>JANSVA010000001.1:8425838-8457209 GCA_025504915.1 Erythroxylum reticulatum | reverse complement strand
ATCTCGAGGACTCATATTTGAGGATAATTTGAAATTAACAAAAAGAGGGGTATAAATTGACTTACAATCTTGTATGTTGAATCGCCGCAAGATCTTCAAATAATTCTTATGAGAAAGCTAAATCTTCCCATTATTTCTATCACGGTAAATTTACATCTCTATAATCCTTTTTACTGGTCCCAAGTCCTTCATTTTAAATTCCCTAGCCAACTTTCTTTCCTTTTTCTTCAAAACCTTCTAGTTGGAGCATATAAATTTCTTCTTTAAGATTTCCATGAAGAAATGCATTTTTCACATCTAACTGATCAAGATGCAAGTTAAATGTAGCACATATTGATAAGACTACTCAAACTATAGTGAGTTGAACCACATGAAAAAATATTTAATTGAATTCAATTCCTTCCTTCTGAGCATATCCTTTTACCACCAATCTAGTATGATATCGCTCTACTTGATCATCATCACTCTGCTTGATCTTGTAAACTCATTTATTGCCAATAGGCTTTCTTCCTTATGGTACTAGCTCCTATGTCTTATTCTTATGCAGAGCTTCAATTTCTTTCTGCATTACTGCCATGCACTGAGATGCATCTGAACTATTCATTGCTTCTTAAATAGTTGATGGCTCTCCGTCCTCAGTTAAAAAATAGTATGCAATATTGCTCTTCATAATATAATTTGAGTGCCAGCTCAGTGCTCTTTTTGTGTGAGTTGATCTTCGAGTATCTGAAACATTAGATTCGACTGGTTCTTACTCCTCGTGCTCTGGTGCAATTTCAGAAGAATCATTTTGATCAAATTCCCTTTCCACCTGTACTGTTGTGGTCTCTGAATTCTCTTTTGAATTGCTAACATCTTTTGTTTTCTCTTGATCATTATATTCTAAGAAAATAACATCTCTGCTGATAATAATCTTGTGGGTAGTGGGATCCTACAGACGATACCCCTTTACTCCTTTAGCATATCTCAAGAAAATATATCTTCTAGATTTTGGATCCAACTTCTTAGTTTCTTAGGCATTAAACATCACATAGGTAGGACTTCCAAATATATAGAAGTTGGAATAATCCACTAGTTTACCAGTCTACATCTCCATCGATGTCTTCAACTCATTCGCAGTTAATGGAGCTCAATTAAGCACATAACAGGCAGTATTGACTGCTTCTGCCTAGAATTTCTTATCTAAGCTTATAGTTCTCAACGTTGCTCTTGTCCTTTCCAACAGAGTTCTATTCATCCACTCTACTACTCCATTTTGTTAAGGAGTGCATACTGTCGTGAACTGCCTTTTTATGCCTTCTTGCTTACACAATTTATCAAATTATTTACCAGTATATTCGCCTCCATTATCTGAGCGCAAACGCTTGATCTTTTTATCATATTTGAGTTCCACCCGCGCTTTGTAAAATTTAAAAGCTGGAAATACATCTACCCTCCTCTTGATAGGAAATACCTAACATCTCCTCGACTAATCATCAATGAATGATATAGAGAAATTTGCTCCTCCTAGGGACGTAACTGGTGCTTGCTATATATAAGAGTGAATCAATTCTAGAATTTCTTTGCTTATGAACTTTGATGTGTTGAACTTCAATCGATGTTGCTTTCTCATAATGCAATGCTTACAGAAGGGTAGTGCTACCTTTGTAAGACCTATAAGTAGATTCTTCTCTACAAGTATCTTCATTCCTTGTTCTGACATATGTCCAAGATTTTTATGCCACATCAATGTAGATTTGTCATATGGACTAGTCACCACAACGAATGCCTCTCCTTTTTGCAAAGTTAATCCCTTCAGCATGTACAGATTTGCAACAATCTTCTTTGTATTCATAAATAACAGTGCTCCTTTAATCACTTTCTTGATCTTATTTTGAATCTTAAATCTGAAACTGAGATCTTCCAGTTGTCCTACAGATAACAAATTCTTCTTCAGGCCCTCCACATGTTGCACTTTTTCAATCGTTTGAGTTGTCCCATCATACATCTTTAACTTGATAATGCCAATATCAACGATCTTTAGAGCTTGATTATTACAGTTGTACACAAATCTTTGAGGGACAGATTCATACTGATGGAACCATTCTCTTCTAGTGGTCATATGAAAAGTAGCTATTGAATCGAGAAGCCATACATCAACAAATCTTATCTTACCTCCAATAGTCATTATCGCTTCACAAAGCATTACACCTCCATCATTTGAAGTATTTGCCGCATTTTCTTGAGGAATAGAATATTTCTTATTCAGATTCCAACAATCCTTCTTTAGGTGCCCCTTCTTGCCATAATTGTATCACTTGAAATTCTTCTTACCTCTAGATTTTGATCTATCATGACTATGACTCCCACTTGGGCCACATTTCATTGATCTTCCTTTTGTCATTGCTAAGGCTTCTGCTTGTTGCGAATTTGCTAGCCTGTCTTCCTTACTTTTGCACCGACTCTCTTTTTTCAGAATAGCAACTACAATATTGTCAAAGACTAAAGTGTCAGTATTGTTTGTTAAATTGATGATGAGTTGATAATACGAATTTAGTAGACTTTGGAGTAGAAGTTCCAAACGTTCACGTATCTCTATTGTGTGCCCCAATGATGTGAGTTAGGAAAATATAGTATTTAAAGTATTTAAGTGCTTCGTCACCGAAGTAGATTCCATCATGCGTAAAGTGTATAGTTTTCTCGTCAGAAAAATTTTGTTGTGAAGTGATTTGGTCTTGTACAATTTTGTGAGATGATCCAAAATCTCTTTTGCCGTCTTCTTCTCGTCTATGCTTGACTACACCCCATCTGCTATTGCCAGATGAAGATTTGCAATAGCATTCCCATCCATCTCATTCCACTTATTATCATCTGTGAATATTGTTAGCCTTTCGCTGATGGTTGTTAAACAGTTACCTTTTCTCAATATAGTCTTGATCTTCATCTTCCACAATGAGAAATTACTCCCATTGAACCTTTCAATCTCAAATTTTGCTGTCATTGCTTCTATCACAAACAGAATTTTGGCTCCCATTATTTCACGTGAATAGTATCCGTATGTATGAATAGTACTCGTATATATGAATAGTTCCTTATATGTGAATAGTATTGTATACGTATGTATGAATAGTACTGTATACGTAAATAGTACTATATACTTGAATTACAATAACTGCACAGTTTAATACAAAAATAAATGCATGAATAGTTGTCATCTTTTGTGGTTACTGCTCACCAACTTTTACTGTGCTCGCTGAAACTGCAAACGAATTATATCAAAAAGTTTGTCGTAATTTTCTCACCTTGCTTTGATACCATTTATTGTAAAAATCGATCAGATTAAAGCAGATTTGCAGCTAAATATGACTAAAGGAATAGTCATGAATAAACAGATTTTATGTGAAAATTTCTTAAATTAGAGTAAAAACTACGGGCAAGAATATAAAAATTTCACTATGAAATTTAGGAGTACAACCTCTCTCTATTTTACAAAGAGAAACATTAACTCTCTCACTTAATAGAAAAAATACTCTCTAAATTTTTGCGGGAATTTAATAAAATTTTTTTTATGAGATATTAAAAAACTAATATGAGGAGGCCTATTTAGATAGAATTTCTATAACTTGCCTCTTTTTTTCCCTATTATTTCTGATTTTATATAATCGACCGCATTCTTTCTTGAATTTGGTATAGTCAAACGGCAACATTACAGGATAGTCATATCCGACGGTAAGCAAAGTTAAAGGTTCAAAGACAGATAGTTTGGAAATGGAGAATGAAGAAAAGAGTGCTTCCATGACTCAGTGCCAACTTCCAAGGTTTCATGACAGAGAAACATGTGCCTCTGGCTTTGGTTATTGGCCTAATGGATGATGGCGTAGGCTCCTGGTTTATATTTATGTAAAGATACTTCAATAGTTCGATCGGGGATTTTGGTGGTTGAATAATTAGATTTAATTTATTATTATTATTATATTATATAAAAATAAATATTGGTGTATTATTTATCTTATTAAAATATTTTATTTTTATAAATTTGCTTCATATTTATTATATAGTAATTGAATATTGATTGAAATTCAAACTTTAATTATTTGATTTGACATATCTGATCCGTTTTTAAAACATCTATTTTCAATGCAAAAGATTCGATACATAATTAACGTTCTTTTAAACCTTCCTATCGATTGAAATGGTTGTCCTAGTTTTGATAGTAATTAGATTAAAGACGTAGCCATATGATTGGGTCGTTGTTTGACTTGCATGTAAAATTCCTTTCAACTTGGAAAGATGATAGGAAGATGAAGTAGGTTCATACTGAAACCTCAGTATAACATCAAACTCAATTTAAATAATAATGTCAACTATTATTACTAATCCTCGACACTTGTGTTTTTTGTTCGTTTGAATGGTATTAATCCTCGACCCGGACTTCTATATTAAAATTAAACATTTATTATATGTTTTCATTTGATAGATGTCTAAAAAAATAAGTTAGTAGTGTATTATAATACTAAGTTAATATTATTCTCACTTTAAAAATTAAATACTAATAGAAATTTTTATAACTTGTCTTTGGATTGTTTACCATTTATCTCTTTCACACAATCGGATGAGGACAAGCATACAAAAAATATCTACCTTAATAGAAAGGTGACGTGGATGTTCACTGGTGGTTTGTTAGGTGCCTAGATATTTTCAGATATCATGTTCGACGCGAGTTTGCCACTTAACCGACGTGGATTTTCGCCCCTATTCTTCACCCTTCTGCTTTCTTTAAACTACTAGATCGCCATTGCTCCTTCGGTACCCACGTAGACAATTGTATTACATTATCAAATTGTATTTAAAAATCTATGCACAAATTCAAAGTTTACTGTCAGATCCTTACAATGGGACCAATAACAAACATTGTCTAGTCCCACTCTTCACATACCAAAAAGAAAATGAACAAAAAGCATAAGCAAATATAGAAATTATTGAGCGTTTTGTTTAGGCAAACTGGCTTGTTTAAGTAAACGAGTAGTATTTTATTCAATGATTAGAACCACACAAAAGAACCAATTTTGGGGGCAGGCATTATCGTAATATGGAAGAGAAGAGAGGCAAATATCATACCCTGACAAAAACCACACTAGCAAAGTCCAACAACTATTTCTTTCTGACCTCACACAACGATGCAATACTGCTCTGTTTGAGTTAGACTCGGACCCAAAGTCTGATGCCAAACATGGAAGAAGAAGATGTAGAACGATTGAAAGAAGTTGATGGGGAGAACCATCACAGCTCAGGCAAAAGGCTGAAATGCTTAAAATATAATGAAGAATCCATTGTTGAAGGTGAAGAAGAAGAAGAGAGAAGCGAGGATTCAATGGACGAACGGAGAGCATCAGGTGTGTTCTTCTACCCCACGACACCTACTTCCTTCGTCGTCTCGGATGCTCTGGACCCCGACTTTCCTATCATTTACGTTAACAAGGTCTTCGAGACCACCACTGGCTACCGCGCTCACGAGGTCCTCGGTCGAAACTGGTACTGCTTTCCTTCTTTTTGTTGGAAGTGATAGGGTTTTCTAATGTTGATGGGTTCTCTGCTTTCTGATTGGTGATTTCCTAGCTTCACTCCCTGATTCTGCTGCTGGCACAGTAAATTAATTATGGCTATGGCAAAATATTTTGGATTTGCATGCTTTGTTTTGGATCTCTTACAAAGTCCTATATGGAAAGTAAAGCACCAACAGGTTAAAAAAATTGTTAGGCCTAAAGCTTGTAAACTAAGTGATAATAGAAGTATAAATGTATTGTTTTCCTTATTCATTGATACACTGTATATATGATGCTTGAGGTGTTGAGATAATAACAGATATGATATAGAGAATAAATTCAAATGAGATACAGAGGATAAAATAAAATACAAGATAATGTAAATCATAATAATGCTTGTTGAGATTGTAGAAGATCTGCACATTTTGCACATGTTTATCACTAAGAAGGAAATTCTTGAATTCTGTGTTTGGTTTACATCGTCGCACTGAATTAATTGAACAATTCAAATGTCCAAAAGGAAGACGTTTTTCAGTCACGTCAAAATGGGAGCCTTTTTGTTTTTGTAATTATTCTTCTGTTCATCGTCCCATGCATCAAGTAGCTAGATCATTGAGATGGTTGAGTTACTTGTGCTGATAAAGCTATCTAAATAATTCCATTTTCAATTTTTCACTGACTGAGTTAAGATGCTGTGAACTGAAGGAAAAAATCTTCCATATCCTTGAAATGACACGAGAATTAATTGGCAGCTTTCTTAGGTAAGGTTTGGTTTATAGCGGGAGGAAGCTAGAAAAGAGAGTTCTTCACGAGCTTGATGTTCATAAACCCATGATCGAAGTGCTTCACCCTGGAACTTGTAACTTTTGTTTAGATAGTTACGTAATGGAAAAACGCATATTTAAGATCAGAAGAAGGCTTTAGTACAACCCTTGAGTCTTATAACTGCTAGATTATGGTGTGTTGTGTTAGCTTTAAGGTACAAATAAGAGCCGCATCTTCGAAGTCGAGGTTCATTGATGAGGCTGCACATTTGACTTTCAATATTCTGTCTCCTTGCTCTTTACATTTAGCTTGTAAGTTTATTGCCCAGTTTTGTTGAAGAATATTGTAGCAGCAGCAGTATTATGAGATGGAGGAGCATCCAAAATAAAGCTGATTGGCGGTGGATTCTGTCATGGCTACTCGGAAAGATAGAGAAGAAAGAAAGTATATGATGGATAAGAGAAATCTGATGAAGAAAATAGAATCAAATGAAGAGACTAACAGTATAGAATTAGGGTTTCAGGAAATAACCGGAAGCTTTGATACCATGTCAAGAAATAGGGACAAAATTCTCATTTATACTAATGGTCTATGTACATGGGCATATATATTAACCAGACAGCCCCCACAGATGGGAGGTTAATCTCTATCAATATTTACCTTCCTAACCAGTGTATACAGTTCATCAGAATCCCTAAAGATCAGGAACTAATCCCTAAAGTTTAGGGATTTCATCAAATCCTTTATAATCACAAGATCATCTACATCAAACGCATCATTTGACAAGTTGTCACCTAATGAGACCGTTGTTGGTCTTAAGTAGGATTGACTAAACTGGAATTCTATGCCATAGATATAGCATCTAATTATATACATAGGCACGATTATGAAATGCATCAATGTAATAACCCTTTCTTCCATTCTACTTGGTATCAAAGCTCTTTCATACTTTCTACCGGCTGTTAGTGCTAAAAGACAGCCTTCAGAGCCATTTGTACCTTAATAATCCTCCACCAGCCTTCAAGTGCTGGAAAAGAAGGCATCTCATGCTGAAAATCTCACTGACCAACTGTTGTTAGTTGTCATTAACCTTTCTTTTTATGTAGTGGTGCCTGTTATTGACACCTCTGAAGGCTCTGTGCTTGTTGTCATTGTGCCTCGCATCAAATCCATAGAGGCGTATTTAAATTTGGTTAAACCTAGGCAGGGTTTAAGTATTTGGTCAAATTATCATCAAACTATGATCAAATCCAGGAAACCCTTGCAACTATGGTCAAACTTTAGTCAATTAATTGGTTAAATCACTTGCGTAGGTCTTTTATTTCCATCATTGATGCATGTCACCACCAATTGCTACTTTAATATATGTTAATAGCTTGCCAATAACTTTGACAACACAACAGACCTCCACTTTGTTATACCTTCAACTTTGTAGACTACTCCAAAGTGCCAAGCCTTTCAAAAATAAAAAAATAAAAAAGAATCTCTTGAGTATGAAATGAACTTACTACTGGAGAAATTAAACAATTAAGTTGATCCTAAAAGCCTTGTCTAAGTTTCCTAATTCCCATTAATTGTCTCAAATGGTATTATTTCTTTTTTCCTTGTCCTTATTGACTCAAAATTGATTCCAGTCTAGTTCTTAGGTTATTGATTCAGGTGCAATGATTCATATGAAATTTAAACCTATATAATTTATATCGTGTGTAACGAGATTTGGTCATAATAAAATTGACCTAAATGATGGTTTAGTCCTTTTTTTGGCTATCCAAGGGAGCATTTGCCCCATACCTTCTCTTCTTTTACACAATGTTTTGCGTCTGCTAAACAAGCCTTACACATTTCTTTGCCAGACTTGAACCACCAGTCATGAAATCCTGTGCCAAACCAGCCTCAAGATGAAGCACAGACCAACAGAATTAGCTAGTGTCCTTTGTAAACAGAGGTTTTGATACATAGAAATATTCTGCTAATCATGTTTGTTGGACTTTTTTAGGTGAAATTTATCTGTCAGCCTTTCTTGTAAAAATTTTTCCCTTTTGATACAATTTCTGTTCCTTTGGTTTTCTTCTTCTAATGTCCCTAGTAAACCAAGTTCCTTACATAAAGTATGCCACTGATCATTTTATTGGACTGTTTTGTCTGTCAGCCCTTTCTTGGAATTGTCACCCGTTTTAATACCATTGTTATTCCTTAGATTTTATCCTAACCTAATGAGTCCTTTCCAAGGATTTGGTTCCTCACTATATAATGTTCGGTAGGAGGCCGGCAAGAAACTCAAATATTCTTCTTTTCCTACAAATTCATGTAAATTTTTTACGGTTTTCTTATTTCTCACTTGGATGCACTAGTAGTGGTTGAGTTCAAGCCATTATCCTTTGATTTGATTGTAGTATTCTGCTACTAACAAGTTGTTGAAATTTTAGTTTTCAACTCATAGGCTATATCCTTGTTTCTTTGAGTAGGTTTGACAGAGAGTTTCCTAAGGTCTCCTTTGCAATAGTGAGAAACATGAGATTTTTATTAATCTATAGTTGCATTGATATCCACATCTAGGACATAGTCATATCCTTCTCATCCAAGCTTGAAACACTAGATCATCTGGTTTTGGCCTTCAAAGTGCCTCGGTTTCTCCTACCTTTGAAGATATTTTTCACCATTTGAGACAACCGTAGGTAATTCTTTCCGTCTAACCAACTTGATATTATCATATTTGGTAGGTAACCAGAGATTCTAAATGTGGATGAGACTGTAAGTGGACTAGGTGACCATAATAGTGCTTGATAAGTTCCTCTTAGAAAGGTCTGACATTCTGGAACTACTTGGAGAAGTTGTGCGTCATCAGTTTGAAAGAGATTAAGCTGACTAGATACAGTTTTGAAACTATCTTGTCATAAAACCTATGTAACCATGAACTTGAGGTGGGGCAACACATGCATGACAATCACTAACTAACAACAGTCAAGATGGCTATTGACAATAGGACGAAAGTAACAGATTGCTGGCAAATGGAGGTTGGTTTAGTGTTTTCAGGCTGTATATGTCATGTCAATATGTTTAGTTCTTCTGAGCTCTTGAAACTGATGATGACAGTCCAACACTGAGAGTTAGTTCTTCAGTCTGATTTAAGAATCAAGTGGTATTCCAAACTTGACATTCTGTTTTTCTTTTATTTCTGATTCAAAGTACGTAATGATCACTTCCTCCTCTGAAACTGTTTTGCTTACCAAAACTCTATGCTGTGATTGGAACCGATGTTCAAGATTACTTTTTCATGAGACCATGTCATTTTGTCACTTATTTTAAAGAATAAATGCCAGAAATTCATTGTTAAACAGAAGTTGTTTCTTTTCTTTCAGTCGTTTCTTGCAATATAGGGACCTGCATACTCAAAGACGGCATCCTTTAGTGGACCCTGTCGTTGTTTCTGAAATCAGAAGATGTCTTGAGGAAGGGGTTGATTTTCAAGGAGAGCTTGTTAATTTTAGGAAGGATGGAACTCCATTGGTTAACCATCTAAGACTTGCTCCTATACATGATGATGATGGAACTACTACACACATAATAGGAATTCAAGTGTTTTCAGAAGCAAAAATAGATTTGAACCATGTATCTTACCCAGTGTTCAAAGAGACTTGCAGCCATCAGTGTGACCAGTCAGCCAACTATTCTTCCCTAACTGAACAATCACAATTTATTCAGCATCAAGAAATCTGTGGGATATTGCAGTTATCAGATGAAGTCTTGGCGCACAATATTTTATCACGTTTGACACCAAGGGATGTTGCATCTATTGGGTCTGTCTGCAGAAGGATCCGTCAATTGACGAAGAATGAGTATGTAAGGAAGATGGTTTGTCAAAATGCATGGGGAAGAGAGGTCACAGGCACATTAGAGTTGATGACTAAGAAGTTAGGATGGGGGCAGTTGGCTAGGGAGCTGACGACCCTGGAGGCTGTATGTTGGAGGAAATTGACAGTTGGAGGATCAGTTGAGCCTTTACGGTGCAATTTCAGTGCATGTGCAGCGGGAAATAGACTTGTTTTATTTGGTGGAGAAGGAGTTAACATGCAGCCTATGGATGATACTTTTGTTCTCAATCTTGATGCTGCAAATCCAGAATGGCAGCGAGTGAGTGTGAAATCATCGCCCCCAGGGCGCTGGGGCCACACTATTTCATGTCTCAATGGTTCCTGGTTGGTGGTATTTGGCGGATGCGGAAGTCAAGGGTTGCTTAATGATGTTTTTGTTCTAGACTTGGATGCAAAACAGCCCACGTGGAAAGAAGTTTCTGGAGGAACTCCCCCTCTTCCTAGATCATGGCATAGCTCGTGCACAATAGAAGGTTCTAAATTGGTTGTGTCTGGTGGGTGTACTGATGCCGGGGTGTTTCTTAGTGATACGTACTTGCTGGATCTCACTACAGACAAACCAAAGTGGAGAGAGATCCCAACTTCTTGGGCACCTCCGTCTCGGCTGGGACATTCGCTTTCAGTTTATGGACGAACCAAAATTCTAATGTTTGGTGGCCTCGCCAAGAGCGGACATTTACGATTGAGATCAGGTGAAGCATACACTATTGATCTAGAGGACGAAGAACCACAGTGGAGACAGTTGGAGTGTAGTGCATTAACTGGGTTGGGCAGCCAGAATTGTGTGGTTCCACCTCCTAGACTTGATCATGTTGCAGTTAGCATGCCTTGTGGGAGGATCATAATATTCGGAGGTTCAATTGCTGGGCTGCACTCACCGTCTCAGCTTTTCTTGTTGGACCCTTCTGAGGAGAAACCGACATGGAGGATTCTTAACGTGCCTGGCCAACCTCCCAAATTGGCATGGGGTCATAGCACCTGTGTTGTTGGAGGGACTAGAGTGCTGGTATTGGGTGGACATACTGGTGAGGAATGGATTTTAAATGAATTGCATGAGCTATGTTTGGCAAGTAGGCAGGACAGTACAGAATCCTTTTGACGGCCACATGTGTTGTGCATGACTTCAATTTTCATTCAAGTCATATGACCAGGTCGGGCCGCCTTGATTAGAAAGGTTTTCTCTTATAATCCATTTAGAAGTTGAGACTTCTAATCAGTTGACCTTTTTCATGGTTTTCCTTCTGCAGTTTGTGTTGATCCTCTATGCAGACTATAGGTTCTTCTATGTTGTGTATAATAACTTGAGAAGTTGATTGTAATATGTGTTTCTCCGTATGCAAATTATAGCTTTTTCTTTATCTTTTTTATTTTGCTTACTTGACAGTAAACCGAGTTGATATTAACTACTGCCATGTTTTTCCAAAGAGAATCTCCAATGTATTTGTGGAATGCTCAGACCTAGGAGGGACAAAGAAGAGGTGTCTCTAATAGACATCATAAAAAGACATTAAATGTGTAGATGACTTAAAGTTCCTTTTTAATGATTATAATAAAATTTCAATCGTTTTAATATGGAAAATAAGATTAATACCGTAATTAGCATTTTAAAGTCATTTATAGCGCTTAATATTGTTGATAGGAAAAGATGAATATTATAAATTAAATTGAATGGTAACATACAGTATTTGCTGTAAATTAAAGAAGAGTATATTTGTTCTATCTCTCGACATATGATATGAACCAAAGCCTCTCGAACATAAAAATCAAAACTTGAGGAGTCAGGGATGGACATGTGGCAACATTTTCTGTGGTGCGGTGCAAAGTGGCCAATAAAAGCCCTATGGCTGTACGGTTATGAACGAAACTTCGCCCTTTCTTCATTCCTTAACGGAACAGCTCAGCCTCGTTTATCAGGTAGAAGCCAGACTGTTAGTGGGTGGGAATGGCAATTATCAGCGGATCATCGTCGGCGTCGTTACTTATTATGACGAAAGAGCTCCGTCTCGTCCGGAAACTCCCTGAGATTCACGGGATGAGAATAAGGTCACAGTGTCAAATGAGTTTAATGGGATTGACGGCAAAAAGCGGTGTTCGATCTTCGAAAGGAGGAGGTGCCGGTATTTTGGAGCGACCAAATTTTGATCAATCCCAGATGGACACTTCTTTACAAGCTCTTGAAGGTCTCTTCTCTCTCACCCGAGTTCAATAGCTGTCTTGTTAAAGAGAACTCACATGTTGTTTGATATATAAGCCTACCCAAATTCAACATTCTTAATTTTTGTTTGATCGATTGGTGGGGGCGTGGTTGAGTGTTTTCTGTTTGGAACATTGTAAATCTCTCACTCAGTTTTGAGTTTCTTCTACTTGTTTCGGTTTAGTGAACTGTTTATTAAAAGCTTTGGTTTCTCTTTGTTTTGTTGTAAAAAAAGAATGCGCAAGTCTACTGGAATCATTGAAAGCAAGAACTCCACTTTCCCATCTATTTATTTATGCTTTAATTTTCTTTGGCTCTTGTAACTTCAGAACAATGTGGGATTTTGTACTCAAGGAAATTTCGTTTGATAATGTATTATCTAGTGTCCAATCACTCCTTTGTGCTTTCTATTATCTGTTTTTGGGTGCAAGTTTCCCATCTGCATATCATAATGAAAAAGGATTGTACAAACACATATCCACACACCCTCACCCGTGTACTTACCGGGATTTGACGTTGTGAATGGTGTGATACTGTAAATTTTTCATTAACCTGTATTCACTCCAAGGCATCGGGTTATGGTCTCTTTCTTGTGTGTTGATCATCCTTTATCGTTATCCCTAGTTGAGAAGTGGGAATTGAACAGCTCTAATAAACTTACCAACCATTATACAGTACATGCAAAACCTTTATCTGCTCGTTCGTCGGTTCTCATGAACAAGATGAGAAAATCTTCACAAAGAAAAGTGGAATATTTTCAAAAACTTGCTTTATTTTCCATTTTATTTCTTGTTATATATTCTAAAACAAAGTATGTGTTCTGTTCTGGCAGGAGGGGATATTGGACGGCAAAGTCGTAAGACAGGCATTGGGAGTGGAGAGAGTTACAGAGTTTTACTAGTTGACGACATCCGTCATACCGAGAACTTAGGTAATATCTGATTACATTTGAGAGTTTATATATCAAAACGTTGGATCCTTCTAAAATTTGTGAATGCCTTTAATGGTAATTCTCTTATTGCAGTCAAGTATTTTTCAATTACGTAATTATAATCCTCTCTACTAATGGGCTTTAAAGCTCTCAACAATAGAAGTTGAGTCTATATGTGTTCAAAAATAAACTCTTCCTCAGCTAAATAGAGAAGACAGTTCTTGTTGCTTTAACTGTCTTTTCTTGATATTGAATGTGAAATTGGAAAATTAAGCCTCATTGTGTTGTTTTTTTTAACAACTTCTGATTGCAGTTGCTAAGGTGGTTCCTCGTGTTGTTCCATCTGTAACGCCTGATGAAGCCAGAAGACTATTTCATGAATCCTGCCAAAATGGTGTGGCCGTTGTCATTGTGGCTGTTAAGGTATGAATTTATGGCATCGTTTGAATGACATGCTTACATTTCTGACATTTTAAGCGACATCTGTTGCTAGGCAATGACATCCTTCAACTTTTTAATTATATTTATCAAATAATTGTCGTGCTTTCAGTGTTTTAATGGCACTCTAAAATAACCTCTGGATTGCACCCTTAACTTACAGCTTATTTCTTTTGTTCCACTGTTTGCTGTTAAAATCATTATCTTCTTGATTATTCAAATACACCTTGTATCACCATAAAAATTAATGTTGTTGTCAGGAGCATGCTGAGTTCTATGCACAGATGATGATACGTAATGGATTGCAATCACGTATTGAACCAGATTCAAGTAATATGTAAAAGTCAATCAGATTGTACGCATGTTGCTGCAGTTTTCTAACAGCACAAATTTTGTAGATTCGGATTATCATATCATGTTGCTGCAGTTTTCTAACAGCACAAATTTTGTAGATTTGGATGATCATATTCTGGATTAGATTCCTGATATAAATACTTGATAAACTTGGTGTTACTGAACAAGAATTCGTATACAAACATGCTTAAGAGGGGGAAATATTTACTACTGCTGCAGTAGAACAATACATTCCCCAAGGAAAATTCGTTTGATATATAATTGACAATTGAAATTTAGAATCTTTTAAAGATGTAATATTGTTGCAAGTAATGCTCATATAATATGCTAAAAAATATTTTAATGTGTTAATATGCTTATTTTTCTAACTTTCGAAAGCACGTTTTCAATGTATAATGTTCTGAATTTTAAAGCAACAACTGTATAAATAGCAATGCTAATTTGATTTAGGATTGGACGCTGAAATGCTTTAAAGACTGAGACATTGTTAGGACTTTCATGTTTTAAAGTTGGATTGAATTAAGAACAAAAAGAAGCCTAGGCTTTACCGAGTTTACAAAAAGGATTCATCCTCTAACTTAGGAAGCAATGAAAGAAAAAGTTCCAGCTAACAAGTAGCTACCAAGTAAACACAAGAGACTAAAATAATAGCACTCCAGGGATTCATAAAGCTAAGAGAGTAACTTCAGTTTGGAATTAAGGATATTATTGAGAAACTCTAGTTTAAGAATCTAGTAGTAGGTTTCAATTAGGTCTAATATAAGAACTAGCTTTATCATAGGTCGTAGAGAAAATTATAATTTATATAATTCAATCGACTATTGGAAACAAATTTAAGGCTATTTAAAATTTTCCTTAAATGAATTCCTGACTTCCTTTCACAAAGAGTGTTTCATTGAGTTCCTTTCACAAAGAGTGTTTCATGGCTATTTTGAATAAAGATGACAATGGGTTGACTCGTCGGCCTAAATTTATGTGTTTTTAATGGGTCAACTTATAGACTAAATCAAGCGAAGATCGATTTGAGGCCAAACTTTTTTTAGCAAAAAGATGTCATTTTGTTTAAAAAAGTAAGGCCTTAGGCAGCCAGGGTCTGGGCAACTTAAGCTTAGATTCAATT
Organism: Erythroxylum reticulatum; assembly: GCA_025504915.1. Classification (NCBI taxonomy): domain Eukaryota; kingdom Viridiplantae; phylum Streptophyta; class Magnoliopsida; order Malpighiales; family Erythroxylaceae; genus Erythroxylum; species Erythroxylum reticulatum. Next base: position 8,442,013 of record JANSVA010000001.1, on the reverse strand, counting down.
AAAAAAAATTATTTTACATTTTAATTTTAAAAAATTAGTGAGGTCGGCCCATGGGTTGACCTATTGCTATCTATAATTTTGAAGAGGTTAGCATCATCTTGTAAGACTTTTAGCTGCTCCCTTGCCCACTGTATTACACCTAAGAGATCTTTTTCAAAACATGCACAACCAAATAGTTGGAGAATTGAGCATAACAAAGATTTAAAGAATTGACAGTGAAAAAACAAGTGATTAATGGATTCAAGGTGACAAGTTAGATCTAAAAACCCTTTATCTCTTGTTTTTAATCTTCGCATAGTTGCTAACCAAAAAATAGATGAGGTTCTTGGAGAGGTATACTTAGTCCAAACTAGTTTAGACCGGTTAATCTTGTGGCAAGGCCTCCTGAATATCTTCAAGCATGATTTGTTAGTGAACCTCTTAGAATTATCTTCCTACCAGATTATGGAATATAAGGACGAAGGATTACGTTTGTAATTTGGCAAGATAGCTTCAAGCTAAGACAATCTTCATACAACTCCATTCCCCTTCTTTAATAATTTCTTATACCCTGACATTCTCAGGGATTTTAAGTCTCATAGAGCTCCATTTAAGTCTTGATATTTGAGCCATTTCTTATCAAGTATTTGAATTCTTAATAGATAAAGTTCTTTAACTTATACATTTGATCTAAAATTAATTATTGCTTCTTGCTAGGTATCATTTTCACAAAAGCCCTGTCATTTAAGTAGTAGACATGCATCCAATAAATTACTTCTTTGTCACTGAATAATCTTCATATCCTTTTGGTGATTAGAACTAATTCATAGGTCTAATAGAAGCAATATACCTAATCCTCCTTTAAACGTAAGGACAACACAAGTTATCTCATTTCACTTTGACTGATGAGGACTTCCCAATATCTCCCAACCATAAATGTTTTTTAAAATCTTCTCCACATCCTTGACAAGGCTTTTGGCAAGGAACAAATGAGAACTCAAATATATTTGTAGCTTATTTAAAACTAAAAGAATAAGTTGGATTGTTGTTGTATAGGATAAAGATTTATTTTGTCAACAATTGATCCTATTTTTGGTTGAATCAAGTATAGGTAAAAAGCTCTGAAAGATGATGTTTTTGTTGTGATTGAAAGTCCTAAATATTTAAAGGGAGCTTGCTGTAGTGGGAGTCTTAAAATATTACAGAAAGAATCAATTTCTTGAAGGCCAATTGACACATAAAGCATGCTTTTGTTTGAATTTATAGAGAGACTTGAAAAATTAGCTAAGAGAATTCATAAAGATGCCAAAAGAGTGAGCATCAACTCCATAAAATATGAGCAAATCATCAGTAAAGCCATATTGACTATTTTATGACAATTGCATTTGTAGTGATACTTAAATCTTCCACTCATCTTTATATTTCTAGCAAATTAGCTTAGTAAAAACTTCAATTGAAAGAGTGAATAGGTAAGGGGATAAAGAGTCACCTGCTTAAGACCTTTGGCTCCTTGTAATAGCTTAGTTGGCTCTTTATTCATTAGGACATGAAATGGAGTTGAGGTAATATGAGCTTGTATCCAATTAACAAATAAACTATGGTAGACAAAAGCAAAAAGATAGTTGTTGATAAGATTCCAATCCAGAGAATCAGAGGCTCTATTGAAATCAACCTTAAGAGTTCAACTTATAATTGTAAGTTTTGGTGTTGTAATACTTAAAGATTATTGAATAAGGAGAATATTATCTCCAATATTTCTACCTTGAATGAATGCAGAATGATATGGATTTATGAGAAGTTTTAAGACATTCTTCAATCTTTCAGCAATCAATTTAGAAATCTATAACCCACCCTTAGTGCAATAGGAAATAAGTCTATAGTCATGCAAGGAGGCAGATTTATCTTTTCGAGAACTACACAGATATAGGTGTTATTATGTTCTTTGAGCATTTTATTACTTTCAAAGAACTCCAACAAAGTTGTAGAAAAGAGTTCATGGGTCAATCTATAAGATTTTTGGAAGAATAATGCATTAAACAAATCAAGTCCTGGGGCTTTGTTGGGGTTAAGGATAAAGAGGGAAGAATGAACATTAGCTATATTGAAAGGTCTAGTTAGAAGCTTAGCTTGAGAGGAGTCAAGATTTGTGCTAATGAGGTAATTAAGCTCCAACATAAAGGAGGAACAGTTTGAGGCTACACTTAAAAGCTTGTTGACATGGTTAAAGGAGAAGGATTTAAGCTCCTTTTAATCATAAAAAAGCTTCCTAAGGTCATTAGTGAGAACATAAATCTTATTATGACTCATACTTGGTATATCAAAAAGAACTTGGTATTTTAATCACCCTTTCTAAGCGGTGAAGTTTTGATTTTTGCATTGGCAAGGAATATAGTTTTTCAAAGGCTTGAATATAGTTTTGTAAGGCCTTACACTTTTATAGTTTTAAGTGAAGTATTAAAAGGATTCTTATAGCACTTAACTAGATTTTATAAAGAGAGAGTCTAATAAGCTTTAATATTAACTGAAGTATTAGGAAATGAGTTATAGTTGAGTATGTTGAAAAGCTCTGCATCTATCAACTTTGACTATAATAGTCCTCTCAAATCCCTCAAACAAAGTTAAAAATTTATAAAAATCTTAAGGAAGCTTTAATAGGTTTGGAAGATGCATTACCTGAGACTTTAATGATGGAATGACTAAAGCATATTGAGGTACTAAAATGGTATGAAAAAAAGGGTATTTGCTCATTCATCAATGTTTCACCAAAGCTTTATCAAGCTATTCCTAGTAATTCAATCTTCATTTTATCTATTGCTTCAAGAGAAGAACTAATCACTAAAGTTTAAATTTGTGATTCCTAAAAGAGTAATGATAAAGTTGAGCTCATTTCTTCGTGGTCTCACAGTAGGTTTTCTTCCTTCAGTCTCTTGAAAGTTTTTCATACATTTAAGTCTCACAAAAGTAGCTAAGGACACTAAATTCCTACTCGCAACCTTTTTAGACCATTCCAAAGTTTCACTCTTTGAAAAGTATAATTAGTAGCATATATTGCAGAAATTGTTAAAGGCAAGGGCAAAGAGATAAAGGTGCAATTAAGATGGATGATTTGATCGTAGGAAAATGTTACAACAAATTGAATGACATCTAGATTAAAGGCTACTATGATTCTCCTATTATAATGATGTTGACGATTGGAAATATAGTTTGAATTCTTCTTTGGAAACTAAAGATTGCTACCAAGATTACAATCTTTTATTTTCCAGTAATCTAAAAGAACAACCTTCCTTTCTATGACGAGGTACTTCCATATTTGTTGTTTATTGAGGCTATTAAGTTCACTATTGTTCCAGGTGAGGAAATACATTAGGAACTATAATGGGAGGAGATATCAAGGATGGTTCTTTTCTTAGGCTTTCTATTATGCTTCTTTTTTATATAGGCAAAGGGAGCCCCCTTAGTACAGTCATCCTGAATATAGGAAGAGCTACTTGCTAATCCATCAGGCACAAATTTTAGGGACTCCATGATGTTATTATTAGCATAGATAACAGCACACAAATTCTAAGTCTTACGAGGACAAACAAAAGAACTCTCTTTAGGCTTCTTCTTTTCGTTATTTCTAGTAAATACACAATTGTCCCACATAGAAATATACTCTATATTATTTGAATTGGTTAAATTATGCTCAATGATATTAGAATTAGTATTAGTGAAGTAACAATGGCAATTTGCTCCAAACTTTTATACATTTTTCAAATCCCATTAGCTTATTGTAACATCCAAATTTAGAAACTCTTTTAGTAGGTTTTCACTGCTTATTTTTTAGTTTAAGGGGTTTCCATTCATACATAATTAAGATGTTTGAAGGTTCCAAACTAGATAACATGTTAATTCTTAGTGAATTAGGAAATTTCTTGTCACTTTCCACTTTTATAAAAAAAAACTATTGTATAATCAATTATATCTAGTTTGACTTGAGAATCTAGACATAAAGGTTTTCCTAAAGTACTTGTCAAGTAACTTAGCCATAAAGTTTTCCAAGTAGGAATGTGTCTCCCTTTGTTCTTGTCTAAGACCAATCTTAGTCTCCATTTCAGTAACATAATCAGTCTTTTAGATGAATGCCAAGATCACTACTTAGGGATGAAAAATGTGATCCGGCTAGGCCTAAACCAACTTTGGCCTAGGTTGACCAAGCCATAGGTTGAGATTGCCTGGCTCGATCGAACCATGTGTAGTGTTAGGGTCGGGGATGTCCTGACTCGTCCAATCTGTTGCCATCCCTGTCCTTACTTTAGAATATTTAATAAGCATGCTCCATTGATAAACTTAAAAATGAAGTAATCCTTTTATGATATCAAAGGTCTTTCTAGCCCTAATTTTCCCATCTCAAAAGAGTCATTATTTCATTTGAGGGAATGATGGTCTTTTATAAAAAAAGTATCCTACTAAGAAGGAGCTCTAGTAAGTCGCATGTACTTTTGAAACTTCTAAAGGAGGAGAACCAACTTGATTGTCCATGATTGAACACTGGAGAAGTAAGAGAACTTACTTTGATTTCCATTGTTTACCACTACTCTACATCATGTTTTGTAAGTGGAAGGAGGGAAGCTAGCAAGAGAGTTAGTAGAAGTGGAGGCCAGACTTAAGGAACTTGGAGGATGAGATTAAAGGGGAAGAAAGCTTCAAGAATTAAGCCATTAACAAATAATAAGGGAAGAAATAATTTGCATTAAAAGGACACCAAATTCCCAATTAGGAATGTCTGTATCATGAAAATTTTGAGCATTTCTTTCATCCCACACATCTATTACAAGGAATGATAAGGAAATGCAAAAACACCATCTTAAAGTTCTATTATGGTATCTCATATCACTGCTCAACTCCTTGATTTGATGTAGATTTTGTGGAATTCAAAGATTAAACATCTACATAACAAAGCTTTCTAAATATTAAACACATAGCTGCACTTAAAAAATAAATGATTAGAATTTTCCTCGTCCCTCTTATAAGGATTGCACCAATTAGCAAGTTATATGAATTTCACAATTCTATCAAGATTTGGCAAGCTTATTCAACATAGCCACCTATACGGTTGTGGAGGTCCAAAGATGATGATGATCAAATAAAACCAAACCAAATCTTTCCAGTGAAGTGTTAGCAATTCACCGACAATGACCTTTCTACACATCGAATTGGTGAAACTTCCATTAGCATTGTTTCTCCATATTACGCAATCCTCATGTAAAGTAAGAAAAGTCTGAATAATTTCATTATTCAATTCTATAGGTATACTAGCAAATGTGATATGATTCCTCTCAGTGAGAGCTTGAGTTACTGAACTCTTTAAGTTTAAAAACGATTTGAGAGGTTCAACTATTTGTAGCTTAATCAGAGGACCAAATTATCAAACCAAAAGAAGAGGTTCTTTCCATTTCTAATTAAATGAATAAAATGATGTCTCGTTCTTTCCCTCATGCTTTTAATAGACTTGACTATAATAGAATTAAGAGAATCAACTTTGAAGTTCCACAAGCACCTATTCTTTATAAAATAAGTGTGGATCCACCTACACCATAAGGGCTGCTTATCTATGAGTAACCTCCATAGTCTCTTCATAAGTAGAACATTATTGAGTGATTGAAGAGAAATAATTCAGGTCCCCATTACTTTCTAGGAATACAAACATCTTTCCACTTCATTTTCACTTTACTACCTGACCACAAGAATATATTAAGGATCTTGTCGATAGTTTTTATGACTTTGACAAGAAAAGTGATATAAGCTGCCCAATACACATTGATGGAATTAAAAATAGATATGATGAGTTGTGCTTTACCAACCAAAGAAAGATATGTAGATCTCCAAGAAGCAATTCTGACATTGATTTTATCAATAACACAAACAAAATCCCTTACACTCATCCTAGCATCTGTTATAGGTATGCCAAGATACATAAAAGGAAGCTATTGGTTAGAAATTCCAAAAGTAGTGGATAAGATTATTTCTAGATTAGACACCTTATAACATAAGAATAAACCACTTAGAGTAATTAATAATAAGACTTAATATCCTGATGAACATTTTAAGGCCTTCATAAGTACTGATATAGAACTAGGACCAACTTTAGAAGGAAATATAAGGTCATTAGCAAAGTACAAGTGATTTAATCCCTGCATTTGGAATGAAATTTAAATCCTTTGGCACCTTAGCCACCTTTTGAAGCAACCTTCTAAGTGTCTCCTACCAAATTGAAAAGATATGATGAGATGAGATCATCTTTTCTTATCCTTTTTTGAGCTTGTGAACATGTTGGTAGGCTAACCATTGATAAGAAAATTGAAACTAGGTGTTGAAATACACTGAGAGATCCACTGCATAAATAGACCTGAAAATTTCAGTAAAAATAGCATATTTTTTTATGAACTCCCAATCCACTCTATTGTATGCCTTTTTTAGATCGATTTTAATGCAATAATTAGTTTTCCCAATTTTCTTAGAGTAATATCTAATCAACTCTTGAAGTATCAATACATTATCTCCAATTGCTCTACATGGGATATAAGCACCCTATTAGTCACCAGTATGATCAGGAATAATTTTCAAAATCTTATGAGCCAAGATCTTAAAAATCAACTTGTAAATAGAGTTGTAGCATTATATAGGTCTATAATAAAAAAAAGTATTAGAGCTCCCCACTCTTAGGAATAAGAGTGATAAAGGTTTTAATGAGGGTTATCAATAGGTAACCATTGTTAATGAATTCCTGAATTGCTTCAATCACGATATTTCTTGTAAATGGCCAGGACTTCACAAAGAAATGTTCAATCTTCACAATTATGACTGAGAAGATCAGCCTCTTGAAAGGACAAACCTTCTTGTAAATACTACTGAAGAAGATGTACTGAAGAATGTGCTCCTGAGGGTTTATTCACTAATTTAGAAAATTAATTAAGAGCACTTTGTAGTAGCTCATCCTATGAATTTATCTGCACACCATCTAATTCAAGATAGACAATTTTATTGATAGCTTTACTTTCAAGGATTGATCTATGAAACATCGAGATATTTCTATCCTTATATTTTATCCATTGGAGTTTAATCTCTATTTCATGAGAGAATAATTAAACCATAAAGTTTTAGAGTAATTGTGAATAGCTACCTTTTCCATTTCCAGCGAAAGAGAAGAACTTGGATTGGTATGGATTTGTTTTTGAATGCTCTCTAGATTGCCTTTTACAGTATTCAATAAATGATGTGTGTTGCCTATATTGTTCTTGAACAACATCTTCATTTCCAACTCCATCAACTTTAATTTCATGAAAAGGATATACTACTTGGTCCCCCAAAACCTTTCCCTCAATGCCTTCCATAAAGCATCATCAAAATCAACTAGCTCACACAGAAAGTTGTTGAATTGAAAAGGCCTCTTTAGAGAAATCTCACCTACTTAAGTAATAATAGGTAAGTGAATAACAATTAGGGTACCTCACCATCTATTAAATGTTAGCTAAGCTTCTATCAAGCTTTGTTCAAATGAAGTTTACTCCATGCTACCTATTGCTTCATGTCAAATAATTAACACCAGCTGGAATGTCAACCAAAGGAGCTTCGTCAACGCATTTCCTTAAATCAGGACAAAGACTTGCCATAGATTTGAGGCCTTCTACCTCTTCCAACTTCAAGATAGAATTAAAGTCCCCTATGATAATCGAAGGAATTGTAATACAAGATGCTAGGTTCTTTACCTGGTTCCCAAAAAACTTCTCTAGTAAGATGTATTAAAGGCATACACAAAGGAGATGTGGATGGACTTAATTGAGTGCTTATCTGAAACTTCCAGATTTTTCAGTTGCTCAGACATTAAGGTTTTCCAAGAAAAAACCATGGATGAATCATAGAGTATAACTATTCTAATTGGAAAATATTTGAGCAAGTTGTCACTTCCTTTTAGTATTTTTATCTAAAAAAAACCATCCACTTGAACTTTATTTTGAGTAAACAAATTCTTAATAAGCAACTTCTTCGTTGGGGTATTAGCACCCCTAACATTCCATGGGAGAATTATCATTGATCTGGTACTTTGTTTGGAGTCATATTTTTTCTATTAGACCTCTTCCTATTCACGGTTTCAAAGTGTTGATCTATATTGCCACATTTATTATCAGCAACATTAACTTTCTTTGGGTGTGGCTAAATTAGGTAGTTGTACATCCATTTCCATAATTAAATGAACAACAACTTTCTTGACATAATTTGTCATAACATCCTTTCCCACACTTTTGCTACTACCTTGTAGTTGTATGGTATCATTAATTTTTGGGACTGATTTTGGTTATTCATTCTCCATTTATTCCTAAAAATCACCGGTTAGGAATATTTTACCTATTAGGCACCAAGTTTTCTGAACCATAGGTTGAGGTTTCCATGCATAGGATACCTTAAGCTAGTCTACCACAGGTTGTAACTCTTCATTGCGTCTTATGAAAGGTATTGCTTTAGGTAATTTTGCTATATTAGTGACAAGAACACACATTCTGCAAAATTTACCACTTTTGTTTCAGCAGTGACTTAATCCATTGATATAAGCTTACTAATATAACTTGCTAGGTGATTCAACCTACTTGTTGTCCAATATTCCAAAGGTCCTTCATGGATGCATATCCATATAGGTTTATTTTCTTGTTTTAGCTCTTCAAGCTTGATACCTAGCCTCCAAAGTTGAAAAAATAGAGGTTTATTAAGCATATGCCATGGACTAGCTTGTATGATCTTCTTAGCATCTTCAGGGGAAGCAATTTTAAACAAATAAGCATCATCATTATTAATGAATACATCCACAAATCCATGTTACTTCTAGTGATGTTGAGCTCGTTGATTCATAATAGAGAATGCAACCTTTTTATCCAAAACACAAATAATAAGGTCAATGTCCATCTACTTGCACCAACTTTTAGAATCTCAATAGGTGGAGATACAATTCACCAGTCTGCCACCTCATTCGGTGGAAAGAATTTCAACATCATCTTAGGCTTGGATCTCTAGCAACTTGAACTCGTATCTTTCAAATACCTTAGTTTTTCTCTACATTTTTCTTAACAAAAGAACTAGCAATGCCAAAGGTGGTGGTGGGTGCACCTAGTTGGGAACCTGATATATGGGTGGAAGGTTCAAGGTAAACATAAAGGCATGAAAGTATTTAAGTTAAAGGAGTAAGTTGAAGTTTCTCAAGTAAAAGGTAGCAAATATATCAGGTCAGGAAACCGAATCTAACATGAGAATAATGGGAGATCTGGAGGAGTTAAAGCTAGCTAAAGGGTGCAGATAATGAAAGCATGAAGGAAGTTAAGCTAGACTCAAATGTAAGCCAAAGTTTTGAATAAAACAGTAAAGAAATAGGTGAAGAACCATACCTGTTGATAGAAGTTACCACGTGTGCACTCATACATCACAGGCAGTGACAACATTTTCCTTTATTTTCACTAGTATATTGTGCCACCAGTGGGCTTCACCAACATTCCACGTGTCGCCCAATTCCCAAGTCGAAAAGTGTTTTTTAGTAAATAAATTTAAATTTTCAAATTCTTTTAATTTATAAGTTATTTATTTTAGTGGCGAGCCTTGGAGCAACTGGTAAAGGTTGATTCTTTGTAATTAAAAGGTCACAAGTTTAAGTTATAGAAATAACCTTTTTGTAAAAAAAATGCAAAAGAAAGGCTACGCATATTGATGACCCACCCTGATGGGGTACGTGTGTTGTGTTTTTTATTTCAATAAAATAAAATAATTTATTTGAGTTTTTGGTTTTTGGTTTTTATTTTTGTTTTTAGTTTCTTCTGATTTTCAAAATTTATGAAAACCACAATCTGTTTATAGTTTTTATAATATGATTTACTATCAATTAAATATATATAATTATTTAATATATTAAATATTAACAAGAATTATGAATAATTTAATTTAATTTAATATTATTTATTTATTTAAAATTAATTATTAATAAAAATTTTAAATAATTTATTAAAATTTTATTGTTAAGTTAAATTAATTTGATAATTATTAGAAAGATTAATTAAATTTAAAATATATTTAAATATAAAAATATTAAATAATTGATTTAATATGCAAAATAAATTTTAATTTACAAAAACTTTTAATTTATAAACTATTTATTTCAATAAAATAAAATAATTTGTATTTATAATTTATTGATAAATATTACATAAGAGTTGAAAATAAATTTAATTTATTAAAAAAGTTTATCTTTAAATTTTATCTAATATACAATTATCATTAGTAATAAAAATATAACTACATTAAGATTTTCAAATAAAAAACTTTTTGTTTTTATTTTTGTTTTGTTTTTTATCCTTTTGTCATCAAATTTTGTTTTTATGTAAAAGAAAAATAAAAACTAATGACAGAAAGCAGAAAACAAAAACTAAAAATTTGATGGATACTCTCAAAAATTGAGAGTATGTCACTGAATATTATTAATATGTAACTCAAGTCTGTCAAGTTACAATGTGATTTGCAGACAATTTCGAGAGTCTCTGCTCTCTCCTAGCCTAAGGCTCACCAGAATTTTCATAGTAATCTGATAAAATTCCCTTTCCCAATCATTACATTATTTATACTAGCCAGCTTCTTACGTTAGCCATGCAACAAACTCATTATTCTCTCCGCTCCTACGTGCACGTAATACCTACCAGCCCCTGACTCTAATAGAAAGTGGTAACTTTACTCGGTTACCCTTTCCTTTACCCTTCTAGAATAAACCTTAGTTATAGGAGGTCTAATACTGCTCCCCCTCATAAGTTGCACCTTGTCCTCAAGGTGAAAATCTGGGAATTGTTCCACTATGTCATCGAACTTCTCTTAAGTAGTTTTCAAATCTGCTAAGCCTTCCCACTTGATTAAGACTTCTAGTCCCTTAGATCCCCCCTAGTGGTCTTACTACTAAGACTTTTTCATGTTGTACCATTGACTTCTCTTCTCCTGTCCATTTGTCAGGCAAAATCAGCTTATCCTATCCTCTCCCACCACGACTCACAGCTGTGACACATGAAAAATAGGATGAATCCGGGCTGACTCTAGTAATTGCAATTCATATGCCACTTCCCCAATCCTTCTTAACATTCGGAATGGACCAAAATATTGGGGGCCCAACTTCTTACTAACTCTTCTTGCTATAGTCAATTGTCTACAAGGAGCTAGCTTCAGTTATATCATGTCTCCGACTTGGAAAACTACTTCTCGCCTGTGTTTATCAGCCCTGTTTTTAATGTCATTTTGTGCCTTAGATTAGTGCTATTTAATTTTGGTCAAGTAGTGGTCTCTTTGTTGTAGTAATACACTGACTGACTTCATTCTTGAAGCCTTTGATCCCATCTGAAAAATTGGAGGAGGATCCCTTCCATATAAGACCTTAAAAGGTGTAGTTTTAAGAGCCACATGATAGGAGGTATTATAGCAATATTCTGCCCAGCCCAACCATTTTGCCCATTACTTATGGGTATCTCCTACAAAGCACCTCAAGTAAGCTTCTACTGATCTATTCACCACCTCAGTAGCACCATCAGTTTGAGGATGGTAGGATGAGCTGAATTTAAGGACAGATCTATGCACCTTGAACAACTCCCCCCAAAATTTGCTCATGAAAACTTTATCTCTATCAGAAACTACCGATCTAGGGAATCCATGTAGCTTCACAGTATCCTTGATGAACACTTCAGCCACTGATTGTGTCGTGTATGGGTGCTTAAGTGGTAAGAAGTGAGCATACTTGCTCAGCCTATCCACAACCACCAAGATGGATGCATATCCAAGGGATTTTGGGAGCCCTTCGATAAAATCCATAGTTGTATCATCCCATACTTGATTTGGAATCGCAAGGGCCTGCAATAGTCCTACTGGTGACAACGTTAGGTATTTATTTTGCTGGAATGTTAAGCAAGCAGCCACAAATCTATAAATTTCTTTCTTCATGCCCTCCCAATACAAATCTATAAATGCACTTATATGTTTTCAATGGATCTCCATGTCCTCCCAAATGACTCTCATGACCATCCTTCATAATTTTAGTTATAAAAGCAGAAGTATTAGAGATTACCAATCTGTCTTTGTAGTAGAGCCTGCCTTGCTTCACCGTATAAGGGGGCCTGAAACCAGGATCTCGGCTGATAACTTCAGTCAACTCCCTTAGCTTGTTATCAGCTTCTATCTCTCGATCCATATTTATGATTTTGCATGTCATTACAGTCCGCAACTCTTCCTGGCATTGTACTCGTGATAGAGCATCTGCCACTTTGTTATCTCTACCTGGTATGTATTCAATGGCGAAGTCAAAACCCACCAATTTGGTGATAAATTTCTGATAATCGGGGTGAATCTCCCGCTACTCTAGTAGAAACTCTAACAGTTTCTGTCAGTCCGAATGACAAACCTATGGCCTAGGAGATAAGATCTCCATTTCCTGACAACCAACACAATAGCCATAAGTTCCCTCTCGTAAGTTGATTGTCCTTTTCTTTCTACTGACAGTGAGTGAATATAATAGGCAATCGGTCGATTATTTTTCATCAGCACAGCTCCCACACCTGAAGCTGAAGCATTAGTCTCCAAAATAAAAGGTTGGTTGAAGTCGGGTAAGGCTAAAATAGGGATGGTGGTCATGGCCTGCTTCAGGTTATTAAAAACCTCCTCTGCTTCCACTGTCCACTTAAAATTGTTCTTCTTGAGCAGCTGTGTCAACGACCATGCAATGTGGCTGTACCCTCTTACAAATTTTCAGTAATAACCCGTCAACCCCAGAAACCCCCTCAACTCCTTCAAAGTTTCTGGTTTAGGCCACCTCAACATCGCCTCAATCTTGGATTGATCTGTTGCAACTCCTTGTTTTGATACAATGTGGCCTAGATATACTAAGTGAGGCTGACCAAAAACACACTTCTTATAATTAGCATATGGCTTCTGCTCCTTCAAAATACTCAAAGTCACCCTTAAATGCCTTAGATGCTCCTCTTTACTTTCACTGTAAACTAAGATGTCATCAAAAAACACGAGTATGAACTTTTTGAGATAAGGTTTAAAAATATGATTCATTAAGGATTTAAATGTCACGGGGGCATTTGTCAAACCGAAAGGCATTACTATAAATTCATAATGCCCTTTATAAGTTCAAAATGTCGTTTTCTCAATATCTCCCTCCCTCATACTTATTTGATGATAATCAGACTTCAAATCGATCTTAGAGAAGATAACTGCCCCATTTAACTTATCCATCAACTCTTCTATTATGGGTATCGGGAATTTGTCACTTACAGTCACCTTGTTTAAAGCACGATTGTCCACAAAAGAATGCCACCCTCTATCTTTTTTCTTGGCTAGCAGAATTGGACTAGCATACGGTGATGTGCTAGTTTGAATGATTCTCGATTATAACATCTCTTTGACCAGTCTCTCGATTTCATTCTTTTGAAAATGAGGATATTTGTAGGGTCGGACCCTGGCTGTTCCCTCTCCTTCAACTAGGTGGATGTGGTGTTTTCTTCTCCTTTTTGGCGATAATGTCTGTGGCCATTAAAAAACCCCTCCAAACGCTTCCAGTATATTGCTGACTTCTGGATCATCTAGCTTAATCACCACCTTCGGATCTTCCTCCTATTATGCCATTTGCAATAAGTACACTAAATCCCCTTCTTTGAGATCCTTACAAAGGGATTTTGCACTTACCATAGATTTCGATAAGATTGGATCCCTTTTTATAATAATTTCTTTCTCTCCTACCCTTATTTCATAGTCAGTGTACACCAATTATTTAGGACATCTCCTAGTGTTCTCAGCCATTTTATGCCCAGAACAACATCCATGTTGCCCAGCTTCACCGGCAGAAAATTCTCACAGATTTCTAGCTCTTGTATCTTTAAATTCAGTTTCCTATAGACTCCATTTCCTGCTACCTTGTCTCTATTCCCTATTACTATCTCATACTTGTCAGTGGGGTCCCATTTGGAACTCCATTTCAACGCCAACTCTTTCGAAACAAAGTTATGGGTGGCTCTACTATCGCTGAGGATCACCATGGGCTCCCCTTCCAATACTCCTACCACCTTTATTGTCTTAGGTAAGGTTAACCCAGCTGTCGACCCGGCTGATAGTTTTATATTCTGCAGTTCCACTTTGTGCTCCTCTTCCTCTTCTACATTTTCCAACGTATTAGCTTATATCTCTTCATCTAGGACCGTGATAACCTTCAAGTTTATATTACACTGATGGCCTTGTATATATTTCTCGTCACATTTAAAATATAGCCCCCGTCTCTTCTTCTCTTATAGCTCACCAAATGTTAAGCTTTTAAAATTTCTATCTCCCTTATCAGTGGCAATGACCCTCCCTATTTTAACCCTACTTTTCTCATTGTCTCTAGCTGTATCCCATGTTTTGTATCCACCATAGCCGCTTATTCTAGTACTCCTCATGGTCTTGTTTCCCTTATCACGTCCTATTAGTTTATTCTTTTCCTCGATATATTGAGCTAATGACATCATTCATCCTAAACTTCTAGGATTAGCAATTAAGAGCTCCACCCTAATTTCCTTCGATAACCCATTTAAAAATGAACTCTCCAACACTTCGTCAGTTAACTCTGGTAATGGAGCAGCTAATTCCTCAAATCTACGAATATATTCATCTACTGTACCTGTTTTTTTAATGGCCAGTAGACGTTGACACGGGGTTCCTTCTTAGATGGGTCTAAATTTTTTAACAAGTAATTCTTTGCATTCATCCCAATCTCTAATCGGTCTTTGTCCCTCCACCCATTGAAACCATGTCAATGCCTTCTTCTACATGTTGAGTGATACTAACTCCATTTTCTCCCTTTCGTTGAACCGGATAAATCCACCCATCCGAGTTATCTCCATCAAAGACTAGCATCTCCACCTGTCGAGTTCAACAGTCTCGTCGATGTTCTGCTTATTGCAGAAACCCAGGTGGTGGTTCGTCCGTATAGCCTCTCCATCCTTCTCTTGGTTGTTTGGGTTCACACTCTCCCCCCACCGGTGGCCCACTTTGATCCCCTACCTGGCACACCAACCCCGGGAATGTCTCCCCCACCTATAGCCCAGTGGATGCTCAATTCGACCGACCATGTCTAGGGAGTATCGTCGGAACTCATTCATTGGTTCAATCCCCGACGTTGGCTCACGACTCCCACCTGATTCCATCGGTCCCTTCCCTTTGTCCACTTGCGCCTCTTCCTCCTTTCGATTATAGTCTCACCACTCTTGCCGGCTTCTCTGTCACTCACCAACATCGTCATTATTTCACGTAACTCCTTCATCTCGAGCTGGGATCGCTCCCAATTTTTTTGCAAATCTTCTTTCTCCAGTCTCCGCTCCTCCCTCAGTAGCTCAAAACTCTTCTGAAAATCTTCACACAAGTTCTCAATTTCCTTCTCAATTCCATCCATCCGATTATCACTCTTCTTGTTAGCCATCGTTAGGATCTTTGCTCTGATACTAATGATAGATACTCTCAGAAATTGAGAGTATGTCACTAAATATTGTTAATATGTAACTTAAGTCTGTCAAGTTACAAAGTGATTTGTAGACATTTGAGAGTGTCTACTCTCTCCTAGCTTAAGGCTCAGTAGAATTTTCTTAGTAATCTGATAGAATTCTGCTTCCCAATCATTACATTATTTATATTAGCCAACTTCTTACGTCAACCATGCAACAAACTCACTATTCTCTCCCCTCCTACATGCACATATTGCCCACCAGCCCCTGACTCTAACAGAAAGTGGTAACTTTACACGGTTACCCTTTCCTTTACCCTTTTAGAATAAACCTTGATTATAAGAGCTCTAACAAAATCGCACTACAAAAGGCAAAAGTAATCCTCAAAACTAGAAAAGAGTGAAAATCTAAATACTATTGATTCATTCCAAAGATATGAGTACTGTTTCATTCCGACCGGAACGTACCATACTGGCCGAAAACTGGAACGGAACGGGCACCATCAGTATCGACCAAAAATACCGGTCGGTATCGATGGTTTTCGGTCAGTACCGACAGTACCAGGCTGTACCGACCGATATCAGGAAATTAAAAAATCCTAGGGACCTAATTGCAATTTTGAAAATTTTAGATGAGAGAAGATCGAAAGAGTCGGGGGGGAGGGATGGGAGGAGG
>JANSVA010000001.1:8350541-8378195 GCA_025504915.1 Erythroxylum reticulatum | reverse complement strand
CAATATGATTGAGGACATAATCATGTTTGATTCTTTTGGCCATAACTTCATCATCCAACCTCCAAATGAAGTGATTCATGAACCAATAGATTCCTAACACACTTTTCTATCTTCCATAAAAATTACTATCCTTTGGTATTGATAAAAATATTGATGGAAAGAAAATAAGGGAATCGGTTAGTGGAGCATGACTTAGTTATGAACATAATTTGGCTTTTAAAGCATATCTTGATCTATATTGATCAAATAGGAAATTATTGGGATGTTATGAGAATGAAGATGAACTGGTGTTATCTAAGGAGATTTCCTGGAAATAACCCTACGGGATAATACGCATGCTCACATCTTATGATATTCAAGATAGTTGGGCTCCGGAAACGGAGTCCAACACTCCAACATTAATAAGTTCTCGAACTTACTAGGCTAAGCTGGTCTGCTCTAACACCTCCCAATCTATACATCTACCTATCCCAAACTTCTTGTTCTTAAACCTTTGGAATTGCTCCTTATTAGCTCTAACATTAAAATGTAGCATCTTTTGTCATGTCGGTGTATGACCAGCAACCTCTCGCACCGGTGGTATGCGAGCTTCACACCCTTCACCTCTTTGTCTTTTCCTTAGCGTGTCCTTTGCCCTTCACTGTTGCACTATTTTTATTCTTTTTATCATTATACCTAAAACGAAATAAAACGTAAGAAAATAACGTATATCAATATAAAAAATAAAATTTTACATATCTAATTCATACACCCACTATGGTATGCAGTTGCTAAAAAGCACACAATTAAAAATTAAATTCAACTAAAAACAATGAAATTAACTAAATAATTAGAAAATTTATAAAAATAAAAATAAAAGCAATCTAATTTTGCGATTACAAATGCAATTCTTAAAATTCAAAGTTAAATTAAACAATTAACCATATACTACTTACACAATTAAAATCTTAATCATGCACAATGCCAAATTGGTATGAAATTAAACTAACAAACACTAACTAATTACTAGAAAAACAACAAATTATGCCTAATCAGTTTTTTCTACTGTAAAGTATAGCTGACCTATGACATGTCACACAAGTTTCAGGAAACTCTAAAATATAATTTTGTTTGTTATGTGCTTTTTTGGTACAGTGAAAATAATAAAACATAAAATGAAATTACATATAAATTGGGGACAGAACATCTTAGATAACCAACACACAACGAATAATGGCTGCATTGCCCCTGATTAATGTAATGTACTGCACATTTTTGTTTTTTGTTCATTTAGATTGATCAGTTGGTAGTTTTGTCGTATGAAGCTTGATCTGTCATCTTTTGTCTTTGAATTAAACGGCGAAAGGTGTAAAGCTGTATAGCGCTTCAATAGAATGCATAGGATTGAGGTAGGAAAGATTTGTAAGGCTTTCAAAATTTTTTTAGCATTAAAAGGCAAAGTAACAAAACTTCAATATTGATTTTTTTATTTAATTTAATGTAACAAATATAAACATGACATTTTTATCAAATTTCAAAAGAACATGTGAAATTTAGATTCTTAATTTTCTATGGAAGAATTTTATAAAATTCTACAAAAATTCTGTTAGCCTAAAATATTGATGACGTTTTAAACAAATGATTTTATAGAAACCTAAATTTTGATATTAACATTTTTTAACAAAAAAAAGGGGATTTGATATTTGACAATGTGTTAGAAGTATATAATCACTTGTACTTTTAATTATTTAAAGAGTTCCAAAATTAAATATTGACCATAGCTATTATTTTAGGAGTAATGACCCAAAAAGTCTTAAAAGCCTTATAAATCTTTCTTATGTCAATCCTCTGCATTCTATTGAATCCAATTCGAGGGATGGAAAAGTGGATCATTCAATGGACTAATGACGGAATCTTAATTCCAAGCTGCTAAAAAAGATCGAACATAACTTGCTTTTACGTAGATATCAGAACGAAACTCAAAGCATATGCACCGAAAAGCACAAGCGAGACCACACATCAAGACATGAGAATTGCCAAAGGTTCAAGAGTCCTTCCCTTCTCAATCCAAATAACTAATTGATTCAACAGTTATACAGCAGTACATAACTAATTGATTCAACTGTTATACAGCAGTACCTTTTAAGTGATTCAAGGATAGATTCAATTTTGTCCAGCCCTTGGCCAACAAACCAGATCAAAGAATATATAGTTACGAATAAGATCATAAATCCAAACAAGATTAGGCGCAAAGTTGCAACCACCACAGATCAAAAACTATGACCCTATGGTCGAGTTGATCAGCTACAACTACATGTATCTAAAATTGCAACTCCACTAGTTACCCTTTTTAAGGTCGTTACTTTCGTCAGTACAAGAAATGGCCTGAATTGAAGTAGCATTGTTATAGTTCTGCGGTGGACTATCGGAAGAAGATTCAAGCGCTGTGATACGGGTAGAATATTTTTTGATTCTTAAGGAAATAAGAATGCTGGATCCAATCCCAAGTAAGGGAAACAGGTATGACCAGACCTGAGACTTCTGAGAGCCAGTGGCGGAAGAAACAGCTGCACTAGCAAGGCTGCCCAAAGATGTGTTCTGCAATATCATAGGCACGCAGCCAACAACTGTTGGAAGCAGAAAATCCACCAAGAACCCGACTTTTGTAGCTGCCAGAGCATAATTAATGACATAGGATGGTATGGGCGAGAAGCGTGCGAGAAGGACAAATCTCCAACCATCTTGTTCAACCCCTTTGGAAAGCAGATTGAAGTACTTATTCCTGCGCGCCCATTCCATTGCTGTGCTCGAACTTCTGAAGACTAACCTGAACAAATCCACAACCGCAATTTCAAGATCAATTCGAGAAAGCCCAAGTTGTAGTAAAAATAAAAAGAAATGGAAAAGGCCAACCTGCCAATAGAAAAGGAAAGAGAGGCGGCTAAGACCTTGGCGGCGAAGACACAGAGAACCGCCGGGAGAAAGCCGAAGAGCATAGAAGCAGCGGCCTCGAAGAAAACGGCGTAGGGCAAGCAGAGAGCCAAAGTGATGGTGTGAACACCCACATACACGGGTATGGCCCAAACTCCCAATCGATCTGACATTTTGGAGAATACCTTGAGAAGTACATCTTTATCCAGTCCCGATTGCTTGCTTACCTCTCTCGCCACTGCCGCCACTGCCACGGCCGCCGCCACCTTCCACCATGTCCTCCCCATAATCTGCGCTGCAGTTGACAAAGTCGGTGGAGACGTCGTTCCTGTGGGTGGGAATGACATATAAAATTAAATTGGTAAGGCCGTATGGGCTGTGTTAATTTGTCCTCCTAGTAAAGCCCAAAAGTCTTAACTATTTTTATCAGTTGTCAGAGTTAATTACAATAAACCATGTTAGTTAAAAGTTTCCTATTAATTGTTCTACTTCCACAACCTTATGCAAATTATATAAAAAAAAGAGAAAAGTAGTAAATCACAATGAATGAATTGCAACTTTTATAGTAAGTATCAGTCCAAGAGATTCATCGGAAATTGCAACGTACAAGAAAGGTATATATAATAAATAATAGGATATCACTCCAGGAGATTTGTAAAGCATAAATTATATTTTAAATATTTTTCTAATACTGATTTAAATAGAACGATTATTTATTGAATGTCATAAATTTTAATTCATTGATAAACTCTCTTGACTTTTGCGGTATAAATTAAACTCATCCACGTTAGCGTATAAATGAAATTCACATAGTGCAAATGAAGGAGAAATAAATACCCATTTGGATCAATATTACATAATGTGCCATTGGAGTATTGGAATACCAAGGAGCCTATTCCACTTAGCAAGTTACATTGGAGAACCAATTTGTATAGATGAAGCTTTAGGTGGAATGAAAAGAATAAGATATGATATGGTTCATGTAGTAGTTGATGATCCCCAGGAATTCCCAAAATTGATTACACTTGTAAGGCTAGGAAAAGATGACAAGATGTATGAGGAGTCAATCATAGCTTCTTATTAATAGAGATCTAACTTGAGTCACCAATGTAAAAAAAAAAAAAAAAGATGTTAACAGGCAAGACATTCAAATGAGGGGATTATTATGAACTATTGGGACTAGAACTACTTAAGGAAGAAGGTTTAACTATTGATAACTGAGTATAGCCATGATCAGGACAACTTGTTAGAAAGTAAAGAAATTGTGCACCATCATGAAGGAGAAGGAAGTCATATTGCAAAAAAAAAAAAAAAAAAGGAGAGAGGTAAAGGTTGAAGAAGAAAACAAAATTGTTAGTGCTTTTCAAATTGAAAACAACAATATAAATAACAAGTAAGATGATCCCTTACCCCCTCTGGGAACCAAAACAGTATCTCCAAGGTTTCGTTAGAGGAGTAAGGAGAGATGTGAAATCCAAGTAATAATTTTAGAATTGGAAACAATAGGAAGTCAAATAGGAAACATATGTTAAAAATCTCCAAAACCATATCCCCCTCTTAGTTTCAATTCTCTTTTAGAATATAAGAGAGCTTAATAGCCTCAAAAGCAACAACTAATTTTATGTTACTTACTGGATATTGAAATTATATTAATAGGATTTATGGAGACTGATAAACATTTGACGAACTATGTTTTCACTCCCATATTTAGTACGTTTTGCTTGTTAGTAGAGAGTTTTAAGTTATTTTGGGTACTTATTTTGTTTCAAGTATGGATGTACACACTTATGTGAGTACAATATACAATTGTATGAAGGACTGTTTAAGTGACTGTGAACATGTAAAACTTTAAAGATGTTATTTTCCCCTGTATGAAGATACAAATCTGTGTAAGTCATATACATTGTCGTGTCCTATGCCCTAGTGACTCACTAAAAATGTGTAAATTTATAATTTTGAGGAGTTTTTAAGATACACAATCACTCACATGAATTTGTGATCGATCATGTATATTCTAGAAACCTTAATTTTACAATATAAAGCGCAATTATAAAATTAAGGTAAAAGAGAAGCAGTTAGTCAAAGTTATAGGCAAATTTAGAGTATGAGACACAATTATAAACTTAGGACGAACGAGAACATGATGATTACTTCAAAGATCTGATAGAGAACAACCTTTTATTAAAGTATCAAGGGGATTACATTAGAGAAAAGAGGATATATGTAGCACCCTACCCTCGTAAGACACGTGCCTGACATCCTAAGTGATGTTCGAGTGCGAATCCCACAAAAGTGGCATGCTAAAACAGTCAAAACTTATTGAAACTTAGTACAAACTTTTTTTCACATTTATCATACGCATATGCGGAAAGTAGTAATCAAATCAGACTCATACTTTTATTTGATAAAAGTCGAAATCACAATTGTCATTATACTTTGATCAATCTCTTTTACAAAGCATTTCCAATTTTCACCAATTATTACACACAAAAATATTTGAATAAACATTGTACAAAAATTGCGGAATATACAAATTTACACAAAAATAAGAAAATACAAATGCAGACGCAAACTGATCCCGTCTTCTACATTTTACTTGAATGTAGTGGCTATACTCTTGTTTTCCTAACGAGGTAACTCTTCTGAGCCTGGCAAATATTCCACATTTTGATGAGTTTTGCGAACTCAGTGAGTGACCATTCTCGATGGCTCACTCCATCACATAACACATACAATTCACATATTCACATAATTCGCATCATTTCATTAATAATCATATTGAGTCACATATATTTCACATTCGCTTGAAACACATCTCACATTCAAAAAATCAATCAAACTGCTCAAATTGTACACATCAAATACATATGTAATGCTTATGAGACTTATTTTCAATTTGTTATTGTTGTGACCGAGCGTCTATAATTGTCTCGTATCTATTATGAAAATTGAGCTTATTAATAACTATCCTGTATTTTTTGAGAATACCAGGCTCATTTTACATAGTAAGCCTTTGGCTCTTATACACTTTATGAGCTTAGGCTATTTTTCACAATCTGAGCTTTAAGCTATTTTTCACATTTTGAGCTTTAAACTCTTTTTCGTTGGCTACTCCGGTCATAACAACCTTTATCTTTCCTGCATTTATGAAATGAAATGCATCACATTCACATTTTTTCAATTAGTTACTTTATTTTACTTTACATATGTCATCAAACCTTAGTCCAGCATTCAATATAAAAGTTGAGAATCACTTTTTTTTTTCATTTATATGCATGTTCACATTTCTCTTCAGAACTCAGTCTAGCATTTAACAATCAAGTTAAGGAATCACATATTTCGTCCAATTTACATTAAAGTATCACTTCAATATCACATTCACATTCAAGCATTAAAAGTCTCGGACCTTCAATGTTCGGAAATCAGTACAATCACAATCACATTCATTAGTAATTTAATACAAAATTTAATCAGAACAAACAGTAAGTAACACCATCTAGGTCCACTCATAGTACGCTCCAGATTAGCAATTGCTTCCAAGATTTGGAAAATTTTGAATGCGGACCTTTATCTTGCACATAAAAATTATGCAATACACACATTGCACACACATTTATAACTTTGCATAATTATAAGCAGTTATTTATGCACAAATATGTATACGGACTATGTATAATGTATGTTCTTGACAATCCCGGGTATATTATCAAAATTTACATTTTATCGACATTCTCATTTTTAACATCATTTGCTTTCATAATAACCCATTTCTCATTCACTTTTACTATATACACTTTTTCCTCTTCTTGAATCATAATTTCAATCATATCAATATTTTTATTCCATGGCTTTAGTACTTTGATATCAACAATTCATTCACTACTGTTAGTCCAACATTACAAGACCAAACAATTATCCAAAATCTTATTTCAGTCCTATATCACCTCCAAAATTCGAAACCTTCGGGTCAATTTTTTATGATCATTCTGATCAGGTAAATGAAGTGATTTCGTAACACTTTCTTCTTGAAAATTGTTTTGCTATTTCTTAAGTTTCTAATGACACTAAAATTGTTCAATTTGGTTCAGTATTTCGAAAGATACGCTCCAAATATCTCAAGCTATTCTTAAACTATAACAATACCTTGTATTCAACTTTAAGTAAATATATAGAGTTCTTAGAAGCATAATTTAAATTCAATTTCTTTAGATAATTTATGTCCTCATGTCTCTTGGTTACTCTAAATTAATAATCATCTCATTTGGATAACTCCATAACAAGTTATGCCTAAAATACCGAAGCATATTTAGTTAAAATACTCCAGTTATCATTTTCCAGAACTCCTCATCAATTCTGTCCCAAATTCATCAATAATATCTCCATAATGTTTTTAGATGGTTATAATTTTTGGTGAAAATGAAGATCAATGTGTTATGAGTCCAATGGTTTAAGTCCCATGTCATTTGAAGATCGGGAGAAGAAGTTATGGCCTAAAGATCAAAGGATGTTCGCATCTGTCAACTTTCACTGCACCTTCACTATACACAATCGTTTTTGTGCATGATCATGAGATCTCTTATGACCCTTAAGAGTCACGCTCGTGCTTGTGCACAATCGTGAGTTCCCCTCTTTTTGAAACTTCATTCTGGCTCTTCTGAAAATAAACCTTTGGGTCAATGTTTGCTGGCAATTTTGACAAGGAAAATGAAGCATTTAAACAAAACACTCTTATAAAAAGTTGTTCCTTTATGTCTTAAGTTTCAAATGAAACCAATTTCATGAAATTTGGTTTGATATTCTTCAAGTTATGCTAAAAACACTACAAAATATTCCAAACCACAATAGATTCCACAAACTCAACTTCGAGCTAAATTTTGAAACTCTTAAAGATAGAATTCAATTTTGATTTCTTTATGAAAAATATAGTCATACGTCTTTAGTTTAATCTAAACTTAAAATCATCCTATTTGGATGTCTACAGATCAATATATAGCTAAAATACAGAAGCATGTTCAGTAAAGACACTGCATCTGCACATGTTCCAGCACTCTTCATCATCACTTTCGTCTTAGTTCATCTCTTTTGCTTAGTCTATCTCTTATAATTTATTTCAACCTCCATTTTCGACTTCATTCATCCCAACACATTCAAAAATAGACCAAAAACTAAGAATCAAAACTAAATATAAAAAAATCACATATTAACGTATCTTCTTCATTTCTACGTTTTCTTTACTCTCATTTTTTTGCACTTTCAATTTATGAACATTTTCCATTTTGATTCTCAAACTTTCATTTTAATTCACTTTCCCATATCAAAACATCATCTTACAACTATCCCTTAACTCTAAATTCATTTTTAATCATCGCTAAAAACACTCAAAATGCTCAAGTATACATAGTGAAGAAAACATAGCATACACAATATATATATATATCAACCCTTCTCCAAAAATTTCTGCACTCATTTCATTCCTATTTTCATTGATCTTTAAACTCAAAAATCATTTAAAAACACTCTTATGACATAATAATCATTAAATATGTAAAAACCACAAGTCCATGTTTTGATCTTAAACCCATGGTGTTCATGAAATAACCATTTTCTTATGATCATGTAATGATAAATACATCACCAAATTTGATTCATATTTATACCACTCATAAGAATTTACATAATACTTGATAAAACTCCAAGTTTTTCAAGATCTAAAGAAGTTGTAGCTCTCATGCACCCTCGTACATCATCTTAAAGGATAACAGGGGGTTCGGTTTTATTGGGGTAGAAGAAAAAAAAAACAAAGTGGGAGTAACAATAGGTAGAGGAAAACAAGGTTTTTCTTTAGTAAAGGTTTGGTGAATCAAAAATTCAAATAAGAAGAAGAAGCTTTAAGAAGAAAGCCACCCAGAAGATATTTTAAGACAAGACAAAACAGTGTCTTTGTCTTTCAAAATTAAAAGAAATGTGGGCTTAGGATTTGGACACTTGTCCAATTCCTAAGACTTTAACTAGTTTCTCGTTTAATTAGTCCAATCATCTCTAAATCTTACTCCAAATGTCTCCCAATTTCCAATATCATTTTCTCACAAAATTTAAAATCATCTCTAAATTTTCAAAGTCATTTTCTCAATAATTTCTAAAATTATTTTTAACAATTCTCTAATATCATTTGTTTCTTATTTCTATTTCCTTCCATCAATTTCCTCACCAAGTGGCATTTTTCCTAGTCTAATAATATTCATCATTTTTGAAATTTATTCCTAAAATTCACTAAAAATTTAAAATATGCATGAGCATGAAAATGTATTTTTCTTAATCTCTCGTTGAGCTACATGCATCGGGTTCTAACTCTTAATATGGGAACAGGATGTTACAATATATATCTTATGGATTCTTTTTTATTGTTCTTTTGAACTTTTAATTTTTGTTTTGCTTTCTATGTTTATGAACTAAGTTTGTTTATTACCTAAGTATGATGAATCCTTTGTTGGGATGGATATTATGATTTGATATTTTATTTAATATAGTTTGATTGATAGATTCATTGCGATTTAATTATGCATTTTTAATTCTTGAATTAATATGTCTGAGATATTAGTTCAATATATGATTTCATATAATTGAGATTATGAAATCTTTTTGTATGAATATATCTACTACAATTGGAAGGAGTTTCATACAAACCTAAAGATGGGTTGACATAAATCCTCTATATTACGATCAAACCTAATAGTAAAATCAATAAATCAAGTAATATGATCTTAAAGGTATTAACTAAAAAGAGGTTTCGATTATTAAAGGATTTGTTGTTAATATTCTTAAGAAAGGTAATAACATAAGATAGGAATTTTTCAATCGAATGATCAATACTTGAATTGCATGATAAATGGTTAATACTTAAGAAATATTAAGGAAGTTCATGACTTAATTACTAGTTCTTTGATATTGATTAATTGTAATGTCATCCATGTTCTAGTTTATTATTGTGTTGAATTTTACTTTAGTTCAGTTTTAAATTAAACCAGCACCCTATTTTTCAGTTAGATAATAGAAAAGATTTTACTACCAGTACTTGTAGTCTATGTAGGGTCAACTTATACTTTTCTTTTTAAGAGAAGTAGATATAGATTGAAATATATGGGTGGTTGTACAAACTTAAACATTATTATCCATGCACCATAAAAAGAATAAAACTTTAACAGAACATTTATGACTTCCCAATTTATTTAAATATTATGACACATAAACTTATGAAGTAACAGATGATCGGGATTAATAATGACGTTGTTATGGGGCATTTCTAAAAACAAAGGTATCTAACCCCGTTAATTTTTTCCAATATCTCTTGGCACAAAAATTATCACGTTTTTTATGATGTTCCACTAGGAAATCCACCAACTTCTTCCATAACATCATAATTCAAATTATATAGTTGACCCCTAAATTAAAATGAAAATTCAATCAAATCCCATAATGCAAATTAAAGAGTAGTATAGAATTCGAGAGTTAATTCCTTATACACAATATAATAAAAAAATAAATTTATCCCATCAAATTATACTACTCAAAGCCTTAACCTTATCTTTCAAACCTAAATTTTCTAAAATGTTGAAATCAAAGTATCGAGCTTCATTAATGGTTTAGGAGTGAAGGGTTCCGATCTTCCAAATTAATAAAAAAAAGTTGGTCCAAAGTCTACAACCCTATCACACACACCTCAACCCGACGCTTGTTCTTTTCCCTTCACTTATGAGCGTTTAGCACTTTGTTTGATTCTTGGTGCCATTAATAAATGTATACCTGCAAAATATAATAAGAACACACAAAAAAAACACCAAAAATGCCCCCAAAAAAAGTGAAGAAAGAAAAGTTCCACAAAATCTTGTAAAAGCCACTCTAAATATGTGAGATTGGTGTGGAAATTACTAAACATGTGTAGAAAAATCTAGTTAAAAGATGCAAGAAACAAGTGAAAACCCTAAGAAGAATGAAAATAGAAGTGAGATAGTTTGAGGGTGGCTGCTAAAAATTAGAGAGAAAAAGTTAGTGAAGAAGATGAAAAATGATGAATATAAGGTGTTAGGGTTAAGGGGGTGTATAATGGGATTTGGTTGTGAAAATTCACATGTATACTTGGTTTGCCTCGAGGCACTATCATGATTGGGAATCATGATAGTGACTCACACTCTCAGTTGCGATTATGCCTTTGGAGCACTATCGTGATAAAGCCTTCTCAAGCCATACATGATCGTGACCCTTGAGGCACATTCGTGACATGTTGAAAAATGTCATCCTTGTCTTGTTTCTTCTTTTTTCTTCATATAACCTCCAAGCTTGCTCCCCTAACTTATAATAACTTTAAAAACAAGAAATGCCTCCATCCAAACCACTCCAAAAACATTAAAACCCTAAATACTAAAATTCAAAACAAGCCTAACTACCTAAAATATGCTAAGTTAAGGTCTTTAGCTTGACCTTTCATAGTCCGAAAATTAATCGAGATCAATTACGAGTGGTTTGTTTCCACTCATGTTATCCAAATTTAGTTTAGTAGCTCATAAATAAGCTACATATTAAGAGATAATAAAAAGGACATAATCAATTAAATTAGAAAATCCAAGCAATTCTAGTAATGTCCTTTACGATAGCAAACTGTCAACAAAATCGGGAATGATAAGACTCCTTAAATCTTCAATGAACTCAACTAGTTTATGTTATAGGATGGTAAATTGCTAATCTTCTTAATTAATCACCCTTGTCCTCTCTTTTTCTTTGACTTCTTGAATAGGGACTTTAGTATATTCTTCAAACTTTATGTCCTTTATCAGATGTTCCTCATAATTGAATTCTTTAAAATAGCTTTCCTCCTGCTCTTTGATATATTCACCCCTTAATCTTCATGTAAGAGCTGCTTTCTTTTGAATGTTTTAAGGATTTATTCATATTAAGCATCACATGTTCATCACCAATCCAAAGAAGCAAATTTCCTTTATAAATGTCGACCAATGCTTTCTAGTGTTCATGAATGGTTATCTACGAAATAGTGGACAGTTCCTATCCTCTTCGAAATCTAACACCACGAAGTCCATAGGAATAATGAACTTGTCCACCTTCATGATAAAATTGTCCACCACACCCCAAGATCTCTTAATGGATTGATCTACCAACTAAATAAGCATTAAAGTTGGCTTCACATCTCTAAGCCTTAATTTTCTAAAGATCAACAAATGCATAAGATTTATACTTACACCTAAGTTGCATAAATACTTTGTAAATTCAAAGTTATTAACCACACAAGGTATTGTGAAGATCCTTAGATCCTTTAACTTAGAAGGCATGTGACTAGTGATAATAGAGCTACAACTTTCCATTAGTGCTACCGTTTGATTCTCTTTCTAGGTTTGCTTCTCTTTCTAGGTTTGCTTCTCTATTAATATATCTTTAAGGAACTTCACATACCTAGGCATATGTTTTGATGCCTCCACAAAAGATAAATTAATTTACGAATTCATCAACTTCTCCATGAATTTTGTAAATTGTGAGTACAATTTTTTTTGTAATCTTTATAAGAATGGAATTTTAGGTAGATATGGAAGAGGGGCAGTGTAAGGAGGGTACTCACTCTTTTCTTCATTTTCATTATTCTTTTCTTGATCCTCTAATAGGTGGGTTTATCTGCTGGTTGCTTGAACTCTTTCCCACTTCTAAATGTGATCACCTTGAGTTTCTCCTTTGGATTTGCTTTACTATTCTTGAGAGATTCTCCACACTTTTTGTAGACAATGCATTTTCCAATTGGCCCATTTGAACCTCTACATTGTGAATGAAAGAGGCATGGTTTTTAGCTACTTACTCAAAATTCCCTTCTAACCTCTTATGAGCCTCATCCATAGTTATGAGTTTGTCTATGATTTTGTCCAATTTGTAATCATTGGCACTGGATTTATCTTGTTGAAATCCAAGCTGACCTTAATTTTTAAATTAATTGCCTATATTATTTGACCAAGAAAATTTCGGGTGATTCCTCCACTTAGGATTTTACATATTAAAGTAGGGGTTGTTTCCTCCTTGACTAAATTGTATCCATATATAGTTGATTCACTCTTTATGGTTGTTTTACATCAAAATGTAATCAGTGGTAAAATGATGAACTTGTCCACATAATTCGCATCTATGCTGAATTGCTTTAATTAGAGCAGATGAAGAGGCTTTCAGGCCATTAAGTTGCTTTATTAGGTTATCAATCTCAACCTACATTGTTGTCACTAAATCGAAACCAACAACTCCTTTTTGATCTAAAAAATTCAATTGTTGTTTGCTTCTATCTGACGTCCAAAGACAATTTTATGTGTCATCTCCTCTAGCAAATCCTCTACTTCCTCAACTATCTTTTGCATAATAAATCCTTCAAAAGTCGCAACTATAGTGCTCCTCTTAGGTGGATTGACTCCATTATAGAACGTTTGCATAAGAAA
This sequence comes from Erythroxylum reticulatum, assembly GCA_025504915.1. Taxonomy (NCBI): domain Eukaryota; kingdom Viridiplantae; phylum Streptophyta; class Magnoliopsida; order Malpighiales; family Erythroxylaceae; genus Erythroxylum; species Erythroxylum reticulatum. Next base: position 8,364,810 of record JANSVA010000001.1, on the reverse strand, counting down.
ATCCTTTAGTAGATTATGGTGAGGACATATGCTTTATAAGTCCTTATAATGCTCTCATGTTTCGTATAGTGGCTCCCTGTCATTTTGTTAGAAATTAGTAATCTCCTTTATCATCCTTATTGTCTTAATCAGAGCGAAGTATTTGTCTAGGAAGGCACGTACTACTACTTCTATGTTGTGACATTTGTTGGGTTTAAGGAATGATATCATGCCTTGGCTCTATCCCTTATTGTGAAGGAAAAAGCCTCATCTTAACGACATCTTCCAAATTTCCATCGATCTCTTATTGGCATCTTGCTCTTTGGATTTCTCTTTCTTATCTTGAAATATCAAAAGCTAGATTTTTGTTAATATTGCTTGACCTTTGAGTAATTCTTGTGTTTATGTAGTAATAAGAACACAAGAATGGCGTAAAATTACTTAGATCAAAAGAATTTAAATAGTCCTAAAATAAATCCTCGACAATGAGGCTAAAAACTTATTGAGCAAGTTTATATCTATTAAATCTCTCAATACACTGTAAGTATACAGATCTTATCTTATAGTATATAAGGTTATCGCTCCCATGAGGATTATGCAAGAATAAGTTTAAACTTAATTTTGTCTAAGGTAATAAGAAATTGATTTGAATATAAAAGTAAATAACCAAAATTGAAACTAATAATAAAACAAAGCAAATAAGCAAATAAGAAGTGATCTGCCAATTATATTAGGGTTTTAATCAGGATAGACTATTTAGGACTTATTCTTTCCTAATTTTTTCCTTAACTATTTTTTATCCAATTATGTGTTTGACCCTAGACTTCCTAAAGTATTAATTACTCTCTTTCAAGACCTAATCAATTAACCCTAATTGAATCTGAAAATTCCATATTTGAAACCTCTCGATTCATAAAACTTTCCCTAATGTTTTCGATTAGATCTGAAGCTATGTAGTAGATAATTAAGTTCTCAAACAAGATCTCTCTTTGAATGATTGTTAATTTGATAATTGCTACACTATAAAACTTTTAACTCTAATTGCGTAATCTAATTTGATTACTTTTGACCCACTCTCTTAATTTATTGTCAAGTATAAGCATGCAAAATCATCACAAACACTAGAATATTGAAATCAATAATAATCAAAGTTAAAAACTAAATCCAAAATAAATAATAATCTAAAATTTATAACCTCATAAACATATTAAACATCTTGGAATTTAGATATCACATATCAAGATTAATGAAATAACTAAAAGGAAAGAAGAAAAATTCTTTAGTTCTTAATTTGGAAAGCTAGAATTCCTGGATGCTCTTCTTGATCTCCCATGTTTGATCCACTTTTTTGTATTAGTTGCTGCATTTTTTGGTGTGTTTAAAGTCCTTAAATAGTTTATTAGGGTCTTGGGGTGTAATTAGGGTTTTTCACTTTGATCAGTTTCAAAAATACCCTAAACCCTAAAACAGATGAAAAAACTCACTCCTAGAAAGTGTCTATCACGATCGTGACATAGGAGTCACAATCGTGCTCCTGGAAGTTTCCTCTTTGTCACAATCATGCTCCATGCGGAATGATCATGATAGAGGCCATGCAGCCCCATACATGTCAGTCAAGATCGTGCTCCTCATGCATGATAATGACAATCTTCAAGTATCTTCCATCTTTCTATTCTTTAATTATTAGATTTCCATCACTAACAAATTCATTAAACACCTCATTAAACATAAAATTAAGATTGAAATCATTCTCTAAACTGCAAAAACACTTAGAATATAAAAAAAACTCACATTAATATAATTATAAGCCTAGACATATGATAATCATCTAATAAACGCCTAAAAACATAATAAAATACCTCATAAAACATAGTATGAACTAAACCTACCAATATCCCCCCACTTAAAATTTTTCTTGTCCTCAAGCAAACAAAAAAAAAACATAAAAGCACACATTTATGCAGCATGCAATGATGGTACAATGGCATTGAATCTTATGGAATCAATTTAACTACAAACATCAATCATTCAAATTGTGCCAATTTACTAACCTATTCCTTTTATGTTTAAGTACTTCGAATTCAATACACATCAATCAAAATATAAATACTCAATTCATACACCTAAGGCACTTGTAAACATATATTTATAAGTACGACTATCAATCCCATGAGGAATATAACAAATAATATAAATTACAATTATATATCGTACGAGGACTACAACTAATAAAACTAACATTTTTCTATTGTCTAATCTAGTGAAACGAATGGTAGATTTTGAACATAAAAATTAATATAACTAAAATAAAAAATTAGAGATAACATATTAAAGCAATAGAGAAGAATAAAACAAGCAACTAAATATGAAGATCTAGATGTAAAATTCCCTTAGAATTTTTTCTACGATTGAATTTATCTTAATTTAATGATCAACACTAGTCTCTTAGATTTGTAAAAATTTTAAAGTCATAACTATATTCTTTTTCAAGATAAACAACACATATCCTTAAGTTGATTAATTTAAAGTTCTCTATAATCAAAACTTCTAAGAATGCATTAACTTTTTCTAGAAATTTCGTTGATAAATTTAACTCTAGCTTAGAAGATTGATGTGGTTCTAACTCTATGATTCCATGCAACTCTCATAATTCATACCTTGATTTATTAATATATATTATCATCTACATTTGTTATTTAATTCCTATATATGATATCTAAAATTGAATCATTTGTGATTGACCTTAGTTTCTTAGATCAGTAGAAATTTTAAGTTGTAACTATATTCTTCCTTAAGATATGCCAGATTCTGCCAAGTACGGTCTATCTATTTGAGCACCCATTAAGTTCTTAGAATTATCACATGTTTTCCTCATGCATGTGATTTAGCTAACTTTCAACACAAGGTCCATCTCAAGTTATCTTTTAAAGTCACATCTGAATCTTGCATCTCGTCAAAGATTTTTTTCCAAAGTGCACCAATGCATGCCAACTCATTGACAATATCCATTTTCCATGCCTACTCGCAAGTCCTTGCCTTATTCCATCACCTTGAGTGTCAAACATTGGTCAAGGCTCACCAATACCTGCACAATATTGCTATGATATCTATCTAAAACATAAATGTGTCTAGGCTAATGAAGTAAATTCCAAATATGCCCTGCTCGTTATTCTAATATGTCCATATGATTATGGGCTATAGAAACAAATTATAAAATCTTGTTTACAATCTAAGGTAATTCATTTCGAATGCATTAGCCTCATAATGCAAGGGGATCTGATATTAAGACTCGAAGGGTTCAGTACATCATATGGATGATGTGGGCCAATTATGAGTAACATGTGGCAACTTTTACCCACTCTTTCCTCTCACAATCACTATCATCACACTTTAATGGATAATATGTAAAATCACACACTATGGAAAAAAAGTGTTTTAAGCAACAAACAAAAGTGTATCAATACGTATAATTATTGTTGTTTTTTTATTAAGGAAACATAATTCATATCGCTACAAAAAATGGCACTACTATAAGTATAAGGTGATATAATTTTTTGATTAGGAAACAAAATACAAAATGTTGCTTTAACTTTTGACTAAGGTAAAACATTAGTTTCAAACTATAGCAATAATGTTAAATAGATATTGCAAGAATTTCAGTCTTTTTAGGCAATAATGTTAAATAGATAAGACAATAATGTGGCTTTTTTTAGGCAACAATTTGTAACAATAAAAGAAACAATTTGTTCTTTTGTTGCTAATAATATTTAACTTAAAAGCAAACTGTTGTCATTATGTAGGCAACATTCATATATACATTAAAAGCAATATATATATTGATTTACGTTTTAATTGTGTACAAACTATCAAAGATAAACGACCAAAAAATTGATTTTGTATATAATATATAGTCCATAAAGACTTAAAAAATTCAACATTTAACATATTCAAAATACAAAAAAAAATTACATGTGCTTTTATTATTACAAAATACAAAAACGAATTCTACAATTCTTAACAATTGTAAGGAAAATTACATGTGCTTTAACAACTCTTCATTAATTATAGAATTCAATGTTGATGCCAGGCTTCTTCACATTGCTCTGTAACCTTTCTCAAAGTCTTTTGGAAGTATAATGTACCTATTCTTTTGTACTGCATGCATTCCAACTTCTTAACAGATAGCTGCAATCTCTGATTAGATATCCAGTTATGATGGGGATGAGATTATATTCAATATGAGATATTATGGTGGATATATTAAGTACCAAGGGTTAAAATTGAATTACGAGAATTATTACAGACAAATATTCAACAAGATAAATATAAGAGGTGCATGCTTCATTTTTGTTCAGGCCATATGCTTTTTGTAAGTTAATGTATTAGTAACAAAAACTAAAGAAAATGACGTAGCTTTTCTCACACTGTTCACATTAACTAATGGAAAGATTGATAACCATATACAATACTCACACATCAATTGATAACCACATACAATACTCACACAACAACTACACAATATGAAGCAAACCCAACTAACCTCAGTAGCACTAATTTTATCAGGCCAAGATATATAGTCATCCAATTCAATCTCATCATTTAGATTCATTTTAAATTTTGATTTAATTGTCAATTTGTCTATAGAAAGCAATCTTGCATGATAATGGGACAAAAGATTTTTTTCTTCTAAGAAGATAAATTCACAAGCCGTGTAAAAGAGAGTTTACTTTAAAAACACTTTTTTTCCTTCTATCAGATAAAGGAAATTCAGTTTTCCTATCCAACCTTCCGGGACGTAGAGTGTAGAGTCTAAAACATTTGTTTTATTGGTTTCCATTATCAAGTTACAACACCTCCCCATCTGCTATGTCACTTGAAATCTCCTCTATTTTTTTTATTTTTCAAATAACTAGTACCAACCAATGTAGGGAAACCATCGCCACTTGATGAGAAAAGTAGAAACACATATAGATATAAAAATAAAACTGTAAAAATTAGTTTTCCATTTAAATATGATAAAAATGCAGAAAATCAAAACCTAGAATAAGAGCACCTGCGTAGAACTTTCCAAAGTTCAACTTTGTGTTTAACTCTACCATACCTGTACAATTGATGGATAAAACCGGGAAAAATTTAAGGCACGACAGCTAAAATTTCTTGGAAAAGTCATATTCTTGTCTATTCATGATAAGATCTTCGTTAAGGCTTCGGCCTATAGAGAATAAGTTGGCTCTGAAAATTAAACATATATGGTAGTGTCTGTCTCTCATTAGACTAAAATTTCTAATGATCATCATCTATAATCCTTAAAGAAAAAGTTTTATTTACCTTCTAATCTCACTAGTAAAGTCACTGCAAATGATTTTGGGAGCAAAGTTGGAAAGGTTTATCGCACCGATAATCTTATAGCTAGTAGTAACAACATTCTTTCCCTCCTAAATCATGGAAACAACAGGACCAGAGATGATATAGTCAACAAGTCCATTAAAGAATGGCTTGATAGACAAATTCTAGAATTGCCTCCCAACAAAAGCACGTTCCATAATGATCATCTTCAGACTTGAACAAACAACAGATACCAATTTCTCATTAGAAAATAAACTTAACAATGCAATAATTCTTACCTAATCACAATCTTACAAATCAATTCATAGCAGGAAAAAGGAAGTATCTTTAAAAGATAAACCCTTCTTCTCAAATTTGCTGATGATTTCACTAACGTGAAATGCACCAACGTTATCATCTCAAGTAGCAACGTTATCATTCAAGATGGTTTATGAACCTTAATTGAGTAAGTCACAAAATAACGTGCAAATGGGGGTGTTTTTATACCCCTTTTGAAAATGGTGCCAAGTCGGTGGACCTTCCTGCTTGCAACACTATCGTCTCAAGTAACAATGTTGTCATTCAAGATGGTGGCCCTTTTCCAATGCAACATTGTCATTATAACTTGTTTTTTATTTGTATCAATATGTGCTTACAATGTCATTGTTTTCTTATCTTAATTGATGTAGGAAAGTTATTCTCTCCAAACTTTGGTCTTCTTATTTTTATTAACAATCAAAAATTTTAATTTTTCATTAAAAAACATTATAGTTTTATTATGTATGGTAGCTAACTACGACAATCTTTAAGGTTGTTTTGTTATTTTTGTGGTAGGAAAGTTTTATCTCTCCAGATGTTGCTCCAACTCTTATTAATTTTTTAAAAAATAAATTGTAAGGTCCCAAATTATTCCCTAGTTGAAATGTTATATGTTTATGAAAGTAAATGTGATAGGTGTTGAAATTGTGATATGATTGAATTATATATGTCTTGAATATTGGTTTGATGGATTAGTAACTTGGAATTAATTGATACCATTAGAAAATTGATGTGTTAAAATGTACATTTGGACTAGGAAAACTGTCAAGTGGTAAGATAAGCTGGTATATGAAAAATAGTATGACTAAGCCTATACATTGAATGACATTTGGCAATATTGGTTGAGTGACAAATGACCTAATAGAATTGTGACATTTGGTAGCTTAAATGGAGGACAAGTGGCTCACTTCTATATGTGACATGTAGGTTGATTCATTGAAATACATGTGCCCTTCAAATTTATGACACCTAGCACTAAACAATTGCTGGTTGCATGGAAGGGATAGATTGACTGGTTCTTTTTAGTTGAAATTTGAAGTTAAACATGTAAGGACATTCTAAAATTGATAGCATGTATTAATACAAGTTTTATTATTATTGAATTAGCATGGAATGTGTGTTATAATGATGATAAATGAGTGCTAGAAAATTGATCCTTGTATGGCAAATTTTGTTTTGGTTTTGATGTATGAAAGATAATGATTTATGAGTTGCCTAATCAATGAATTTTGAATTGGATTTAGACATGAATTTAATAAGTGATTGAAGCATGAATAAGGTAGAATTGAAGTGAAATTGATGGACTTTGGTGAAGGTGTGTTGGATGGAGCATAAAGGATTTAAATTTGGAAACAAAAAGAAGGTCATCCCACGATAGTGGCATTTATATGGCACCTTGCCACAGTCGTGGAAAATGCTTTGGAAGGGAAAAAGGTTGGTTTTGTACATTCGTTGGACTATATAAGGTTAAGGCACTTTTTAATGGTGTAATTGGACTTAATTAAGGTGTAAAATAAACCTAGTTTGATGTGGAATTAGTTAATTAAAGGTTGAATAAGTTTTGGATTATTAATTGAAGGAATAACTTAAGGAAGGTGTTTTTTGATAACAAAGTATCTAATTGTTATTAAAGGAATGAAGTTTACTTATGCATGCTACTATGATTTAAAGAACAAGAGTAATGTTTTAGTTGTGAATGTTTGTGAATTGGGAACTTGTGTGAATACATGTAATGAGTAATTACTTAATGTATTCATTAGTGCATTATTGCAAATTTTTATGTTTATAAGGCATGTTAAGTTTGATCAAATGTGAATGAATATGTTAAATTTGAGCAAAATGGAATAAAGTCATATGTTATGCACTACATCACTTACATGTGATTCTGAATTCTGAAATGTTTTGTTTTTAAAACTACCAAATCCTAGTCGCGGGTAAATAGGTATGCCTAGAAGGGTCTGTAGTTGCTTCTATAACTAGACACTAAGGTGCCTTTTTGATGCAACTCACTAAGGCAATGAAGACTTGAGGATGCCAATGGGTCCAATTACAAGGTCACGCTCCAACAAGCTCAAGGCATAATTTTATATTTATGCACAAGCTTTTGTTTCATAAGAACTTTTAGATGCTTTGTTGATCAAGCTTGGGGAAGAGCTTAGCGAGACAGCTAAGTGTATGTGCACATTAGAGGAATCAAACCAAGAGGGCTAACACTTAGCCAATTTTCACAAGCACAAGTCTAATCAATGGGCTTGGGCTTATTTTATATTGTAAAGGGCGTCATGACTTCTTTTAGGCTTTATCATAGGCTAATTTGTGTTAAGTGTGCATGTGCTTCATTAAAAAAGTCATGTGCATGTTTTATTTTAAGGAACTAAGCGTGTAGGCCTAGTTTAAAAAACTCAATCTAGCCCTCTTAAGTTAGCCTTCTATTTTTCTTGTTTCCTTTTCCTATTTGGTCTAAGATTAGTCAATTTTAATTAGTTTTGAAGCCCAAATCTATGTGGGATTTGTTCTTGGGCATATTTGTTTCAAGAAAGCCTTTCTTGATGTTTGAGCTTTCTTTAGGGCTTTTAGGTTATCTTCATTAGTGTTTGTATTGCACAAGGGTATTTAAACCCTTGCTTTATGTGTGAACTTCAAATTAGATGTTAATAAAAAAATTGGAAAGCATTCTTCAAGAGAGAATTCGGTTGCTTATTTTATCTTAAGGATTGATTCAACTTATCAAATAAGTTCTAACTTGTGGCGTTAATTCAATTCTTGCAATCTTTATACTCTTTGATAGCAATTCCTTGCTGTTTTAGGGGTGAAGGGTCTTGTTAGATTGATTGAATTCAGGTTTGGGAATAATCATTGAAACGGAGGTGATCTAGACATTAACTCCAGGTTGTTTCCATATCATCTTTGGTATCAGAGCCTAGGTAGCTCCATCAAAGGCTCTAAACCTTGAGACAAGGCACCACAAATGTAGAAGAGTACCATGAGGAGATGGAGATAGCCATGATTAGGGCTAATGTAGAAGAAGAAAGAGAATCCACCATGGCACGTTTCTTGGCTGGTTTGAACAAAGACATTGCCAATCTTATTAAATTGCACCATTATGTGGAGTTATAGGAGATGGTGAATATGGAGAGTCAACTTAAGTACAAAATCTCCAGAACGGCTTCTTACCCAAACTTTACTACAAATTGGAACTCTAAATGGTCTAAGAAGGATGAGAAGTCCAAAGACAAGACAAAGGAAGAGAAGAACAAGACGGATCTAGAAGGTACTTTTAAAACTCCTAGTTCTTCTAGTTCCAATTCTAAAAAGTATAGGACTATTAAATGCCTTAAATGTCATGGTGTTGGTCATATGGCTTATCAATGCCTAAATAAGAAAGCAATGTTTGTGAGAGGAGGAGAAGTTATGTTTGAGGAGGAAGAAGATGATTTTGCTTCCATGACTGAGTTGGAGGATTGTTCTAATGTGGAAGTTGAGGATATACCTAGGGGTGAATTACTTATCACTAGGTGTGTTTTGAATGCTCAAGTGAAGGAAGATGGAATTGAGCAAAGGGAAAATACTTTTCATTCTAGATGCCTAGTGAATGAGAATATTTGTAGCCTAATCATTGATGGTGGGAGCTGCACTAATATAGCATACATTGATGGTGGAAAAACTAGGGTTGGAGTGCTTAAAACACCCTAGGCCATATAAGCTATAATGGCTTAATGATATAGGAAAAATCAAGATAAACAAACAAGTTCTTGTTTCTTTCTCCATTGGTAAGTATTTTGATCAAGTACTTTGTAATGTTGTACCTATGCATGCTAGTCATTTATTGCTTGTTCGACCTTAGCAATATGATAGAAGAGTGCTACATGATGGTTTTAATAATAGGTACTCATTTACTATAGGAGATCATCAATTTGTTCTTGCTCCATTGGCGCCAAAAGAGGTATATAAGGAACAAATGCAATTTAAAAAAATTATGGAGGCAATGCAACAAAGAAAGGCCAAAAAATTTCAAGAAAAGCATGATGATACAAAAGTTGAGAAGGTAGATAACCTTGTAAAAGGGGAGCAGAAATTTAAATCAAAAGAAAAGAGAGAAAGTGAGGCCGAGAGTGAGAGAAGAAAAGTGGAGAAAGAGACCTAAAAAGAAATTCAATTAAAAGGCCCAAATGAGAGAGAGGGTAGAAAGAAACAAAACTTCTACGCAAAAATGAGAGATGTAAGGGTTGCTTGTGTGAAAAGGAGATGCTTGTTTGTACTTTTGTACAAGGAATCTTATTTTAATGAATCTCACCTTGGCCCTTGTTTGCCTAGTAATGTTGTTACTCTTTTACAAGAGTATGGAGATGTTTTCCCTGAGAAGTTGCCGCCTATTAAAGGAATAGAACATCATATTGATTTTATGCCTAAGGTGCAGATTCCAAATAGACCTGCTTATAGGGCTAATCCTAAAGAAACTAAAGAACTCCAAAAGTAAGTGGAAGAGTTGTTACAAAAGGGATACCTCAGGGAGAGACTTAGTCCTTGTGTTTTCCCAATGATATTTGTTCCAAAGAAGGATGAGAGTTGACATATGTAGATTGCAAAGCTGTTAACAAGATAATGGTAAAGTATCGTCATCCTATACCTAGATTGGATGATATGATTGATGAATTGCATGGTACATATGTGTTTACCAAAATTGATCTTATGAGTGGTTAACATCAGATTAGAATGAAAATTGGTGATGAATGGAAAACTAATTCTAAAGCAAAAAATGGCTTATATGAGTGGCTTGTGATGCCTTTTGGCTTAACTAATGCTCCTATTACATTTATGCGTTTGATGAATAATGTTTCGAGGTCATTTATTGGTAAATTTGTTGTGGTATATTTTGATGACATATTGATCTATAGCAAAAGCATTAATGAGCATGTTGAGCATTTTAGGCTTTTGTTAAAAGCACTTAGGGTAGAAAAGTTAGTATGCTAGGTTAAAGAAGCGTACATTTTGCATGGATCATGTCATATTTCTTGGTTATGTTGTTTCTTCTAATGGAATTGAGGTGGACCAAGAAAAGATTAAGGTAATTAGGGAGTGGCCGAGACCTACAAGTGTTACTCATGTAACAGCCCAGATCACTCGCTTATAGATATTGTCCACCTTGGTCCTTTTTAAGTGGCTCGTAGTCCACACCCTTTAGGCCTTTTTAAGTGGCTCATGGTCCACACCCTCTGGGCCTTTTTAAGTGGCTCGTGGTCCACACCCTTACGGTTTTCCTTTTCCAGTGTGTAGGTCACTTAGGGACACTACTCCCGTAGGACTTCCTAGGAGGTCACCCATCCTGGTACTACTCTTGCCCAAGCACTTTTAACTTCGGAGTTATGATGGGATCCAGTGCGTTAGGGCATAGAAAATGCATCTGCAAGGGGAAGGTATCCACAGTTTTATAAGGCATGCTTCATTCTCCTTCCCAACCGATGTGGGATTTCTCCCCTCCCTCGTGGAGGCCCAATGTTCTCGCTAGCCCATCGACCTAGGTACTAGCTCTTATACTAATTGTAACAACCTAGAGCACCCGCTTGTAGATATTGTCTGCTTTAGGCCTTTTTAAGTGGCTCGTGGTCCACACCCTCACGGTTTTGCTTTTCCAACGTGTAGGTCGCTTTAGGACACTAATCCTGCAGGACTTCCCAAGAGGTCACCCATCCTGGTACTACTCTTACCCAAGCACTTTTAACTTCAGATTTCTGATGGGATTCAGTGCGCTAGGGCATAAAAAACACGTTTGCAAGGGGAAGCTATCCACAGCCTTATAAGTCATGCTTCGTACTCCTTTCCAACCTACATGGGATTTAATTGTAACATCCTGTCACTCATGTTAAGGCTAGAATAGTGAATAATGAGAAATTTTTGAGAAATTAGGAAAATGCACGTCATGTCTAAGTTAAATATGACGTGCACTTCTTTGCACATTCATATGATTACACATGCATTCATTGACATTTTTGGGTATAATTGAGTTATTAAATGTGGTCAAAATGTGATTTGGCAATTTTGGTATATTTAGGATACTTTGGAATTTTTGGTGAATTTTTGAAAAATATTGATTTATGGACCATTTATATAGTGACACGTGGCAATAATATATATGAGACATTTAGCTAGTTGTATTATGACAAATGGGTTGCGCCTATTGTGACAAATGCATGGTAGGTTGAGTGACACTTAAATATTCATGCAAAAACCCACGAAGTTAGTTCTGAGAAAAGAATTATTGTATCTTTTGATCACCGAAAACATTCTTTGCTTTGTGTCCCTCACCGAATATTGAATTGCTCTTGTTGGTTGTCTTTGTAGTTGAATCAAGTAAGTAACTTGATGATGTTTTTATGGTGTTAAAATATACATGAATGCATAGGTTTGAGATTTGAGGTTACGGTATTGAATAATTTAGATGATGGGTTTGAGAATTAGGAATCGTTTTCAATTGATTTGAATGGATTCTGGATTGAGAAATATTTGTTTCTGTTATGGTTTAGAAGATTACGTAAATGGTGATTTACTGTTCATGTATGGAAAATTTATAAGTGTTAACAGAGGTGAGTTTGAATGAGTTTGGATTTAAGGGAAAGGTTTAAATGATGCAACGTTAAGGGAAGGTGTATTTAAATGCAGAGTTTATGATGAATGAGGTTTTTGCTATAAATGAGTAAGTCAGAAAAATAAGAGAGTGCTAGAATTAGTGTTTAACTGAATATGCTCTGTTTTTGGTGTTAGTGTAAAATCCTATCTTTTGATTTGTTATGGTTGTTTTTGAACTATTATAGGAATTAATGAAGCGAAATGTGTTACAGAACGTAAAGAGTTGTGAATCTAATGATAGTATGAGAATTGGAAAAAGAGTTGTGTATCTAATGATAGTACGAGAATTGGAAAATTACAATAATGTGACAAAGTACAAATGACAGTCAAATTTGTGATGTTTGAAGTTTAGAATTGTTTCTAAATTGTTTGGAAGTTACAGTGAGTATAGACAAGCATAATAAATGATTTATAATTGATTAAGTTGGAAGAGGAATGAAAAAAAACTAGGTTGAGAAGAAGAAGAAGAAGAAGAAGATGCGTTTTATATATCTTAGAGAGAGAAAAGGTGATAGTTACATGTATGAGTTTATGAATTAAGAGTACTTTTCTGAATAGATTTAAGTCTTTTGGCTATAACTTTTCCATCCGAACTCCAAATGACTTGAAACTAGAACCAATATATTCATAACATGAAAGTGTGGAAGTCTGCTGGAATGTTATGAACTGGAAAATTCTCTTGAACATGCTTCGGTATTTAGATTATAACTTGATTTGTAAATTTCCAAATGAGTTGATTCTTCATTCAAGTTAAAATAGAGACATAACTCTACAACTTTCTTAAAGAAGTCGAATTTTAAGTCTGTCTCTAAAACTTTCAAAATTGGCATTAAGTCTGTCTCTAAAACTTTCAAAATTGGCATGAAACTAAGTATTAGCTTAGGCTATAGCATTACCAAGGACAGAAATCAAATCCTGTGGTTATTGAATAAACTGTATTCATGTAAGTCAAATTAAACTAAGTTATCTTCACTAGACTTATAGGTTATTCTCTTCGCTTTTTATTGGTAAAAAGTTTGTAATTTTTGGATATTGGAATTGAGAGATATGAGGGGTACAACTTGAATGCATGATCATGCATTAGCCAAAATTTCAAATGTATATAGTCTGTGGTATTTTAAGAACAAATCATAGAATAATGAACAAAATTGAATGATCTTGGTATCATTAGAAACTTAAAACATTGGAGAACAACTTTCCAGATGGAAGTGTTGCCCAATTTTGTCATTTACCTTACAAAATAATTATGTAAAGTTGACTCGAAAGTATATTATGAGAAAACAGTCTGAAATGGTCAATTGGGTTATGAAATTAGTTTCACATTCTTTTATTATGGTCCAAACCCTAAGTACAAATTATATTAACGAGGGTTTTGCTATCTGAATGATATGGTGACAAAATCTTGATAAGATACCTGAAATTTTCATTGAAAATGTATTGTGCATATTGTCTATACATTGATGTGCATAAAGAAATACTTACACATTTGTGCAAAATTATGATATATGAGAATTTTTTTGTATGATATAGAGGAGCACATTGGACGCCAATTAGACATTGTTCGACCATCCAAGCAATAGAAAATTGGAGTGTACTGTGAGTAACCTAAGATGGCCTCACCTTGATTTGTTTTGTTTACTGAATTGAATTTGATATTAATGAATGTGTATTGAATTGTGTACTGAATTATAGACAATAATTATCCGAGGTGTTCGATGCATGTGAATATCATTGGAAGTGCTACTTGTATGTGAATGAGAATGATTAATTAAATTTGATATGTTCTGATTGTGTTCTGAATTCTGGACATAAATTGTCCGAGGAATTTAATATTTAGGTATGTATTGGAAGTGTTATGACTTGTTGTGAAATTCTGTATAATATTTTAATTCTCAAAAAAGGTTAAATGCCGGACATAGGCCTGATGATTATAAGATTCTAACTACCCTTTTTACTAGCTCATATCCCTTAGTGGATACCGAGTTGTGTCAAATTATTTCCCATATCCCTTAATGAATATTGG
>JANSVA010000001.1:8333970-8350441 GCA_025504915.1 Erythroxylum reticulatum | reverse complement strand
ATTGAGACATATCTCACAGTCTAGTTCACACATGGATGGGTCGACATCTTATACAAGATGTCCATAATGATGACTGACATAGACTGGATCTCCATTAGATTTAAAGTAATGAATAGGAGGACTAGATTTAACTTCTGTATGAGAAAATACGAGCTAGATCATAAGGACTATCCCAGATGTTGAAGGTCCAGATGGATCTTCATTAGGCCATGCATAGATGGACTTAACATTTCCATCTCTTAAAGTCTTCAAAATTGGAGGAGTTTTGGTATGACAAGAGTGTCGATGAGGCACGTGGAACACCTACTGGTAGTTGGTGATCCATTTAGTAGGCATCAACTTTTCAAGCTCTTGTGCTGGAAGTTGCTTCAAATTTTGAATGATAGTGGTTTGATCATTGGAATGATCAGCGACCATATATAGTACATCCGAAGTGAAATTTGGGAAGTTAAGGTCCAAAGCATGATTCTGTAGACAATAGATCGTCTGGTAATGTAGAGTAGCTATGATGGATGTAAGATTTTGATCTGTTACAGTGATCTTGATCTGAACTTGTAGTCATTCAGATAAAGTAGAATCATCCAACCTGATGTTGAAACCAAATGCTATGGTTAAGATGACATTTCCGTTATTAAGCACTGTCAACAAGGTACCAAAAAGAGCATTTTAGCACGTTATGTAGGCAGTGTCTAGAAGAGATATCCTAGCTGTAACAGGTATTCCCTTTCTTCCATGAAGTGTAAGAATAAGTCATATAGCTCCAACATGAAGATGTGTATGATTTTGCTCCCTCCATAAAAAGATCAGCTCTTTAGGGATTTCAAGCTTTATGTACTGTTTTGTAGTAGTAGATCTGAGACCACACTATTCCAATCTAGAACTTTGGATTATTTCTTTCACACGAGGTCTAGAAGTAGACAAAATACTACGAATAATTCTCGTCCAAGAATGGTCACGAGAATAAATACTGTATGGACTCAACAAAGGTAAAGAAGACTCACAAACACGATTTTCTATAGGTACATGAGTAATTTCCACAAGATTTTCTATTTTGTTTAATAACACACGCTTCACACGAGACGCTAAAGAAGACATAAACAAAGTTGAAGATAAATGAATAGGATTGGAAGACAATGTTTCTATAATTTCTTATAGGCTCTCTTCTTACTCACTTCAATGAACAACAAGAGTCAATATTACCCGCTCTAACAAGATGCGAGGGTTTGGATGTTCCCAAAGTTAAGCCACGCACTGTAGAATAACTCTCTGTAGCAACGAAGGCTAACAAGATCAAGGCTTTAAAAATTAGGGGGCAACAGTATATCAAAATATTCCCAGCTAGAACAAAAGTTCTGGCTCTGATACCACTCAGGGTACCTAGAATGTTCCGTCTTTGTTCTGACTCTGATACCACTAAGTGAATTTGGAATGCTGATGATTTGGCCACAATGGATGGTCTTAAGAAGACAGATTGGTCAAAAGCCCTATTTATAGCCTTATACAAGAGTTTCCGTGTCAATGGCTGTGAGGCTTCTATAAAAGCCACATTCTGTGCCACTCAGGGCAAGAGATGGTGGGACAAGAAGAAGTTCCAGGATCTAGACAACTATCAGTACAGGAGGCTTCAATAAGTCCACCAGAAATTCACTATCTACAATTATTGCAATGATAGAGCCAGATATCTTACGCTTCCGCCAGAATGCAAGAGAGATAAAGACATTTGAATCTCAAAAGAAATGAAAGCTTTCCTTAATATAAAAGTTTCATTTATCTTCGGTGGATACTCTCACTACTTGGGTTAGGCCTTCATAGAAAGAGATTAAGAATGTCGTATTGTAACTCTATATCACTATTGCTACTTTTTATGTTAACTACAACTTTTAATTAGTTCAAGATATTTAGTAAAATTAGTTATTTAGTATTAAATGTTTATATGTACAATGACTTATGAAATTATAATTTTAAAAAATATAAATATTTAATTTTTCAAGAATTAAATTTATAATTCTAATAAAAATATAAAATATAAAATAATAATAATCCTAGAAGAAATAGAACAACCGAATATGTATATATATATATAGCCAAAGAGAAAGATTTTCTTCTCTCTTTTTTTGCTGTTTCATCTTCTGCGGTTTAAAGGATTTGGTCTGTTGTTATGGAGGGTATTTAAGATGATGTTGAACGTTATATAAAACATACAGAGAACAAGGAGATGGGGACAGGGAAGAGAGGAACAGACTGTGGCATCGTTTACAGCTTTGAGAATGCTAGCAACCGATTCTCACTTCCAATCATTAATCTTTTTGTGTAGTTTAGCCGTTTGTTTGTTTTTGACAATTCAAGCGTCCCCATATGGCTGACAAGATGATTGGTACTATAAGTCAACAAGCTAGGCTCCATTTGACCATACGGCTCAGGCTGTATAAGTTCAAATGGCAACATTGTATAAGTTGTAGTGAACTTTAACACATAAGTTAGTATTAAAAGAATATATAAATAAAGGAATAAGGTGAAGTCGTATGAATAGGTGAAATCTATGTGAGATTTCGATAAAATATCAATAATAACTGAGAGTTGACATTTGTTAATATATATTAAACAAAGACGAGAATCACTAAAAATGATAAGCAGAATTTAAGTTGTGTTATTGATGAAAAAGTGTGTTAGATTGATTATATAGTGTTAGGATTGTTGCTTAACTTAGTTATGTGATTGCATTACGAGTGTACTTGAATTGACCATTGAGATGGTGCGTATCAATACATTTGTTGGTTTAAAAGGAAATGTGGGAGAAAAACATAGAGTAATGAATTTAAAGAGTGTGAGCACTTTTTTCAATTGGTGGTTGATCCAACTTATTTGGTCCTAAATTCTTATAAAGATATCATTTATTATTGTTTTTAGTATGTCGTACATTCAACCTTTTTTTTTTTAAGAGGGTTTATGAAAAAAAATCTCCATTGTAAAAGATAGAATGCTTGGTGTCACTGTATATTTATTGAATTGTACTGACTAAGTATTTCTTTTGAAAAATAATGACAAAATCATCGATGATTGATTCTTGTAAGCATGTTGTTTCTCCAAATGCCCATATCCTTACAAACAAAGATGTGGGTTCTAACTCTAAATATCAGCGAAAATCCTTTTATTTCTTTCATCATCCAAATACCTAAGACTAGGAGCAAATTGATTTTTCTCTTTGGGTTTGTGAACAAAACTGATACTCAGCTTCAGCTCTTAAAGTTCGACCCATGCCTCGTGCATGAATAAAAAGCCTGTATTGATGTTCTGATATAGGACAACGCACGTAGATCATCATCAAGCAGTACTCAAACCCTAAAGGTGCTTCTGAATAAGGGGTCCAAAAGAAGTAAATGTCGAAGCCTGAGACATTTCACAATGCGCTTCTTAAGCTCCAAAGGTATTGTGGTAAACGCTGCCAGAGTCCATGCTCCTTAATTTGATAATTCAAGATGGTACAAAAGCTTAATTTGTTCAACATGCATTTAGCCTCTTTCAGCCACTACAAGTCGGTAGAAAGACTTCCAGTCTCTGTAAATTGGACCTCGCTTCCGTTAATTCCAGTTCAAAACCAAAGGATTCGACGATATGGTATCTCAAAGTGCACCAGTGACTGACATCATCACCATTCATCAAACTCATCAATAACCTCTTATTCTAGTTTTTTGATCCTTCGATAACTTTTCCCCGCTAAATCCAGCAAATGGAATTTGACAACTACGGGCGATCTCAATCTTTCTATACAGCCTCATTCTCCTCTCATATTCAACAGCTAGCCATTTCAAAGACCCAGTGTGTTATGTCTCAAATTCAACCAAATTTGCGTACAAAATCATCAACCTTTGAACTCCGAAACTGAAAGTCATAATCCCAGCTAGTGCAATTGTGCAAAGGTTAAAGAAATTATAAAAAAAACGCCTCCGGAATACCCTTTACACTTCGGTTCCAGCATCCGTATTTTCCCAAGACAAACTTATGACAAGCAGCTTCACAACCTGGAGGATAAAATGAGAAGCAAGAAGAACTCTTGCCTATTATTCACCGTTGAAGGTAGTAATAGCTTCAAAAACTAACGCTCCGACCACCTAATACTCTAAGAAAGTGGTATGTTACAAAAGGATAGAAATTCTGACATAACAGAAAGACAATCAAGGTCAATAATAAATACTGCAAATCAGAGGGCCGGCCAAATCTAATGCATGTCAGTGTATCACTGATAAAGAAATATCTTTTATGCAAACCGCATAGTGCCTGAAAGACCAAATACCCAGCATTCAACTTTCAGCCAACAAGAAAATAAAAGTGATGGCGAAATTGTCATCTGTTTATTTCACAAGGAGAATAATGATAATCAAGCTTTAAGTGCTGCTCCAACTTTAACAAGATCTTCAAGCGCCTTAGAAATCTGTGCTTCAGATAACCCGTTCAGTTTAATACCTCTCTCAACACCCATATCTGCAGAAAACCAAGCATAATACTCTTGTTACTACCACAAGGTTTAATGAATTGCGCAATCTGTTTACAATCAAGCTACATACTCTCCTTCCAAACAAAAAGGAACAATATTCTAGTTCTTTTATCAAGAAACTGAGCGAAGCTTCAACTGTCCTTTTGGAGACTATTCAATATGAGCAGTAGTGAAGCAAATCAATACTTGAACAAATAGACCATGTTAAAGCCACACCAAGCAGAATGTTTAGTTGGAAAAAGATAGAGCACAAGTAATCAGCACGCAAGAAAAGAGTCAATCACATCAAGTATATACAACCGAGCTCAGGTCAAGTGCATATAGGATGGAGACGAGAAGTTTAAAAGAATGGAGAAATTCTGGCAAACATGATTAGGGATCCAAATACAGCCTTGCAATTGACATCATATGATTCTGCCACTATATGGGCTACACTACTACATGGAAATCATGGAAGTCCTTAATGACGCCTGAACTATAAATTCTAAAATCCTGTAAACAAGCACCATTAAGCCCCACTACTATCTGACCGAGTCCAATAAGAATCTGATCCGTTTTGTGCACAACAATTTGCATGTAAGAGAAAGAAAACAATGAAAAGAAGTCGGAAAATCAAAATGCTTGAAAAGAACAGCTTAGCATTTGATGGGTTGTTTAAACTGAAGATAAGAATAGGAGATGAGACTAAGTTACCATATCGAGCCCATAACTGAGGCTCAATCCCATTGGCTTCACGGATCAAAATAGGGAGTTTGGGGTTGAGAGTCTTTAGATCCTTGTAATTTTTCTCCACGAAAGCTCTGTCATTCAATTTTCATTTCAATTAAAAGACAGAATTGAAGTAAAACTGAACAACACAGGCTTAATTAGAAAAGAAGAAACCTAGCAGAAGAACTTGAAGGTGAAGTTTGGCACAGCAGAATACGAAGTTCCTTAAGATGCTGCGAAAGTTGCCCTCTCCATCCCATTTCCCCTTTTCCTTCCGAAACTCCGTCCCCGTCTCTCCGCTCACTCTCTTGGTGTTTGGTTTTGGGATTCGATATTCATGCTTTTCTCTTCAACGAACCATGCTTTTTACCAATATGGGTTGGATGTAAATAAAACAAATAGAGGGACCAGGAGGCCCAATTATCTTTGGATCCACTCTACCATTGTATTTTGTTGGAGTCGTCATTTTATGAAGCAAATTTGCACTAAGTGAAAATTTCCCTAGCATCTCACAATTTGCTTCATTTTACTTAGAAATTATGTGTATGTTTGACTTTCAAATAATTTATCTTTTCCTCGTTACTCTATAACTAGAGCTAATTCTCTTTTTCTAATTTATTTTCTAAAAATTATTTTTATGATTTTTCTTAATGTAAAATCAAAATCTAATTTCTATTTTAAGATTTTTTCTTTTCCTTTATTTCAAAATCAAGAATAAATTTTAACTGTTAAATATTTTAAAATTTATGAATTCTTCATTTTTACTTTTAAATCAAAATTAACTTTCAATTACATTTAAAATTAAAAGTAATTTTAAGCTTTAATTTATCATCAATATTAATTTGAGATCAACTCAAATCCCAAAATAGGAGTCTTTTGTAAGTAAGCTTTGACGTTTATTCTCTTTTTTAACATTAATCAACTTCTTTTAAGGAATTTCTTTCATGTGCTAAGGGAACATTATTTGGGGAATCCATTTAAAAATGTTTACATTCATACCCTTTTTAGTATTAGTTATTTATACAAAATTGATTATATTTTTTTGTCATTTTCTGTATCAAATGGTCTAAAAATGTTATCAAGTTTTGATATTAATAGAGAAATAAGTTTTTGTTAAGGTTAAAAACTTTTTTTGAAAAGTTAAATATACTAATAAAAAGAATATTACAAAACAACCAAGGCTCGTAATGAAATAGAAGTAAGCAACAAGTCTCTTGACAAGATAAAGATGAAGAGATTTACAAATTGATCAACATCATTTTAATGATATCTAATCAAAGACAAATCATTGCCCACCGTATACTTAGTTCTTTGTCTCTACATAAAAGAGGTTAAAATATAATAAGTGAAGGGGCAAAAAGGATTAAGTTTTTTATCCTATCGGTTTTGGATCGACATAACTATAAATTGTATCATCTAAATTGTCACATCCTTGCTTTTGGTAACATTCTCAAGGAAGTTGCTAATGAAAGGCTACAATATATGTAAACATCACTGATTATAAAAACTCGCTAATCCATGTAATCAAGTCTTAAGTAACTAACTCCATGGATCTTCCATCGAACACTCTAGTGTTTCTCTCCTTCCATATAATATATATGGAGAATTCAAAGATAGATATATAAATTGGTTTGTTCCCTATATTTGATGTCTTAATACTGCTTAACCAGTTAAGGATATCATTGTAATTAGTCTTATTGGTGGAAAAGCTTCATAAGGATAAGATAGAATTCCATACACTGAAGATAATTCACATTCGAAGAAAAGATGATATAGTGACACAAGATTAGTTTTACAAAACCTACAAGTATAAGGAATATAGATAAAATTCAATTTATCCATGGTAGGGAGCCCTTTGTTTAGTTACTAACCACATAAGAATAGAGACTTTAGGAAATTTTGTTTTGAATCTAAAATCTTAGCAGGACCATGCAAAAATTGTTGATGAATTTTCCTTATGAGTCCTTTAACCCAATATAAGGGTCAACAAGATTAAGATTAGGTATATAATTAGCTGCAACACTTATAAAGGAGACAGAAGCAAAAAATATAAGAGATGGAGGCAATAAAACTATTCAACAATCATTGTTGTTGATGAATTAGGTCACCTTAGAGTTCTTAAGGAAAAGATGAACTAAACCAAACATCAAACTAGTATTGTAAAGAAGACCTATACTACTCCAATTTTCAAACTAAAGAGAAGCGTATCTCACATTACCAACCTTGAATTTGATTTCCATATGGAGGAGCTCTCTTAATTCCATAGTTGAGCCATGAACTGAAAAGTAGTGGTTTTGATTTTAATCTCCCAAAAGCTTTTTCCCTTTAAGAAGTACGCATGAATCCATTTGATCTATAATACATCTTTATTGGTAAGAGGCCTTTAAACTCTGATAGCCACAGAGTGTTTTGTTTATTGACTTAGGTAAATAAACCTCATCCTATTTGACCTAGGCTACAAAACAATTGTTTGATGATCTTAAACTCAGGAATCTTTTCAACATCTTTTCAATAGTTTTAATTAGGCCTTTCAAGAAAAATATATATAAGGACCAATAAGTGTGGAGTCAGCTGATAATTTAATTTATCAATTATGCTCTTCTAGCAATGGAAAGGTATTGTTACACTAATTTTATATTCGACAACGAAGGAAAAGCTATTGTTACACTAACAGTATATTCCCCTCTCGATCTTCTCTAACAAAGGCTTACAGTCCTTATACTGTAGCTTTTAGGGGGAGATAGGTAACCTAAGTTATGTGAATGGAGGGTCCTTAGCCTAAAGCCTTGTGAAAACAGATAACTTATTAATAAGGTAGCAAGCTTTAGCTGATACAATAAGGAAGCTTTTGCTTATATTAATGAATAAACCAGAGAGGTTCTTAAAGGTATAAAGGGAGGACATCAAGATCTTTAGAGATATGTCATTTTCCCTTGAAAGTAGAAGGAGATCATTAGCAAAAAAGAGGGTATAGAGATTTAACTTACTATATTTTCCATGGAATTTGGAGTTAGGTTCAAGCCTGATGTTATGAGTTAGTAATTTGGAGAGAGTTTCCATGCATAAAATGAATAGGTAGGGAGATAAAAGGATCTCCTTACCTTAAGCCTTTCTAAATGGTTGATTCCCTAGTTACCAATATACTATAGAAGGTTATGGCGATGCGTTGATCTATCCAATCAATAAAATATTTAGGGAATTTGAAAGTTTCTAATAAGTGTAGGATTAAGTTCTAGCTTATTGAATCAAAGGCCTTGTGAAAATCCACCTTGATAACACAATTTGTAAGAGAAATGTTTCGTACTATAATTCCTAAATAGCTCATGAGCACTAAAATATTGTCTCTAATCAATCTTCCTCGCATAAAAGTTCCTTATAACTCATTAATCAAAGGCTTGAGAGTAGTCTTTAGTTTAGATACAAGTAGCTTAGCTATGATCTTGTGTAAGATGTTGCAATATGATATAGGCCTAAAGTATTGAAGGAAATGAAGGTTAGGGATTCTAAAAATGAGGTTTACAAAGGTTTTTTTAATCTCATTAAGCATTTTCTTCTTAAAAAATGTTAGGATTGCATATACGATCAATCTCCTAATTAGAGGCCAAGACTTTTGAAAGAAGTACCCATTTAGGCCATTAATGCTAGGAGCTTTGCCCGATATTAAGGTGAAAAACCACCCTCTCTAGTTTTTACTTAGTGAAAGGTCTACATAAATAATTTAGTTGCTTCCTTATTAGAAAAGTGGTTAGTGATAAAATGATTGAAGGATATGCACAAAGGAATCACTACTAGTTTGACTACTAGAAGTGTTTTGAAAGAAGTCAAATACCTCTTATTTGAATTCCTCTTAAGAATGAGTAACGCCTCTATTCTGCTTTCCCGTAGAGGATATTGTATTGAATTTTTTTCCTAATATTGATGGTTATATGGAGAAATTTAGTATTTTTTGTCTCCCTCAATCAACCACTGGATTTTGGATCTCAACCTTAGTAAGGAATTATGAAGCTCAACTGCTTTAGTAAAGACATTCAATTTTTTTAAAAAGATGAATGAAAAAATTTGATTAACACTAACAAACCATTAAAATTATAAGAATATTACAAAATAAAAAAAAACTATTTTTCATTACAATAATCTTGAGAGCTAAGGTTTAAATATTCCATCAAAGTTTCACTCTTAGAGTGAGATTGTTTTGTGTATTTCTTGCTAACTGATTTCTCTGGTCTAATTTAGAGTGTATTCTGCTAGGTGATGCTTTTCAATAGCTACCCTTTTGTAGATTAAATTGTTTCTTTCTCTCTAAATTAAATAAATTGTAGATTGTTTCCTTAGTATTACTGGTTGCCAATGTTAGGACCTTATTCCATTCATATTAGTGACAATGCTCCATTAGTAAATCCAACACCCTACTCCAAATGACTGTTGAGTACTTGCATTGGAAAAAAATGATTTGTCCTTCTCCTCTTCTTTGCATAAGAGATATAGAAGTTCATAATTTCCAAACCATTTGTCCTTTGTTCTAATCTTGTTTCTTATAACTAGCCAACTAATAATAGATACTTTAGGATTAAGGTTTGCTAACATACTAGTTCAGACTATAGTGCATGGCATAAACAAGTTTTGTAAATTTGTTAGCATGAAGCATTTGTGAAAAATCTATTATTATTATTTAGCTAGATGATACTATCATCCTTATACAAATAAGAGAGCTAAAGTGAGTAGTTTTTCAAAGAAGAGGAACCTTTAAAATTACAATACCAATCCCCATTAAATGTGATTGACTAAACTCTGACATTTATAAAGATTCTAGGCCTTAAGTATATTAGTTCATCTCTTTTGATTAAAGGGGTAAGATCATTCCAAGTGTCAAACCAGAATTAGGAGTGTTCCCAATTCTCCAATCTGTACTTGATCCAAGGATATATGTAATTCCTCAGCTTAAGCATATGTGTGAAATACCAAGAATGTTCTCTACTTATTTTTAGTTGCCAAATGCTTTGATCTTTTAATTAAAAGTAATTAATCCATTTAATCCATATTGTTCCTTTTTTAGTGAACAATCTCCATACCCTCCTATTGTGAGATCCCACATTGATTGGAGAGAAGAACGAAGTATGTCTTATAAGGATATAGATACCTCTCCCCCTAAGACATGTTTTTTCAAGGATAGGAAAAGAAAAACTGTGAGGGGTTTGGCCCTAGGGGTAACCCAAAGTGAATAATATCTGTGGGTGGATGATATAGGTTGTTACAAAAATACCACTTAAATGGATCGCCATATTTTGAGAAATGTGCCAAATACATAAGCAATAATGAGTTTCAGGTCATCTTAGGACTAGAGCCTTTGTCATTGCTGCATCTTGGTCTCTAATAATAGTTTTAGGTCTTTTATCACACATAGCTTTCGCAAAAGTATCAAATAACCATTCAAACGTAAGGGATGTCTCATCATATAACAATGCAACAGTAAAGAGTGTAATCTACTTGTGATGATTTACACCTATAAGTAATGCAAAGAGTCGACCTTCATTATTCTTCCTGTAAGTTATGAAAAACAAACCACATCACCAAAATTTGAGTTATCTGCTCTCATCTTTGTATTTGACCAGAAAATGTTGGTTATTAAATCATCTTTATCAACTTAGATAGTATTAAAAAAATTGGATAATTAAATTTCATTTTATGCAAATATTTTAGAACACCTCATGTATCCCTCTTTTATGCAAAAATTGGATAACCAAACCTTGTTTCAGGGTATGCTGCTCTCACATACATATCTAGTTTGTCTTTTCCTTGTTTACCTTCAACATTGCAACAAAAAATTCTATCAATGAAGTTTTCAGATTTATCATTGTGGTTTCTGCTTATTCTTATCCTAAACCCGACTTCTTTAGCATATGCTAAATAAAATTGGTAAGAATCTTCTTTTTTCTCAAACTCCATTCCAAATTTTGGTATTAATTCTTTGGATACAAATGAGCGGGTAGCTTGCAAATCATGATTACTGTTTAAACTCATGACAGCTATAAGCTCTTCTTCACCTTCACTCTTGCTAACTTCATTATCATCTTTAAAATTTAACCGAACATAAGACGAAGATACACCGCTATAGAATTATTAGCTTTGATCTAAAAGAAAAAAACCCAAAAATAATATACCAAACTTTAAGAATCTAAAAACATATATTTTCAATTAATTAGAATTTTTTATATTGTTCTTATGGTACATTAAATGGACACATAAATGTTTACCTATCATACCGATTACTAAAATTTGAACCTTATGGCTGAAGGAAATATACACGCTTCATTGTGACTAGAATACCAAATATTTCTAAAATCATTAAAACTCCCTTATTTCATACAACATAAAGAGAATAGTTAAGTTTGTTATATAGTTGAAAAGCACTTAAACGATATGCAAACAACAACATACCTTCAAGGATTGGTAAACATTTCCATCTTATCCCCCCAAAAGAAAAGAATAAAGACCAATTATTTTTTATGATTAACCACAACAAATCATGAACCGATGACCAACTAGAATCCTTAAAATTGAAATCAAAAGGAAAAAATCAAAACAAGGATAGAAACTGCTTCTGAGACTATAGAATTAGCTCTTGTTTTATACATAGATATGAAACTAAGACAAGATTTGATCAGGGAAATAATACATTACAGATTAGCTATTAGCCTATTACTACGTATTGCATAATATTACACACATACAAATGTAGATACACATAAAAAGTGTTGGGAGTTTAAGCCAACCTTTAGCTCCTCTAAACTGTGACTCATGAGCATTGGAATAATCTATATTTTAAAAAATAAAAATAAAAATTACTTCCTTTTTTCATCACGATCAATTAAGTGTTATTGTATAAAAATAAAGTTTGAATGTGATATGGAAGAGATGTCACTTAACACATATGAATTTACATGAAAAACTCAACCCATCTCATTAAAGTATTAGGCTATACAACTTAAAGTCCGTGTTATATAAAAATATATACTTTGGTTTGGTAGTTGAACTAAAATTAGATTAAAATATATGAAATATAATTACGCTCATGAGCAATGGACAATGGTGGTAGTGTGGGCTTGGCTTGCAGCATCAATGTTCGTGCTCATGAGACCACATCCTATTCCTACGAAACACCACAAAGTTAGGATAGACTAATTGATACAGAAGATCTGAACCCGTCTCAAAAACCTCAAGCCTATTGACAAAGAACACTTGTCCCACTCCACTAAGAAAATCCATTATCTAGACCCGAATTGTACCTTGAAGATAATTAGATGCCACTAAATGTCAAAGGCTTGATTTCTTTTGACAACTGAAACACACCAAAGATTGAACGAATGACCGACAAAATGCACACACTATATTTATGAGTAATCTTCACAATTCTTTACCTACAGTATGGGGACTGAAAATTGACCCTTTTTCTTCTTCTTTTGTTTTGGGGTTTGAAGAACAACCTTAATAACGGCATCAAAAACTACCTTTACATTATGCAATTATAGCACATATACAAGTTAAATACATTGGTAGGAGAGACAAACATAATATTCCCAAACTTAGAGATCAACAGAATACACATACATAACCTATTGTGTTTTTGAGTTGCACTCAATATAGGCAACTGCCCCAATTAATTTCTCTCCCTTTAGTTGAAAGCCAATCCAATACAACCAAATTATTTAATAAGATCATAAAGATCGTAAGTAATCTTTATTATATAGCACTTTCTTTCATTATGTTGTAAATTTAATAATGTATCATTATTAGCTATTAAACATCGCAGAAGATATTTACCTGTGTAGTTTTTATGGAGACTGCACCAAGATGCTCAATAATGAACTGCTTATCCTTGTGCAGACTATAAGGGTAAAGACCACAATAAATAGACAATTCTTTGTGGTAAAATAGTTGACCTCAATACTATAAAACACAAAGAGAGGACTTAAGAAAGGAGAGGATGGTTATTGAGAGTGGATCAAAGTAAAGTTCGATTACAAACAAAAGTATTTTTGCTCCATACTGTAAGACACAAAAAGTACGTTTAACAAACAAAAGTAATCTAAAGAGTCCTCAGTTATTCACACTTCTTGATATTACATCCATTATCTCCTTATGAAGAAGTAGGAAGCAATTGTTTTATATTAGCGTCGATTAATTTTCTAGGGAATTTCTATGGAAGCATCGAATTGTTTGTTTAATGTTTATCTCTATTCTTGTGACCTATAATCGAATCTTAAATTCCTTTCATAACATGCACATTTTCTTTGTTACCCTGTTAAGTGTGAATTATCTATCTTTCCATATGCTACTATTTTTTTCTTTGTGAAACTAAACAGTGAATCCCAAAAGGGAAAGTCATCACTGAACTATATATATATATATATTCCTTTCATAACATGCACATGTCTTTGTTACCCTGTTAAGTGTGAAATACTTTTCTTTGACAGAAATATTTCCATAAAAGACATTCAATTAAAAAAAACACATCTTTGACAGAAATATGCTAACAACAATAAGCATAACCTAGAACCAAGGACTAAAATGTCATGGTGATTAACAAATAAAATTCTAAAAAATGAGAAAGTTCATTATAAGAAAATAATGTTAGCTAGGTATTTTGATTTCTGTATGAATTCGTCAAAAATTTAAAGAGAAAGAACCATACTTCCAAAGGATGATCCCTTAGACCAAACCCATATCCCAACTTTTATTTAGTCTGTAAAGAATGACTACACATCATCATTTTGGAATCAAGTCGATTATTTGAAAATTAAACTACTGATAACAATAGCAACCACCTCAAAAAAGACCATCTACCCAACAACAAAACTAAAACAACTCAATCATTCAACTATATCTCCTTAAAGAAAATTAAATCCATTAACACACAAAACATGGAAGGTCTAATACCACCCAGAGGCTAATTATCAAAACAAACAAAACTAGCTAAGAGAAATATCGTGTGTTCGAGAAATTGAAAGTGCCCAGAAAGCTAACGTAAAAAATCAATATGTCAACTTACGATCAACAATCTTCTTCCATAAACTATTAAAATAAAAAGATGGGAATTTGTGAATTAGCTCTAGATTTCTTCGTACAAAAAAAAAATGGATATGACCCAGAAGTAACACTACCCCTCTCTTTAAGGGTTCAAGAGACGTTCCATTAATTAACCCAAAAGGGGGATGGAAGGAGTTGAGAAGTTATTATCTACAAAATCAGGACA
This sequence comes from Erythroxylum reticulatum, assembly GCA_025504915.1. Classification (NCBI taxonomy): domain Eukaryota; kingdom Viridiplantae; phylum Streptophyta; class Magnoliopsida; order Malpighiales; family Erythroxylaceae; genus Erythroxylum; species Erythroxylum reticulatum. Next base: position 8,335,991 of record JANSVA010000001.1, on the reverse strand, counting down.
AAAAGTACCTAACTACATAGGCAACCACTAAAGATTTTGTGTACCAAACTCTTCTCATAAGGAAAGGGGGATTCACTAGGCACTCCAGAAGGTAAGCAAAATAGAGGCGACCACCAAAGTTTTTTTTTATCAAACTCTTCTCATAACTAGTGGGAAATTCACTAGGCACTTCAGAAGGCAAGCAACATCTGGTGCAAGATCAAAGAAAATTAAGAGTTGAGAAGGGGAAGTAAAGGCAGGAAGCAAAATCAAAGGAAAGAGAATGCATCAACTTGGCTTAGGCGGGAGCAAAGCTAACACCTCTGTATTAGTTATTAAAACGTCGTCAAATTAGTCGTGGAACAGAATAAGAACATAGTTACTAGAACAGGTGATCTGAACTCCTTAAAAAGACTTAAAACAAGTTTTGAAAATGTGGAGATTTTAAAATTTTATATTAGGATAAGAGAAATAAGAATAAGTTTTTCTTAAAAATAAAATATGTGGCTACATAGTTAATAGTTTGTTTATTTAAGGTTTAAAATAAAATATTTAAAATAATACTTTAGAACTTGAATTAAAATTTAAAAAATAGCAAACGCATAACTCCTCCTTTCTTAGATCTCATAAACTTTAAAAATCTTTAAAAATCTTCATTCTAATTCTCAATTTTTTAAGAAAAGAACCTTTTATCTTTTTTTTATTAAAAAAAATAGATATGTAGCAAAAATATCACATGTAGGTCAATCAAAGAATACTAACATAGTAACATAATGTTTCAATTCAACTCTTAAACTTAAATTGAACTAATTCAACTTGATTCAAAAAATAGTTTATTATATTTATCTTAGATTATTTGTTTGAGTCAGGTTATATTTAAGAATAAAATTATATTGTCAAGTCAACAGTATTTAATTGATCTGCCTATCATGCTCCCGTCACTTGTGTTTTGTTATTTTTTTAACAAAAGTTTAAGAGGAGAGAAATTTTCAGAAAATTAATCAGTATAAGGAATATTTTTAGTAATTTTAAAAATTATATTTGTAAAAATTACTTGAACTACATGTGATGTTTGTTTTTTTGCCCAAAATTTAAATTATATGGATAAATGTCGAAGAGTTTATATTTTAACTTAATGCTTAAAAATAAAATGTATAAATATGCTTACAATGTGATATTAGACTTTGAATGAATATTAACTTGAGTTTTAATTTTAAAATGGTAAATTGTGATTTATGTGAAAGTGCAAATTAAACAACCTCATAATAAAGTGCAAATTTAAAAACTCATAATAAAAAATGGAAGTAGAAATTTGAGTGATATGAAAGGAGATAATATGAAAGCTTTTAACTTGAAATGGTAGAATAATACTAAAAGAAAGCATTTAACGAATTAGGTTAAAAAAAGAGTTTGATGAATCGGGTCATTAACAAATGGTTATAAGGAATTGAGCTGTAGAAAAATATTTAATTGAAAATAAAAGATAGTTTATTTCTTACTTGGTTAAAAGCTTTTTTAGATTTTAAATTATTTTGGAAAATTGTGAAAATGGACCCAATGCTTACATTTTTGGCTGGCAAACTAAAAATTATAGTGGATCTTAAACTATAAAAAAAGACACAAACTCAAAGCTAATGGATAAACAAACCTAATTAAATTGTGATTCTTATTTATTAAAAAAAAGAAAAATTAGGTTTAAAAAAAGAATTTATGGAAATTGAAATTGGGTTTTGAAAAGAGAATCATTTGTAAGTAAGGGGTAGTTTAATTTAATTTCTTTTTTATTGTGATTTTTTATTTTCACTTCTTATTTTTAGTTTTTATGTTTTCAAATAAAACACAAATATGATTGGTTATCAATGTCTAATAATTACATATTAGGAAAATTAAAGATAATTTTTTATACATAAATTAATTAAACAAATTTTATTTTATATAATATTTATTAACAAATTATTAATAAAATGTTATTATTTTTATTTAATATTTAACTGTTTATTTATAAATTAATATTTAAAAAATATTTTTAATTATTCAAGAAA
>JANSVA010000001.1:8312924-8333870 GCA_025504915.1 Erythroxylum reticulatum | reverse complement strand
ATTCACATTTCTTGTTGACCCAAATAAATAACCATAGCCTGTCTGCGTACACCTGAAACAAACTTACTTAGGCAGTACCTCCTTTTAAGTCATGCATTCACATAAGCTTATAAAAGAAGAAAGAGTCATATTTTATTTTATTTGTATTGTTTTTTAAAGGTTTAAACCTATCCTTTGGACGTATTCACACCAAAAATCTAGCCTAATTCATTTTAAAAGTTATAACTTGGGATTGAGTTTATTTAAACCAAAGTCTAGGTGAAATTTTCCTATCCATGCATTTTATCAAGAACATTATCTATATTAACTAAGCCCAAATTAGAGGAAGTGCAAATGTCTAATTATAAAATCATGTAAAGAAATATCACAAATGGGCTTTTAAGTTAATTGACAGACCTTATTGAGATTCACTTGGATTGAGCTTTATAATTATTGATATTAGCCTTTTATAAATAAGTTTGTTTATTTCCTTTTTTATATTTTAAAGGTTGTTTATCTTTTCTTTAAATTTTAGATTGTATGAAATCTTCAAAATATTAAGGGCCAATTTTTAACAAAAGAGCATGAGGGGAAGAACATCTGAAGTTTATGAAGTGAGCTCGAATTAAGAACTGGTCAAGCAGTTAGCTGAGTTAACAAGGCATGTAAAGATGCTAACTACAAGGCTATCCCAAAACATTCTAAATCAAGAGGTATGTGGTATATGTGAAATTTATGGTCATAGAGTTAATATTTGTCTTTATTCTTTTGAGCTTTTTGTAGATGGGGAAGAACAAGTGAACTCACTGAACGATTTTTAGCCAAGGGAGTAAAATGACCCGTATTTCAACACCTACAACTCTAGTTGGAGAAACCACCTCAATTTTTTATAGAAGACCAATAATCCACCAATACAACCCTAACCACAATACCAAATTTTCAGAGACCAAATTATTGCTAAGGGCAGTCCTCAAATCAAAACCCACTGAGCAAGCCTTCTTTGGAGGAAAGTTTGAATGCATTTATTCAGGTTACAATTCAAAATCAAGAAATAAAAAACAAAAAATTTGATTCTTTGGAGGCGTCTGTGAAGAAGATTGAGATCTAAGTAGGGCAACTCACTACTCAAATGCACAACAATCAAAAGGGAAGTTACCAAATCAACCCGAGCAAGCCTAAGCAGTTACTGTTTTAAGAAGTGGAAAGGTGATTGATAATCACATTGAGATTCTTCCTAATCTGTCTGATGTTGCTAATCAAGAGGAGGAGAGCCTCATAAGAGAAAAAGATGAGCAAAAAGAGACCTGGATTTTGCATTGCAGGAAGAAGAAAAAAATAAGCTGGGCTTGGTGAAAGAAATTGATAGGTGTTGTTAATTACTAGACGAAGCAACTAAGGGAGAGGTTTGCAAATTCTTAGAGATGAGAAGAAAACAGTAGAGTTAGTCACTTTGGGCGATCCACCTTGAACATGATGGTTGAGGTATCTAGCTAAAAGATATTAAAGAAGTGCTAAATGGGAGGCAACCCATATAATTTTTGTTATGTTTTTCAATTATTTGTTTGTTATTCTTTTTTAGTGAAACTCGACTTAATCTGTTTGCTTTGTGTGCACATGTCTACTTTTCAATCTCTTTTATTTGTCTTCCTCGTAGCTGTTATCTACTCTTCAATGTATTACGCCATGTTTCACATCGCATCGATGGAGCCACCACCCACACTTTCGTATCATATTTATATCCCTCTTCTTTTTATTATTTTTAATGTTTGTTGGTTTAATGTCCTTTAGTTTTAATGCTTATCCTTGTTCGTGTTATTTTTTATTTTAGATCCCTTGTTTACTTTTTTGTATCACGTTAGGAACAATGTGATGTTTAAGTATTAGAGGGGAGGAGGGGGGAGTATTAGTTAAAAAAAAGGAAGAAATTTATTATTTTTGTGATTGTGTATTTGTTTTTTCTCATTTAGTAGTTAGAGATGCATGGTTATGAAATGAACTCGATTTGGATTATAAATGTATAATATGAGTGAATGAGTATACTTGTATGCTTAGGCTGATTGACTTGGATTTCGATTAAAGGGATATTTGCTTGTTGTGATAGATAAATGAAACTTTTCCTTTGGTAAGAATTTGAGCCCTTTTAAAATATTTAACACCAAATTCAAGTATTCTTTATTGAGAGTATTCTTTCATGATTAAGTAATTCTAAAACTTGCTTAGAAATAGTAGTCAAGATCATATAATCTTATGCAAACACTGAAATGATGAAGGCAATTAGGATATACCTTTTTTGCTTAAAAGGCCACCGTAATTTTTCCCTTAGTGAGCCCCCCTTTGAGCTTCACATGAATCATTTCTTCTTTAAACCCAAATGTGAGCCTCAACCTTGATTATTTAACTTTTTCATCAAACCTACCATAAGGATGAATTGACTATTTGAATGGGTATAATTGGGTTTAGGGAATAATTAATTGAATAAGTGTGAGGTAATCATAAGATATAATTGGTTTTTGAGTTAGGAATGAGCATAGTTGTAATAATTTGTATCTCTCCTCTATATTTTACCTCTTCTAAACTTGATCTTGCTATAAAAAAACAAAAAAAAAGAAAGAAAGAGAAAAAAAAAAGAGAAAAGAGAAAAGAAATAGAAAAGGAAAATGAAGGAAGAGAAGATAAGCGAAAGTTGAAAAGAAGAGGAGAGGCATAAAAAGGAGAGTGCCAATCTTGTTAACTTGAAAGGAAAGAATTTAGTGTTTTATGCTTCATTATTTGTATTACTTTAAATGTTCAATTTGTTATGTGGTTTTAAACTGTGATTTTCCTTTTTCCTACCCTTAGTCGAGCCCCATTATAACCAAATAAAGACCTTCAGATTGGTGTTTGTATTTAATATGAGTGGTAGAGATTGGATTAGTAAGCAAGCCTATGGTAGATGTCTTACATGAACTGAATTATAAGTGAATACATTTCCTAACTTTGAATGCTTGAGAGAATGGAGAGTGAAGTGAGTATCTATCACACTTGTTAATGGTTCTTTGAATTGAAGTACTTGTTGATTTTGGCTAAATATGTGAAGAATAGCTTATTCATGGAGTATTATGAGTTTCAAGTTTGTAGGCTGTGTTTATTGAAATGATCGTTGACATCTTTGACTATTATTTGGAAAAATTGTTATTTCCATTGTTTATTCTTGTATAGTCTAGTGTTATTTATTTTGCTTAAGGACAAACATAGTTTAAGTATAGGGGAATTATTGTGTCTAATTTTCATTTATTTTCTGTACCTTCATATCTTGATTTTGGTTACAAAATCCTGTACTTTGATCAAAATGAGAAATGAATTGAGTGAAAATGGTGTGACTATTACATGCATTTTAATTGAATTTTTTGTGAATTTTGCATGAAAAATGAAAGTTACGTAAATAATTTGCATGAAAAGAAAAGAAAAACAAAGAAAGGTGGTAACTAACTTGTCACCACCGAGACAAGCTTAATCACGGTGGTAACTAACTTGCCACCACCATGATATGTTAGTCACGGTGGTGACAAATTAAGTCACCACTGTGACCATGGCTGCATGGGGTTGACAATGAGTCATACCCGTGACTGCCATACTCACCCCGTGACATGTTTTTCTTTAATTCGTCCAATTATTTACATGCATCTGTAGGTTGAAGGCTCGAAAACCTAGACCTAAAATATGACTACAAATAGAAAGAAGAGAGGAGGGTGGCGACACATTCTAACATTCCTCATTCTATCACTAACACACATTCTGGACATAGATTCATTCAGGGGACAAAACAGATAGAGAGAAAAAAAGGGAGAGAAGGGAAGCAGAGGAGAACTTTAGTATGTACAATTCCCTATCAAAGAGATAATGAAGATGAGTTTTGATTAGTATTTTAAACTGCATCAGTCATATGTTATTTAACTTCTTATTAATTTTTCTTTGTTTTTTCATTATGCAAATCACATGTAAGGAATCGATATTCCTATTGATAACTTAAATATGGTTCAAATTTACCAACTGTATTATTTGTCTAAACAATTTCTCCATGTACATGTGTACTTTTTAATAAAAAAGATTCCATGTTTTAACAATAGGTCTAAGTATATTGATTATACACTCTTTTTAAAATTTTTGATGATAGGTTGTCTATGCCAATTCAGGTCAAACAAATTCTATTGAAAGTGTTCCATTTTCTATAGACATGATCAACTCCCAATTGGTATGTTTCTTTTGCCAAAATACTGTTAATAACAACATTCTGTTTAGTGACTTATTTATAATTTACCAATGATATTGTTTTTTATGATTCTTATAGGCACAACAACCACATGGTGTGAACGATATGATAATAAATAACTTACAACAAAATAGTTAATGTTAACTACGATAGTGCAGATATAAATGGTTTCGTTAAGACATGTGATTGTTTACTTCCATATGCAGGAAGCATGTTTAGTAAATACAAGGTGAAAAAAAAGTATAGTATAAGTAAATTTATGCATATTTATTGTCGAGGTGCATATTTTGTTTCCTATTGAAAATTGCTAATTTCTTTCTTATACTCTAATTATTATGTATTTTTTTTATATATCCATTATTATGTATTGTTTATAAACAACAAGTCCATATGTTAAAAGATATTTTTGTGAAAAAAAAAGAACATCAAACGTCTAATTTTTTTCCAGGGATGACATTGTGGGGGGAAAATATTAGTAAAATTGGAATTGTAAATGAAGCCACAATATAAATGAAGCCGTGAGAAACTTATGGTGGAATGGAAAAAAAATCACAGTCTACAAGTAAAATCGCCACAAAGGATCTTTGGATTCATGAGCTAAACAATTCTAATACATGTATTGACTTAACTCTAACTTTCCTTCAATATGTGCCAATGAGAGCAAAAGGAAGCAAGAAGTTAAGCCGCTTGCATCTGGAAAAACAAGCACCTTCTTCAGGAAGAAAAACAAACAGCATGAATATGGATGGGTCTTAATTGACTATAAAATTTATCAACTTAGAATAAGTCAAAGTACAAAAGGTGATTCAACTTAGATTAAATGCTTATGGTTGTAAATAAAAACTTTTCCAAACTACTCACCAAAACACTAACCTTGATAAGTCATAATTTTCACAGAGCTCACTTAACTTTCTGAAATAACCTTTTGGAATAAAGAAAATATTGGTTTGGGTAATGACAAAGTTCATGCACATATTAGTTAATGTCTAGATCAATCCCGAAACATTTATTATTGCTATACCAATTTAATGCACGTTATGGCATTCTGGAATGTAATTCCTTTACTGGCTCTACATAAAGGATTAACAATTACCCACAAAACCATACAAATTTTTAATGCAAAAATTCTAGCCTTAGAACCTTCATTATAAAAAGCATAAAAAGTGACATCTCTTGAATATTTAATGCAACTCTGTATGATTGTTGAGAATTTTATCCTGGCAAAAATGGGGATCAATTTTCCAATTTTTGGATAAGAGGAACAACATTGAAAATATTCTTTGGTATAATGTGCACTTCATTGCTACAGATTATTACATAAGTGTGAGATCCTAAACCCACAAGACCTTTCAGCCTCTTTGAAATGAAACTTTAAAACCTTTTCCTTTTTCCAAAGTCCTATTTAGCTCCTTTGTCTGATTAGCATTTGAATATCCCAAAAAATTCATTTACAGTGGCTACCTGGGGTATTTCCTCTACTTGAACAATATTGTATAGACCACAACCAACGCTCTCACTAATTTGACAGACCATTCTGATTCTTACATAGCTGATATATTAGTAAGGTTATGTTTTCTTTCTTTATGACAAACAATTTTAAACAATGTGATGATATTAATTTGAAGCATTACCTATAAACAAGAGACCATCAAACTTTAATGTCCAATGTCTAAGACTACAAAATAACACTACTAAGTAATCCGACTAAGAAGTTCAATATTGATAAGGAATGGACAAACCTGAATTGCATCCTGCATTGATCTCATATAAAGGAATTCCACAAAACCAAAGTAATATCCATGTTGCTATTATATCCAAAATATCGTTGTTAGATAAATAGGAATAACATGAACGTTATAAGTCAAGAAAATTCCTCGAGGCCAACCTTGTTATACCTAACTTATATACCTCCTTCCTTGATTGGGCCAGCTGTCATATTGAAAGGCAAGTTTCGGATTATATGGAATGACACTCTACTGCAAGGAGAAAATAATATTCAGAGACCCATTATTAAACAAGATATTTATAAATGAAAAACACAAACAGTTAACAATTTCATCCATCTAATTGTTTCCTATCTCCTTATGCAAGCATGATTATGACTATACATGCAATTACCAAAAAGCCACACACTTATGCAAACATGATTATTGTTGCAGTGGCAACCTGATTCTTGGTTTTGTTTGGATCCATTTTTGTTATACTGGTAGGTACGTAAACCTTAGTGGTTGCTGAACTCCCCTTGGCCACTTTAACCTAAGATAAGAATCAATGCACATGAAGATGTTATTCATGGGAATCAATTTAATTGGAAAGTCTTCTGAGCATAGACTCACTATAGATGTATAAGATTTTTTTGGAGCATCCTCTTGGGATGAAGAAGTTGATTTAACAACTATAAGAACACCACTTCTATTGGAATGAGATTAGGATTTAGCAACAGTTTCTTTTTCATGGATTAACTGTTCTTTAGAGCCCACCGTAGAGTTAGCATCCTCATCAACAATTTCATCCTCTTTGGAAACAGAAGTTGCAAGTTTTGGTATAGAATGATAAGGCACATAAGAAGTCTTTGTAAGAAAAAAATTAAAAAAGAAAAAAGTTGTTACCGGTGGAAAGGAAAAGAAACCGGGCAAACGAGACAAGTAAAAGAAATGGTGGTTGCAACAGTGATATCATACCAAGATCTGGGATTAAAGGAAATGTTGGAATATTATCAACAACACAATCTTGATGATTATCAAAATTTTCACCACCTTCCACATATCTGAAAACATCATTTAGGAAAAAATATCCATTGTCTTGTAGTGAAAGAATGACTGTGCAAACTTTCTTCTCAGGTGCATGCTAATATTGGTAAGGGCATTTGAGAAAATGTCTTGGGTAATTAAGGAGCCAAGAAACAATAACTATGAATTGTTTAGCTTTTTACCTAAAAAAATGTACGCTTGAGAAAGTAACAACTTTTAGCTACAATAACTGGTATAGGCAATCTTGCTAGCATAGACAAGTTAAAGAATTTTAAATTTTTTAATGACTACCAAATCTAATCTTAAAATCAAATCGAATAGGTATTTCAAGCTATAGTATCTTTCAGACTTGAAGGACCTAGTGTGCACAACTCAAGAATCTTGCAACTCCAAGGGCAAAGACATAATGTGCTATAAAGGGTTCAAAAATTTGAAAAGAAGGAAGGTGAATGATGAGTGAAAAATTAGTTGACCAAAATACCATCTACTTGCTATGCGAAACCGAAAGCTTGACAAAGAAGATCACTAGTTCAAATAATGTCTGCAAAACTATTTGTATTGTGGTTATAAAGCTTGCAATCAATTATGCAGCAACCCAATTTAGAAAGCTGACATGGTTAAAATTACTTTCAATTATACCTTTGTGTTTTGAATGACTCGTATCAGAGGTAAAATTGAAATAGCTTCAAGGTAAACACAAAAAATCCAACAGATCCTGTTAACTATGTAATGTGTAGTTGATGGATGAATAATTAAAGATAGCATAAGGCATTTAACAACCTACAATGAGAATCTAAATGAGAAAAAGGACTATGTTATACCTAGAAAAGAAATCGAAGAAATTGATAATGCAAAAGAAAGAATAAAACCAAATTCAAGTATGCAATAGAGTAAGACTTACTCTTTTTTGGCAGATGCAAATTCTGGTTTTCTTTAAAGGATACCTTTCATTTGATGAAAGTAAAACCATTTTCTGATACAGGTTCCTATTGCTTAATAAGGTAGGTACTAATATTTGTGTCAACATAGAAGCTCAGAAAATGCACCGAAAATCTTATACACCATAAGATAATTGAGAAAAATAAGAAAAAGTTACACCCGGAATAGTTCACCATGTTTAAATGAGCTCTTACATGTTCAGAGTTGAAAACAAAAAAAGCTTAATTCAATAAGGAGCACAATTTCAAATATGAAGACGATTTAGGTAAACTTGAACAAGGGAAAAGCTCAAAGTAGTAAGATAATCAAATTTAGATCTAACCAACAAGTAGCCAAACATATACATAATGATAAAAAAAAGCTATGTTCTCAACAATTCTATCCAAGAAACATCAATACCAATATATAGACACGAAAAAGCTTTCTTTTACTGTAATAACACCAAGTGTTGATTCAATTAAGAAAGTGGCAATACTAAAACTATGATGCTTTTAAAAAAATAAGAAAGAAAAGTCGATAAAAACATTTGCTACCAAGTAAAGTGCAAAGTTGTCCTTGTCTTCCATATAACTGGATCTCAATTTGAAGCGTATCGTATATACAGCCCAAAGAATTATCAGCAATGTAGTATAATCAAGTAAGGTGGGGATATCATATTCTGTTACAAAATTGAAATAGAGTCTAACAACCAAAAACAAAGCTCTTAGCTCCTGAGATTTTAGGGAAAGTCCTACAAAGAATCAAAAGGATATGTGCTACAAAAGAGAACTCATATAAAAATATGGCTTAACAAGATTTAAAACATAAATTTTTGATATTGAAAGTACCAATGTCAATCAATATCACGATATGGTAATATGTAGTCGGCCTGCTTTCTTGAAATAGATTGGTCGACAACAGATTAACATATCAAGCACAACAAAAGTTATTGCAAACAAGAAATTGTCTGCCAAGCAACAGAAAGAATGGCAAGAACCTTATGAACACTATACTAAATCTCTTTCAGATTCTATTTCCAAATCCATATTCATCCCTCAAATCAATTGTTATCACCAATGTGTGGCTAGCTAGGTATTTTGGCTTCGGCATGAATTTGTAAAAAATTTAAAGAGAAAGAACCATACTTCTAGAGGATGACCGCCTATATCTCAACTTTTATTTAGTCTTCAAAGAAGCGCATCACCACTTTGGAATCAAGTCGATTATTTTAAAATTAAACTACTAATAACAATAGCAATCACCTCAAAAAAGAAATCCATATGCCCAGATAGTAACAAAACCAAGACAACTCAATCATTCAACTACAACTCCTTAAAGAAAATTAAAGCCATTAACTCACAAAAATGAAAGGTCTAATACCACCCACAGGCTAATCAACACGACAAACAAAACTAGCTTAGAGAAATATCATGTATATGAAAAACTGAAAGTGCCCAGAAAGCTAACGCCAAAATTCGGTATGTCAACTTACGGTCATCAATCTTCTTGCATAAACTATTAAAACAAAAAGATAGGGCCTTGTGAATCAACTCTGGTTTTCTTCGTACAGCAAAAATGGATATAACCTAGAAGTAACACTACCCCTCTCCTCAAAGGTTCAGGAGACATGTTCCATGAATTAACCCAAAAGGGGGATGGAAAGAGTTGAGAAGATGTTATTTACAAATTCAGGACAAAAAGTACTTGACTATAGAGGCGACCAACAAAGATTTTGTGTATCAAACTCTTCTCATAAGCAGCGGGAGATTTACTGGGCACTCCGGAATGCAAGCAACATCTGACGCAAGATCGAAGAAAAATAAGAGTTGAGAAGGAGAAGTAGAGGTGGGAAGCAAAATCAAAGGAAAGAGAACAAATCGGCTTGGCTTAGGCGAGAGCAAAGCTGACATCTTTGTATCAGTTATTAAAACGTCGTCGAATTAGATGTATTGGATAAAATAAAATATGCACTTGAATGGATGCCACCAAAATTTTTCCTATCTGCAATTTTTGGTGCAAAGTGTAAATACTTAAGCCTTTGTTAGTATCCTTGCTTGCACAGGATAAAACGAAAGGAAATATTAAGGAGAAAAAAGAAGAAAAGAATGGAAAAAAATGAGACTTTCTTTTCTCTATTTGTTTTCCTAATTTATTAAAGGAGGGAATTGAAATTTATATTGGACAAAAGAATTTTTTGAAACCTTATATCCTTGATTATGGAACTTGTTTATCTTTTGCTATGAAAAATTCAGCATTCACAGATAAAGTATTATTAAATTTGATAACAGAACTCCACGATGAAGCTTCAAGGGGTTGAAATTTCTATTTGTAATTAGAGTTTTTAACTTTCCAATTTCTGTGTAATATAAAACAATATCTTTGGCAAAAAAAAGAAAAAAATAAGAAGAAAGGTGGGAGAGTTGTGTTCTGCGTGGAAAAAATATAACTGAGAGTATGTTCTTTTCGTTGAGTTAAATAAAAATACTATAGTAATTTATATATATTGGAGTTCTCTTATCTTGAATTTTTCTTCTTTTTCCACCATTTTGAAGAGAAATATATTTAACTCAAACTTTTTTTAATTTTCTCTCGATTATCTCAATTTCGCTTTGCTTATTTTTATCCAAAGGTAAAAATCACGAGAAGTTAAATTCTCTTTCTCTTCTCTGGTTTCTTTCAATCCAAACAGGGCTAAAAGAAAGCATTGAAATGGCCAAAAAGAATCATTGAACTGTCGATGGAAAAATAGGATTTCTACGGAGAAAAATCTAGGTGGCGTAGAAACACCAGTCCTCTAAAACCCTAGTGTTACCAAAATTTACGAGTCCATTTGGCAGGGGCTCGCATGCGAGTTTTCTCTACTCTCATTTCCTCATCCTCTATCGCCAACAGGTTATCCTCTCTACGCAACGCTCAATTATCTTCGTTTATACACTCCTTCAGAGCTTACTCTTCGTTGATGGACGCATATGAGGATTCGCTCCGGACAGCTCTCGCCCAGAAGCAGTCGTCCCTCGACTCCCAAAGCAATGCAGTCCGTGCACTGAAAGCCGCCAAGTCTTCGAAGCCCGACATCGACGCTGCAATTCAGATCCTAAATGAATTGAAGCTGGAGAAGTCATCCATCGAGAAGCAGCTTCGGGCTGCAGTCGCTGGTTCGGGCGTTGACGGTCCCATCAACGGAGAGGCATTCCGTCAGACCCTGGCCAACACTCTTGAGCGCCGTCTGTTCTACATTCCGTCTTTCAAGATCTATAGAGGTGTTGCCGGGCTATACGATTATGGGCCTCCCGGCTGTGCCGTGAAGGCCAATGTTCTTGCTTTCTGGCGTCAGGTACATATTTATTCTTCGCTGTTTTGTTTTTGGGCTAACTGAGTGATTGAGTTCAATTAGACTGTTTAGAGTTAACTTATCCATTTGTTTGCAGCACTTTGTTCTGGAGGAGAACATGCTAGAGGTTGACTGCCCATGTGTGACTCCCGAGATTGTTCTCAAAGCATCTGGTCATGTGGAGAAATTTACGGACCTTATGGTAAAGGATGAGAAAACCGGGACTTGCTTCCGAGCTGATCACTTGCTTAAGGATTACTGTAATGAGAAACTTCAAAATGATTTCAGCATCACTTCAGAGAAGACTGCAGAACTGAAACGTGTGCTTGCCATCTTGGATAATCTGTCAGCTGAACAGCTTGGTGCAAAAATCAAGGAGTATGGCATTACTGCTCCAGACACAAAGAATCCTCTATCTGATCCCTACCCATTCAACTTGATGTTTCAGACATCGATTGGTCCTTCTGGTTTGAGTCCTGGGTAAGTGTATTTCGTAAGTTTGCTATTGAACCAATTATTCTCACTATAGGGTCCGTAGAATCCTCCTATTTCAGTTTGGATCTCATTAATCCCACTACAGGTACATGCGCCCTGAAACAGCACAAGGCATATTTGTTAATTTTAAAGATTTGTACTATTACAATGGGAACAAGCTTCCTTTTGCTGCTGCCCAGATTGGCCAAGCATTCAGAAATGAGGTTTATTGGCTACTTTTGGATCTCAAGTGCTTATGCACACGCTGATGTTTTGTTATTTCTTAATTGTGCTTATCCATTTGTTTATACAAGTCGCATTCAGGTAAGGTTTGGTTGATGTAGTGATGACTAGTCTATTACACTCTAGTAAGGTTTGGGTGATGTAGTAGTCTATTGCATTCACGTAAGGTTTCAGTGACGTAGTGATGACAGAAAATGTTAACATAACATGCATATGCTGTAAATTAGGGCTGCTATATTGCAAGTAGCGTTTAGTTTAAGTAAAAGGAAAAGGATAGTTATAGAAATCACTCCTCGGTTTGGAGTGAGCAAAGTGTAAATATCACACCAATAGGTATGTAGAAATCATTTCTAGGATTTTAGGAATAACTCTTTAAGTACTTTAGAAAGAAGCATCACAATTACCAAATAGGTAATCCAAGTGTCCCTGGGAAAAGAATCATATATTTACCCACATACTCCAAGTACGGCAAAAACTCAAACCTAGTGGAGAAACCTTATAAGAACTCTGTAACAATTTAGCTCCTGTCAATGAAACTGGCAATTATGTAAAAATAATACATAAACAGACCATTAAAGAAAATAACAAAGCAAAGCAGACTGTAAAAGCAATAAATAGGAGGTTTGACAATGTAGTGAATGTACACATGAACAGTAGACATATCTCTGAAACTAAGTCCTATTCCCATCATTGGCATTGCCTCGTTGATCGTTTATTTAATGGCTTTTATTATTGATGCTTAAGTTTGTTTTTAATGGCATTAATGTCCATTAATGTGTATGGTATGCTTGTGGGAGATATCACGAAGCTTCTGTTCTAACAAGGTTCTATACCTGCAGATCTCTCCTCGCCAAGGGCTTCTGAGAGTTCGTGAATTCACCTTAGCAGAAATTGAGCACTTTGTTGATCCTGAAGACAAATCTCACCCAAAATACTCTGAAGTTGTGGATCTGGAATTCCTCATGTTTCCGAGGGAAGAGCAAATGTCTGGTCAGTCTGCAAAGAAAATTCAGCTTGGTAAAGCAGTTTCAAAAGTAAGTTTTGATCAGTTAGTTATGAAGTTTGGATTTATCTACATACTCCTGTATATCGCCATACTCTCATGACATTCAGGGGATTGTCAAAAATGAAACTCTTGGCTATTTCATTGGGAGAGTATATCTCTTCCTGACCAGTCTTGGTATAGACAAAGATCGACTACGTTTTCGCCAGCATCTTGCAAATGAAATGGCTCACTATGCTGCAGACTGTTGGGATGCTGAGATTAAGTGTTCCTATGGCTGGATTGAGTGTGTTGGTATTGCAGATAGATCTGCCTATGACTTGCGTGCTCATTCGGTGAGAACCTGTTTGGAAGATTACATCTATTATTGTGTATGAAACCACCTATATTCTTTGAATGCTAGATACCCTATGACAAGAATAGTGGCATAGCAAGGTTTGCCAACTACAAACATGTCTACTTTTGAAAAACATATTCCCTTTAGTACCTATGTATCGTATGACATGTCTTGCCAGCATACTTTGTTAGTAAAGCTATGTCCTGTAACAATAAACATGAATTAATTGTTTAACTTGTTGAACAGGAAAAAGGTGGAGTTCCTCTTGTGGCCCATGAAAAGTTCTCAGAACCTAGGGAAGTGGAGGTACGTTTTATACTAATCATGCTCATTATGATTACTACTTCTAGACATATTTGACAAAAAATAAAAAATGTGGGATTCTATATCTCCATTCTGGTGGCAGCATCGTGACAGTCAACTCATATGTGCATCCTCACTATACAATGTCATTTTAATTTGCTTGTGGTTGCCAGTGGTTAACCTGATACTTCATGATTTCAGAAATTGGTTATAGCGCCAATGAAGAAAGAGTTGGGACATGCATTCAAGGGTAGCCAGAAAATGGTTGTTGAGGCTTTGGAGGTAAAAAGTGGAATTCACTGACTACTCATTATGTGAAAACTTTTGTGTAGGTCTGATTCATGATTTTCATTTTTATTTATTAGGCTATGAAGGAAAAAGAAGCTCTGGAAATGAAGGCATCTTTGCAATCCAAGGGAGAGGTAGATTTTTATGTCTGCACTCTGGGAAAAAATGTGTCCATCACAAAGAACATGGTCTCAATTTCAAAGGAAAAGAAGAAGGAACACCAGAGAGTTTTCACACCATCAGTAATTGAACCATCTTTTGGCATTGGAAGGATAATTTATTGCCTCTACGAACACTCTTTCTACATGAGACCCAGTAAAGCTGGGGATGAACAGCTAAATGTTTTCCGTTTCCCTCCCATGGTTGCACCAATTAAATGCACAGTTTTCCCACTTGTCCAGAATCAACAGTATGAGGAAGTTGCCAAGATCATTTCGAAGTCATTGACGGCTGCTGGAATCTCGCATAAGATTGATATTACAGGTGGAATATCATGACTATTCTAATTCTAAGTGGCCAAGGGAATGTTAATGAGCAAGTTTCTGAATTCGTGGCTATTAATGCAGTTGTATTTCTGTTTTAACAGTTTGCTTATTTGTTTATGCCAATGATGGTTGCAGGCACTTCAATTGGGAAACGCTATGCAAGAACGGATGAACTTGGTGTCCCCTTTGCGATAACTGTTGATTCACCATCTTCTGTGACGATCCGAGAGAGGGATAGTAAGGATCAAATCCGTGTTAATGTGGAAGAAGCAGCATTAGTCGTGAAGTCTGTAACTGATGGACGTAGGACATGGGCTGATGTGTGGTCAAATTTCCCCCGCCACTCGTCTGTGTCTGTGGAGGAGTAAATATAATGTGCGTGAAAACGTTTTGGTTGATGTATTCAGAATAGTGCCTAATTCAGAACTTTTAAATGCCAATTGACAACGATTCCGTAGTAGGACCAAGAATTAGAAAATATTGAACTTTAGGGGCACCTTTATTAAACCTGTTGGTAAGTGTTTTCTGCTGTGATGTGCAAGATCTGCTGGTGGAATTTCGGATGCCATGAAAATCGACCGGTTTTACGTTAGACGACTATAGTGCTTGGATTGGATCAAAAATTTCACGTGTAGGGAGCTCACCCTTCGTCGTCAAATCGGAATTTTCTCATCATAAAATAAGATTTTAGTTTTAAACACCTATTTATCTAAGCTAAGTTGTCCTAATATTAAAACATTTAGTATTTGTGAAGACAAAGACGGTTTCTCAGTAGTACTAACTGGTTTTTAGGATACTCAACATTTACGATATTGGGGAGGGCTTTAT
This sequence comes from Erythroxylum reticulatum, assembly GCA_025504915.1. NCBI lineage: Eukaryota > Viridiplantae > Streptophyta > Magnoliopsida > Malpighiales > Erythroxylaceae > Erythroxylum > Erythroxylum reticulatum. The sequence continues at coordinate 8,318,682 of JANSVA010000001.1, read as the reverse complement.
CCATAGCCACCGCATGGAGATCGTCTTCCGCCGTCGTTCGTTCGTTGTCTCTCAAAACCATTCTCCTTATAGTCAATTTGTTACCGTTATTTAGTTACATAATTATTTAAAACTATTCTTTATTAAAATTCACGAGATAAATATAAAAAATAAAATTATGATAAGATCATAATTATAAGATTCATGTTATATATTTACATCATCTTTAAATTATTTTTAATTATTGTTCTATTGAGACTGAATAGTAGTAGAGAAAATAAAAATTAACATGTTATGTTTCTTTCTTATAAAGGAAGTATTCGATTTTATAGATTAAAGTATGAGAATATTTAAATAAATGTGTAGATGCTTCTTAGAAAATAAGTTGTCTAAAATGACCTCAATTGAGAAATTCATTTGAAATATTGTTTATATGTCCAAATATTTTCATTGTTGTGATTTTATAGATAATCTTTTGAGTTTAGATTACTATTAATAGATATCTCATATATGACTACCCTTTTTTCTAATACTAATTATGACTTATTATAGTCAAGGGTAACCCAGATATAATAACCGGATATAACAAGAATTACATAGAGATAATTTACTTATTAATATACGATTTATCTTCTTAAAGTGATTATAGATAATGTTCTGTTACTTTTAATTAGTATTGACTTAAAAAATCATTGAATAAGGAGAAATGTCACTTAAAAAAAATAGTTTTCAAATGTCATCAGAATTAATTATTAATTTTTAAAATTTTATGAAAATTGTAAAAAATTTCAGGTTCCTTTTTTATTTTTTCATAATCTAATTTATTATCAACTAAATATATATTATTTAATATATTAATTATTAATAGAAATTATGAACAATTTAATTTAATATTATATCCTAATTAATAAAAGTATGAATAATATAATTTTTATTAATTTTTGTAATTAAAATTAAATAAAATTGATTATAATAATATAACTAAAATTATAACTTCTTAAAAATAAAAATTTAATTTAATAATTAAATATTAAAAACAAAATATTAATTTATAAATAAACATTAATTCATAAGTAAGTATTAATTTAGAAACTATTTATTTTAATGAGATAAAAATTTTATTCATAATTTATTAATAAATATTATGTAAGAAATTAAATAAATAAATTAATTAAAATATTATCACTAAAATTTACCTATAATAAAATATAATTACATTTACATTAACAGTTAAACAAAAATTTGTTTTTATTTAAAAGAAAAGCAAAAAACAAAAAATAAAAATCACGACAAAAAATAGATATGAAACTAAGCAATCCTTTAGGGTCCTTTTGTTTCTACTATTATTTTTAATTTTCTGTTTTTTTAAATTTAATTATAAATTCTATGTTTGAGTTTTCGGCTTTTGGTTTTAGTTTTTTTTTTCATTTTTCAAAAATTATAAAAACTACAAAATTGTGTTTCTTTTATGTTTATTTGTTCATAATTTAATTCTATCAACTAAATATATATTATTTAAATAATTAATATATTAAAATTTAATCATAATTATGAATAAGCTAATTTAATATTATATATTTAATTAATTAAAATTAATTAATAATAAGAATTTTGAATAATATAATTTTACTTAATAATTTTATTTAATGTTTGTAATTAAATTAAAATATATTTAAAATTTAAATATCTTCAAAACATATAAATCTAAATAAAATTTGAGTTAATAATTAAATAATTTAAAATAAATATTAATTTATAATAAAAAATCAAAATTGAAATTATTTATTAAGTTTATGAACAATTTATTAATAAATATTATATAAGAGATTAAAATAAATTTTAATTAAAAATAATTTATCTTTAAGTTTTATATAATAATGCAATTATTACCCATAAATGATATTTACAATTAAACAAGTTTTTGTTTTTATTTAAAAAATAAAAATCAAAAAAATAAAAAAGAAAACAGAAGTGAAACTAAACTAGCCTTATTTTAACGTTAGAATAATGTCTTTAGGATAAATAATCTAAAGATGAATGAAGTTACCTTTGATTGAAAATAAAATATTTAAGTTTCCAAATAAGATTTAAAATTGTTTTAAAATTTTAAAATCAATTATATTAATTATTTTTTCTTTTCATGATGACTATTAATAATTAAATTAAATTATAATTAAATTTTAGAAAAGTATTAACAAATAAATAAATAATTTTAAATAAATAAATGATAATGTTCTTGAAATAATAAAATTAATTTATTTCAACCAAATAAAAATAAATAAACTTTAACTAGGAAATAGATTTCTTAATTGCTTAAAATTTCAATTAAATTAAAATTAATTAATTCAATCTCTTAAGATTAAGAAAGTTTTTTCCTTAAGCAATTAAGAAAATAACCTTTTTAATTTTAAGAGATGTAATTAATTAATTTTAATTTTAAGCAATTAAGAAATGTATTTCTTAGTTACATTTTATCTACTTTAATTTGGTTGAAATAAATTAATTTTATTATTTTAATCACATTATTATTTATTTATTTAAAAATTATTTCTTTATTTGTTAATTATAGGTTTCCTAATTTATCATAAGAGATATTTTCATAATTAAATTTGATTTTCTTAGTTTATTAGAAGAGATATTTTTCTTGAATAAATTTGGAAAATTTTATCATTTATTAATAAAAAACTTTCTTTAATATTTTTTAAATAGATTTTAATTTATTAAGGAAAAGTTTTGCAATTAATTAAGAATTTAATCTCCAAATAAATAATAAAAAGAATTTCTTAATCAAATTAAAAGTTTTTTATTTAATTTTGAAATTACTTTTTTAATATTATAAATTAATGTTCTAACAAAAAAAGTTCTCTAATTAGATTGGAATGCCTTACTTTAAATTTTTTAAAAAGTAACAATGATTTATTGAGAATTATTTTCAATTAATTTAATTAAAGGGGTCAAGATAATTGGGAAGAAATTTCAATAAAATCTGAAAATTATTTTTAATAAAATTAATTTTCTATTTAAAATATGATTCATTTAGGAATCAATGAATTTAATCTAATTTAATTATCCAAAGAGTTGGAAATATTATTTTAGATTATGAAGATCAATGACTAGAGTCAATCAAAACATTTTTTCATGCATATAATTTCATTATATTGATAAGAGAAATTGCATGGTATTAATATATGTTTGGTATACTTTATCCTAATTGGAATGCTAGATGATGAAACGATTAAATTATACATCATAAATATGTATGGATAGATTTAATTTAACTACTTTGATATTTATAATATTTGGATAGTCATGACATATTGTTATAAATTAAATTAAATGAAGTTTTGATTTATATAATTTGAATTTATAATTCATACTGATATATTAAGAACATAATGGGTTATATATATATGAGCAATTAAAAAGAAAATTGATTTAAATTAAGTTGTACTTAATTGTGAAGTTTGAGAAATTTCAGTGATCAAATATGAGCTATTTGATTTTGTTAAGATTAAATTATAATTATAATTAGAGTTTGAATTTAATTATAAGTAGGAATTTAATACTAACAAGAAAAGAATTCTTCTGTATTTCTCTATAAATAAGAGGAAGGCATAAATGAGCCAGCACTTCTGCTTTCACTATCAAAATTATGAGTTCTTTTCTCTTCTCTGTAGATAGCGTTAGTGGTTGGATACTTAGATAACTTGCAGTTGACAATTTGTAAAGAATTTTTTTTGTAGAAATTTGAATCAATTATGATTCAATTACCTTTTAATGTTTTTAACTCCTTAAATTATTAAGATCCTTTTAGGAAACTATTAAAAATTATTTTTTCACTACATCCATGATTGGATCATGGTAAGTTTTCTAACAGTGGTATCATAATCTCCTTTAATTATTTAACTTTATTAAAGTTACACAATTGTTATTGATTTTATAACATTAAGGCTTCAAAATTGCTTTAAGAATTCCCTAATACAAACTAGGGCAATAATTAATTAAGGTTTGTTTTAATTTTTTGAAAATTAAAACTAAGATGTATGCACCTATGCTTAAGTTTTCAAGAAAAATTAAATTTACAAGCATCACACATGTTTTCCTTAGTGATTATTTTTCCTTTTATTGTTTTTAGAAACCTAGAATTATGCCTCTTATTTGTTTTGCTTCTAGATTGATTATGCTTTTTGTTTTTTGTATTTCTAATAATGTTTGCATTCTCTCAATATCAACTTAATTTAACTCAATTTCAATCAAGATCTTTTACTTAAGAGGAAAGACATTGCTATGATACCATTGACCAACTAACCAAGCACATCACAAGATCTTAGAAACTTCAAGATGAGTACAACAATTCGATTTTGATTTTGTATTGCCCAAGTTACAATTTTTTTTTCAAATTATGTGTTTCTATATATATATATATATATATATATAGATCAACTTATAAAATTTTTTGGTAAAATTACAAATAACCAACTCATAATCATGTATAAAAATTTCTCATCAAGATAAAAGTTAATTAAGTTAACTAAAAACAAACTAATTGCATGTTGACTTTTAAATTTTTAATAGACAAATACAATTCAGTTAATATTTTTCTTGTGTTAAGATTAAGATTTGCAAACCTAAATGTATTCTCTAGCTAAACTTGTAACAATCCTAATATCATTGCTAAGATTTTGCTATCAAGACGTCTCTTTATAAGTTCAATATTGAGAAATTTAATGGATTCTTTGGAAGGTGAAGATGGGAGTGGTTCACCGAGTAATAGCATTGAAAGTAAAAGAAAATTGTTAGAGAATTTAGGCACAATAGAAAAGGAAGAGATTCTATCAAAGATGTGCCATGCAATACTACTAAGTTTTGATAATGAGGTCGTGAGAGAGTTTATTAATAAAACTACTGTTGCTTCATTAAAAGAATGAATTGAAAGTAAGTATATACAAAATAACTTAATATCATTTTTTTTCAAATGTACCATTTGTATACCTTAATGATGATAGAAAGTACAGAGATGAAAGATCATATTAATAAATTAAATCAAATCATCTTAGATTTATAAGTTGTTTGGATTAAAATTAAAGATGAGGATCAAACATAATCCCTTTTTGTGCTTATTACCCAACTCATATGACAATTTTGCTAATACCATATTGTATATTATCGAAACTATTTCTATTAATAATTAGAAGGACCATTTGTAGTTTAAGAACTCGATGAAAAAGTGTTTAGATACATATTGAGGTGGATCAGATGTAGGTTTAGTTATTAATAGACAAAGGAATAAGGAAAGGGATTATGAAAATAGTAGTAAATTATGATCCAAATAGAAGGAAAAATATGTTTGATGCTTTAACTATACGAGAAAAGTCACTTTAAAAGGGTCTATCCATAGTGATGAACGGAGAAGGGAAAAGAGAAAAAAAAGATTAAATAAAAAGTAAGTATTGTTGTAGTCTATATATTCCTAATGAAGAGGATGAAAGAGGTAAAGTTGTTTTGACTATGAGTAATTATGATTTTTAAAGAATGGAATGATATTATCATATTAGGTAACTATGAAGAGTGTGTATTCAAAGGTAGTGGTTCAATATAAATCAAAAAGTATGATAGAATTGTTAGCGCATTGGATGTTTGATATGTTCTTAAAGTTTTAAAAAATATGATATTTATAGTTACTTTTGGAATAAAAGAGTTTTTTTTAAATGATAACGGACAACTTAACTTGGAAAAGGGTGTATTGACTATAAAGAAAAGAAAATTACAGTATGATATA
>JANSVA010000001.1:8293548-8310712 GCA_025504915.1 Erythroxylum reticulatum | reverse complement strand
TCTTTTTTCTTTTGTAATTAAAGACTCATCAGTTTATAGTCTTCTCCAACCTTTTTTAACTTTGACACAGACTTTTCAACAACCAGCTAGTGATTCGCCTTTGGGTTTCTTTTTCCTCGCGACATGAACTAACCCTTGTATAACAGTAAGCAGATAGGTGCTTTAGTCCATATTAAATTATGAACACCATATTCTGTTTGTCTCTCAAGTTTGTCATTTCTTCTACTTCCATTTCTAACTTGGAGTAATAAATCGGGTCCCTTACAGTAAGCATGACATGTATCACCACCAACTTGGGTATGATTTTTTATTTTAAAACACTGCAATGGCAAGAGTAAATATCTAAAAACTCAACTGGTTGAACTGGTTCTATTATAAAATCTTGAATCTTCAATTTTTCGATTCGGTTTATTATAATAATTTTTATTGTTAAAAGTGAGTTACTTTATTAATTAATTGATTAATTTTTATTAATTAATAACTTTTTATAAATCAAAATTAATTAATTAATTATTATTTAATAATCTATTTTTTAAATAAACTTCAATTTTTTCAATTAATAATAACAATCAATTTCAATCATATTTTGAATTCTTTAATTTCAATCAATCTTTAGTCAATTTTATAGCGATCTAATATCGGTTGAATCTTATAAATCATAAATCTCTTGTCTTATTGGTTTAACTTTTAGTCTTTCTTTTAATTCATTGCTCATTAATAAGACTAATTGAAGTGATTAGACGTAAAGGAAACTAGACTACAGTGAGTTAATGACAATGAAATGAGATCTTAATAACACATGAAAAGGTGATATGATTGGCTTCAACATGAAATTTAATCCATTGTTGCAACATGACATTGCATTAAGCCTAAATAATTATAAAACATAGAAGTCTTTGTCCCCACATTTGTTTTAGGGATTCCCAACTGCCCATTTCTTAATATGCTTTTTAATCTTATCTGGCACATATAGATTTGGACATTTATTCTTGTTGATTTGCCAACTTAACAAAGAAAAAGTCTTATAAAAAACATATACTCGTACCCTTTGTAGTTTAATTTTTTATTTTAAAAATATTATTTATTTATCACATAATTATTTTCACTATATTGCATTAATTTTTCATCTATTTATATTTTATAATAACATAATATTGAAATTTAAGAATTTTAGTATTGTATCGTTTTAAATTTTAAAAACTAATAGAGTATGATGAAGGAGATTACAACGAACAACAACAATAATTTAACGAAAATTTAGTTGATAAGTAGTTTGGGAAGATCCAGATGTACACAGCTTTATCTTTAATTGATTGAGATGTTATTTTCGATAAATTTATATAAATAAATAAATTAATTAAGAAAATAATTAGTAATTTAAAAATATAAGATTCAAAATGAAAAATATTAAATATTTGCTTTCGTGTTCTATCAAAACTACCCGTTATAGTAGAGAAAAGAAAAAAAAAGTGGTAAATAGTGTTGACTAGTTGGGTATGGCTACTACCTTATTGCCATTAAAATACTGCTCAGATGCTCTCATCACCTGCTCTACTTGACTAATCGTAAGGCTCCATTTTAAATCCCATTAAAAAGGTTAATTAAAAAATCTTCAATTATGAAAAACAATATTTTGAATACTGTACTCAAATTAGCATCAAATTTGGTAATATTTCAATACCAAATATAGCTTTGGATAATTTTTTTAAAATTTTTGAATGTTATTTAATTTTTTAAAAATAAAATTTAGTTTATATCACGGATAAAATTGAAAATTTTTAAAATTTTAGTTCAATAACTTAATTTATTTAAGCCAACATAAAAATATTTTAGGCATGCTAACTATTTAAAATATTTTAACATAATTGTTTTCAATTAAATTATTTAATATATAAATTTAACTCGATATTTTAGTTTACTAGTAGTACAGAATAATTTAAAATCATTTATAAACAATGAAACGTTCGAAATTGCATATATTTGAGTTTTTGGTAAATTTTTTTATTTTTGTTTCTAAACCAAAGAATAAAGAATAAAGATGCAATCTTTAATGTTAATTAAATAATTATATGTATTTCATTTTCTCAAAGAAAAGAATTATACATATAAATATATTATACACCCGAGTGAGAAAGAGTTTTAAAACAATCGGTAAAAGTTATTTTTTTATGACCATAAAGTTATAAAGATAACCCGCACTTAATTCTTACGAAGTAAAGAATTTTGTATACAGAATACGTTAATTTTGATTTTTTTAATATTATACACACGATTAGGTGGATAATGGAAATTTGATCCTAAATTTTTTAATTAAAATAATATTATTTTATTTTAATTTTATTTCTCCAAATTACATTATTTTATACCGCCCAAACTTAAATTAAGCTCTTTATTTACATTTTAACATTGCTGGAACTGTTCTGTCCTCAAAACAAAAGTAGGATAAGGACTTCACGCATTCAAAAGTCAACTTTATGAATTGAAAATGGGAAAGAAAAAAAAAGTGATCCTATTATCACATTATAATTAATTATGGTATTGTTGGAAGAAAGACAATGCATTAATAAATTGATTAGTTTCGGAGTGGTATAACCATACGATTCTAACAAAGGAATAGTATCATTTGTTTATAATAAACTGGGATGAGACCAACTGTACGGCACAAGTTATAGGAAAATTATATCATCCTTTTGTTTTTTGTTTTGGTTTTGGCCTTTTTAAGACAAAGTCATCTTGAAGCCTATTTACAAAATGTAAAGGAAAGTAAAGGGTGTCCTTAGTGTCCGGCTTGGGAATGTGTTGGGACAAGTTTGCAACTCCTTGTCTTTACGCAAACACTTAATAATGTAAATTGTTAAAATAATGTATATTTTAACAATTTACATGTTAAAAAAGAATTTAACTTTATAATTGATTATATGGATTTGTCCAAAAAAACTTACTTATAGTAATGTAACCCAAATTACATTCTTAATTCGTGTAATTAACCAAGAGTTAATACATATCCAAAAATATTTAATTATTAGTTAAATTCATGAATCCCATCTTTTAAAGTTTTCACAAAAATTCAAATATCTTTAAAATATTCACTCAACCTTATTGTTAATAATTATTTACATATAACAATAATAAGAAGAAGTCTAATAATGTACAACTTTATTTTTAACAAGTTGAGAGTAGCGTTGCAAATTTCGTACCGTACCGGCTAAAAAACGGTACCGATATGGGTGTGGTTGGTACCAGAGAAAAATTTTGGTCAGTACCGACTCGTACCGATAATATCAGATAATTCTGGACGATTCCATAAAAAATAAAAACTATGAGGACCATTTTGCAAATTAAAAATTTTATAACCCTAAAACTAAAATCTCACTCCCCCCCCCCCCCCCACTACGTAAGTCCACTACTGCTTCTCTCATCTCTCATCTCTCTGTCGCGGCACCTGCTCTCATCGTCTCTGACTCTTACCGTCTCTCTTTCTGACTCTCACCGTCGATGCTACCTTAGCCTCGTCCTCCCTGGGCTCCTCCTCTGTCGTGGTTTCGACGCCTCGCGCTCGCCTCGTCGTCTTCATCAACTCATCTTCAACCTTCGTCCACACTGCCCGAAGACGCCACCGCCCGCTACAATCGTCACTGTCGCAGCTGAGGTCCACTGCACCACTGCACACCGCACCAGATACCTCTCTCTGTCGCCCCACGGACCCACCGAACCACCAATCGCACCACCGAGGAGTTTTTTCTGGGTGTGTGTTTTCTTTCATTTATCGTGTTTTTCCTACTTGATTTAATTTTTTTATTATGTTGGATGATGGATTTCTGAAAGTTTGCTGATGAATTTGTGATTGTTATTGTTGACTGCTGATGGTATTGTCGTATTGGGATTGCTTGAGTTTTTGAATTGGTTGTATTTCTGCTAGTGTTGAGTTGAAAATTGAAGTTGAAATTGGGTATGCCGTATGCTGCTGTGCTGACCTGAATGGAAGGAAGTTAAAGTTAAAGCCTAGTTGAAGTTGAAGCTGAAGCAGCTATTTGAAGGGTTTCGTGTTGTGATTGATGAAGAGTTGAAGTTAATTCTGCTGAAAGTGTATTGTTGAAGAATTGAAGTTGAAATTACAATTCTGTATTTGTGATTTGGAATTTGGAAATGGATATACTGGTACTGGTAGTCTGGTATAGTAATATAGTATAGTTATTGTTGATTGTGGAAAACTAAAAATTGGAAATGAAAGTAAGTTGTTTTTTAAGTTGTGTTTGGTATTGGATTTGGATTTTGGCCCATTGTTATCAATTGAAAATTTTATGTTATAATTATAAATAATTATCTTGTTAGAACTTAGATTGTCTTTAAAAGTTAAATGCAATTGGTAATTTGGTATATGCAAAACTAAAATATATAAAATCAATTGTTATAATTAATAAAATATAATGCATATTAACTAAAATTAACAATTTTAACAAAAGTTTAGAAATACATGTTTGAACTTTTTATTCTATAAAATATATAAAATCAAATCACAAAATTAAAGTATTAATTTTTATTGATTTTTTATTTTAGTAAAACAATCATTTACATCCAATTCTATTTACAATTACATACATAGTTTACAACATACCTAAGGAAACTATTTAAACACTTTTTGTCACTTTTTAATTATTAATTATAATGATAAACTACGTATTTAGATTGTCTTTTCATATTTGATATATTATTAAAGAAAAATTATACACGCCTAAATATTGTGTTATAAATAGAATTGGAAATTGTTGATAATTGTTGGAATTGAAAATGAAAAGTGTTAGGAAATGTTAGAAATGAAAATGGAATTATGAATGTTTTGTCATTGTTTGAATTGGAAATTGTTGAAATGGAAATAGAATTATGAATGTTTTGTCATTATTGTAATTGGAAATTGTTAGAATTGGTATTTGAATCATGATTGTTTTGTGATTGTTGGAAATTGTTGAAATTAGTAATGAAATTATGATTGTTTTGTGATTCTTGGAAATTGTTGAAATTGGTAATAGAATTATGATTGTTTTGTAATTGTTAGAATTGGAAATTGTTAGTTATTGTTGGAATGAAAATATAATTATGAATGTTTTGTGATTGTTGGAATTGAAAATTGTTGGAATTGGCAATGGAATTGTGAATGTCTTGTAATTGCTGGGATTAGAAATTGTTGGAATTGGTAATAAAACCATGATTGTTTTGTGATAGTTGGAAATTCTTGGAATTTGTAATGGAATTATGATTGTTTTGTAGTTGTTGGAAATTGTCGGAATTGGTAATGAAATTGTGATTGTTTTTTTATTTTTGTGATTGGAAATTGTTAGTTATTTTTGGAATGGAAATACAATTATGATTGTTTTGTGATTGATGGAATTGGAAATTGTTGGAATTGGTAATGGAATTATGAATGTTTTGTGATTGGAAATTGTTAGAATTGATAATGGAACCATGATTGTTTTGTGATAGTTGAAAATTGTTGGAATTGGTAATAGAATCATGAATCATGATTGTTGGAATTGGAAATTGTAAGAAATTGTTAGAAATGGAAAAAAATAATGAATGTTTTGTGATTGTTAGAATTGGACATTGTTAAAAATTGTTAGGAATGGAAATACAATAATGAATGTTTTGTGATTGTTGGAATTGAAAATTGTTAGGAATGAAAATAAAATAATGAATATTTTGTGATTGTTGGAATTAGAAATTGTTAGGAATGGAAATACAATAATGAATATTTTGTTATTGTTGGAATTGGAAATTGTTAGGAATTGTTAGGAATGGAAATACAATAATGAATGTTTTGTGATTGTTGGAATTGGAAATTGTTAGGAATGGAAATACAATAATGAATATTTTGTGATTGTTGGAATTGGAAATTGTTAGAAATTGTTAGGAATTGAAATACAATAATGAATTTTTTGTGATTGTTGGAATTGGAAATTGTTAGGAATGGAAATATAATAATGAATGTTTTGTGATTGTTGGAATTGGAAATTGTTAGAAATTGTTAGGAATGGAAAAACAATAATGAATATTTTGTGATTGTTGAAATTAGAAATTGTTAGGAATGGAAAAATAATAATGAATGTTTTGTGAATGTTGAAATTGGAAATTGTTAGGAATGGAAAAACAATAATGAATATTTTATGATTGTTGGAATTGGAAATTGTTAGAAATTGTTAGGAATGAAAAAACAATAATGAATGTTTTGTGACTGTTAGAATTGGAAATTGTTAGGAATGGAAAAACAATAATGAATGTTTTGTGATTGTTGGGATTTGAAATTGTTAGAAATTTTTAGGAATGGAAATACAATAATGAATGTTTTGTGATTGTTAGAATTGGAAATTGTTAGGAATGGAAAAACAATAATGAATGTTTTGTGATTGTTGGAATTGTAAAGAAATGGAAATGATATTATGATTATTTTGTAATTGTTGAAATTGCAAATTGTTCGAGTATGTTTTGAGTTACTTATTATATATGTTGAATGTTTTGAATTGTTACCTTTTGACTTATATAAAATGAGTTATATTATATAAGATGGATATGCATATTGTCATTATATACTGAAATTATGTGTTATTTGTTTTTGTGTACAGATAAATGGAAGGAAGTTCAAATACTCCCGATCAACCTACTTCAGAAAGATACGACGATCCAGCTTAGGCTCACGATGGTACAATTCTCGGTTTAAAAAATCACACCATTTACTTGTTTTGTAACAAGCATTTGAAAGGTGGAGGAATTACCTGATTGAAAAGGCATTTAGTTGGGGTTAAAGAAGATGTGAAAGCATGTAAAAAAGTAAGTCATGATGTGAAGTGACAGATGAAAGCATTGCTTGATGAACATCATTTTGAGAAAGATAGAAGGGAAAGATTGAATTTTAAAATTGGTAATGGAAGTTTATTTTTTGGTTTCCGTGGTGATTATGAAAATGTTGATGGTGGAAGTGGTAGTGGTAGTGGTACTGGTACTGGTAGTGTTCCATCTCAGGATCATGAAGTATCTGATATAAGGAAGAGAAGAAGGAAGGTGTCTAGTTTCTTTGCACCACGAACAACTCCTGAAGCCCATCCTTCAATTCGTAGTACAATGCAATCAAGATATGCGACTCACAATGTCAATATGGCAGTAACTAGATGGTAGTATGATACATGTTCGTCATTTAATGCTTCTCAGTCTTATTATTATCAACCTATGATAGGTGCAACAACCTCTTATGGTCCAGGATACAAAGGGTCATCAATTGATGACTTATGAGGTAAACTTTTGAGTTGTGCTGTTTCTGAAATTAAAACTTATTTGACTGAAAGAAGAGTGAGTTGGGGTACTTATGGATGTTCAATTATGTGTGATGGTTGGACAAATAAGAGACAAAAGCCTATTATAAATTTTTTTGGTTTATTTTTCAAATGGTTCTATGTTTTTAAAATCTATTGATGCATCTGGCCTTATTAAAAATGCTGAGACTTTGTTTGGAATATTTGATGAAGTTGTGAATGAAGTAGGGCTGGAAAATATTGTTCAGTTTATTGCTGACAATGATTCCGCTTATAAAGTGACAGGGAAAAGGTTGCTGACTACCTATAATTCATTTTTTTGGACTCATTGTGTTGCATATTGCATTGACTTAATACTGGAGAATATAGGAGATTCTAGGTATTTTCCTATTATTGATTAGACTATGCAGAAGGCTAAAAAGGTGACAAAATTCTTTCATAATCAAGCCTAGGTTTCGAATTTGATGAGAAGGAAATTTACTAATGGTAGGAATTTATGTCGCCGTGCTGTGACAAGATTTGCAACAAATTTTTTATCACTTTAGTCTTTTGTTTTGATGAAGAAAAAGTTAAGATAAATGTTTACAAGTGATAAGTGGGTTGCATCTCAGCATGCTATGTATAATGTTGGAATTGAGGTTTGTGGTATTATCTTAGAAGATAGAGAATTTTGGTCGTAATGTCAATTTGTTATCCGAGTTTGTGAGCCTTTGGCGAGGGTGCTTCGGTTGGCTGATAGTGAAGAAAAGCCAAGCCAACAATGGGTTATGTTTTTGATACTATGGAGAGAGCGATGGAAGCAATCAAGGCCAATATGAAAAATAGGTCTTCTTTATACATATCATATCTCTCAATCATTAATGAGAGAAAGGAAAGGTAACTTTCTTCTCCACTGTTTGCAGTTGAGGCATTTTTAAATCCTAGTGTGTATTTTAGACTGGATCTTGCAAAGCAAGCTGAAGTCAGTAGAGGAATGCTTTTCACAATTACAACAATTGTTCCTCATGACACATTGCAACCTCTTTTAAGCTCACAAATGGAGCTTTATAAGTTATCTTATGAGGATTTTAGAATGTCGATTGCTATTCGATAAAGAAGAAAACTCTCTCTAGGTATTACTTATTTCCTATTTCTTATTTGTTAAAAATTAATTATTACTTTATTTTGTTTATAACATTACTTTTGTTATCTTATAACTTGTAGTTTCTTGGTAAGATCAATTTGAAAATAGTATTCCAGAATTAAAAAGATTTGCGATTCGAATTTTAAGTCAATGTGTAAGTGTAACTGGTTGTGAACGAAACTGGAGCACATTTGAATTTATCTACTCAAAGAAAAGGAATAAGAGCATAAGAAGTTGAATGACTTGGTTTATATTCGTTACAATTTAAAGCTTCAGGAAAGGTATGTTACTTTCATTATTATCATTGTTAATTTCGATATAATTTCTTATATTTTTCTAATAATTAAATTTAATTATTTACTAGGAATCTTAATCGTACAAGTAATTCAAATGATCTAATTACCATTGATAATATTGATGTTTTGGCGGATTGGGTTTCTGAGGAACCCAATTTGGTTGATGTGAATAATTTGGATTTGAAAGATAATCTTGGATGGAAAAGCATTGACATGTCATTTGGTGCATTAAATTTGAATGATAATGATGATGAAGCTCCTCTCAATGATGAGGATTTTGTACCAAATGATCACTGGGGTCAGTGCATTTCTAGTGAATATCTTCCCATTGACGATTGAATTCCAGATATTTGTTTTTCCTCTTCTTTTAATTTTACTTGTATTTGATGTTTATGTTATATTTTATATATCTAATGTAACTGTAATGTTTTTGTTTCATGTTTAACTTCTACTTGATTGTTTCTTTGTCATCAATTGTTTAAGGATATTTATTGTCCTTTTTATTGGATGTTTTGAATATATTGATGTAATATTATTTATTAAAATGATGAAATTGTATTATTGTAATATTTTAAATACTTTGTATTATTCTTAATTTTATAGTTGTATGATGATGATGATTGTCTTTGTTTATATTTAAAAATTATTGTTGTTTCACATTAATTATCATTATTATTTATATAACTGTACAATATACTAATGGACGATTTTGTAAGTTTTAAAAATTTTAGGGACTATTTTATAAATTTAAAAAATTCTCCGAAACAATATCCGGTATAAACTGGTACTAATACAGTACTGTTCTAGAACTCAATCCGATACCAAGCTTTATATGGTATTCATAACTTTGGTTCTAATAACTTTAAATTTAACTCTACTTAAACTTCTTATATGTAACTTTATGATATGAGTAGATTTTGCAAGGCATAACTTTTGAAAGATTGCGAGGATTGTTATCCAACTATTTTTTTTTGGTATAATCTCTTTTTATAATAATAAAAATTTTCTTTTTACTCGTAGACTTAGGTCAAATATTTGATCGAATAGCGTAAAATTTTATATTTTTTACTTTCTTATTTTTCCTATATTATTTTTATTTGTACAATAATTAATATTAGATCGACTAGTGTTGAAACAAATTCTATTTATCCAAACCCTATTACTCAAATTGGAATCTACATAACAAAATTCAGTTCATTAAATAATACAACTTATTTATTCGCATCAAAGTTGTCTGCCTGCTTCATAAATTCGAATTGGTGCTTCGGGTCGGGAGTATTGTATTGACGCGAAGAAGATTCTCAACATACGATACAATCGTTTTTATCTATTTTTGAGTTTCATGTTCTCCATGTTCCTTAGGCACTTGGTTAGGGACAAGGAGCACTCGTCGGGCTTTCTAACCACCAATTAAAAATATTATGATAATTTAATTAGGGGGTTTATCGGGCTTCTCGTTATATAAACATATCATTACCTAATATATGAAACACTATTATATGAAACAGACCATCTGTGCCATGTAATTTTGTACCATTTATTACGAGCCACACATTTATTTATTTATTGTAAAATTTGGAGTTAACATGGATGACTAATGAGGATCAATTCACCATTTAATGGATGGATTGATGGAGAAGAGGACACAGTGACACACCAAAAAAAATAAAAACAGCTACCATCAAAAGTTGACATTTGGTGAAAAGATCTCCCTTCCTATTATGTGACCATTAACAAGCTAGTGTATGACGTGGATAGACTCAACTAATTTTGACTACTACGTTTATTACATAAAGTCCAATCCTAATAAATAAACATGTGCAATCTACCTTTTCATTCAATAATGATGCCTACCAGTTTTCTTCACGCTTTTAATGCTTCATGCAGATCAAGGTAGGTACCCGAATGTGTAATACTTTAAGTACTCTGCGTCTGTGTCAAGGAAAGATGGATGGGATTGTCAGTATTGCTGAAGAGTGATCACTCATTATGTGTAAACCAATAAATCAAACCGTATGGTTGGGAGAAATTTTACAGGCAGCTATATAAGGTAAAGGGCATTTAATTATTGCAACTTTTCTCGATGGCATTTATTAGGATATTAGTTTTTCTGCCAATGGGCCATCACATGTTGGTTGGATTCTTTAAAGGTTGCCGCCTTTTGATATGTGTTATTCATATCGCCACCTGCTTACTGTCTTCCCAAAATGGTAACGGGGAACATTTATGTTTTGGAAAAATATGTATTCTTTGTGCATATATATATATATATATATATATGTTCATGCTCTATTTTTGCTACAAGTTATCTTCTTTTTGCAGGTAGGAATAACTTATATCAGAAATTTTAGTATGATGTGGAAGTCGTCAATCAATTTTTTTATGGACTTACTCTACCATTGCTTCATGCAATCTGTCAATATTCATATATCTCGTGTTTCCTGTCACAGTTCAGGAACTTTAAATCGTGTTCTAACCCGAAACAAGGAGCATATAGAAACTCTCATTATTCCCTTGTTTTGCATTTGTCCTTTCTTTTTGGTCTCATTTTCTCGAATTTAGTATTTGCTGGATCTTGTTTTCAATTGCAATGTAAAGTATATTGGGGTGTCTATGATCCTAAACTAACGTTTATTTGGAGTGATTTTGGGTAACTAGACACCGGGAAGATATTGAGAAAAGAAAGCATCGTGCTACGTGATAAGTATAGCTGAGAGATGGGAACGAGTCGAGAAATCAAGTCACTGGAATGTCCGACCGAGATACCAAAGGCCACCTATAATCACACTTCTGAGTCCTCTCGAAGCAAAAAGCTTGAAATCTTCTTTATGGAGTCTGATAATAGGCGGATGGCACTTGGGCGAGGCTATACTGGAGGAACTACGCCCGTTAATATACGCGGAAAACCAATCTCTGATCATCACCTCTCAAAGACTGGTGGCTGGATTGCTGCCTTCTTCATTTTTGGTAAGCGACTTGTTTAACTTTGTGGACTGAAAAAGATGTTTTATTTGATGACAGCGCTAACGTTAAGAACACGAATTCACTGATTTCTTCCAATGTATCTGAATCAAGCGTCCACTGCTGCTCTATATGGATAAGTATCATTTTGTAGAGTACAGCAGAGATCATCTTTAGTTCCTTCTTTTCTTTTTCTTTTTCTTTTTTCGTTTGTTTGCTTCCTGCTGGTATAGCTATAAGACCTTTCTTTTTCTAATTCCAAAGACCAGCTATAAGATTTCATTTCAAAAATTATTTTATTCTTACATCTTTCCAGAACAGTTCTACAAATATTTGGTTGCACTTACAGGGAATGAAATGGCAGAGAGGATGGCTTATTTTGGTCTCTCAGTTAACATGGTGGCCTTCATGTTCTACGTTATGCATAGGCCTTTCACCAGTTCATCGAATGCAGTGAACAATTTTCTTGGGATATCACAAGCATCCTCTGTCCTTGGTGGTTTCCTAGCAGATGCTTATCTGGGTCGATATTGGACTATTGCAATATTTACAACAGTATATCTTGCGGTAAGACACTTGTATAGTTGTCGCAAATTAACAAATGAAAGCTTGCTCGTGAATTTCTCTAGTTAAAGTTGCAGAGGTATATAATAATTAATGATCACCAAATCTTTTCCATTGTTGGCCTTTTGGAGGGTTTGACAGGTATCACCTTATGTGCGACAATGAATATTTTTACGCCGAATCAGGACCAATGCGACCAACTGACCCTGCTTTTAGGAAATTGCGAACCTGCAAAATCATGGCAGATGTTCTATTTACATGCAGTCCTTTATGTGACAGGATTTGGAGCTGCAGGTATAAGACCGTGTGTCTCTTCATTTGGAGCTGATCAATTTGATGAAAGAAGTAAAAATTACAAGACTCTCCTGGATAGGTTTTTCAACTTCTTTTATCTTTCTGTAACTATTGGGGCAATCGTCGCCTTTACTTTGGTTGTCTACATCCAAATGAAAAAGGGATGGGGATATGCTTTTGGTTCATTAGCCCTAGCTATGGGTATATCCAACCTGCTGTTCTTTATAGGTTCTCCTCTATACAGACACAGATTGCCTGGAGGCAGTCCTCTAACAAGAGTTGTCCAAGTTCTGATTGCTTCTTTTCGTAAAAGAAACATTCCTTTCTCAAGCAGTGAGCTTGTAGGGCTCTATGAGGTTTCTGGCAAGCGTTCTGCTATAAAGGGCAGCACTAAAATAACTCATACTGATGATTTCAGGTACTCTTTTTTATTCAGGTGCAACTGAAACAGATTATACCACGTTAAAATTAATTATGGGAATGATAATATCATGGGATGATATTAAAATCTGTTTACGTTGGAGTCTGCAGATGTTTGGACAAGGCAGCCCTGCAACTAAAGGAGGATGGCCCTAATCCAAGTCCCTGGAGACTTTGTACTGTTACTCAAGTAGAAGAAGTGAAAATCCTTATCAAACTAATTCCAATACCAGCATGCACCATATTGCTGAATGTAATCCTAACCGAGTATCTGACACTCTCCGTGCAGCAAGCCTACACTATGAACACACATATGGGCCATCTGAAACTTCCTGTAACATGCATGCCTGTTTTCCCTGGACTCAGCATATTCCTGATATTGTCTCTCTATTACTCCACATTCGTGCCATTGTCTAGACGCATCACTGGTCATCCCCACGGTGCCTCACAGCTTCAGAGGGTAGGAATAGGTCTGGCAGTTTCAATCGTATCTGTGGCCTGGGCTGCCATTTTTGAGAGGTACAGAAGGAGTTACGCAATACAACACGGATATCAGCTTAACTTCCTCACTCAAATGCCCAATTTGAGTGCATACTGGTTGTTAATCCAGTATTGTCTGATTGGAATAGCTGAAGTATTTTGCATTGTTGGTCTGCTAGAATTTCTATATGAGGAAGCTCCTGATGCAATGAAAAGCATAGGATCTGCATATGCTGCTCTTGCTGGTGGCTTAGGCTGTTTTGCAGCAAGTGTATTGAACAACATTGTCAAGTCACTAACTGGGAATGAAGAAAAAGGAAAGCAATCATGGTTGTCCCAGAACATAAATACTGGCAGATTTGATTATTTTTATTGGCTGCTTACAGTTTTAAGCGTTCTAAATTTTCTGGCGTTCTTATATTCAGCTCATAGATACACATACAGGAAAGAGCAGAGGTCTGAGGCGGGGGGAAAAGTTGCAACCCCAACTCCAGTCAATTAATTATGGAAATGCTTTCCTTTTTATTCATACGGTTTCTTGTTTCGTTTGAATTGATTATAATCAGTTCTTCATCTGCTACAGATCTCCATCAAGTGTAACATGCAAGTTTAAAACAGCACAGTTCTTGTTTCCATCGAAATTTTGCTTTTGTTACACTTTATACCTATCCAAATCTAGCCCTTTTCCCTCCTTGTAAGAGACTATATTTACAGGTGACAAATGTACAAAGGAGAGCAAGTATGGTCATCGGTGGGAATCAAGGGTCTTTCACAAGACAAAAATCAGAAAGATGTTGGTATGTGTAGAGAATCCTGTAATAATAGATACTCCCTTAATTAAAGGATTATCCTTATAGATTACCCTTAGTTGTAATATCTAGCTATATTAGGGATATTTCCAAATAAGGACTCCTATAACAATGTACCCTAGCTCTATATAAGAATAGTAGTATCTGTACATCTATTAATTTGTATAAAAAGAAGTTTTACATGGTATCAGAGCCTCACGCTCTTCCATGAATTACAAGGCTGCAATGGTGGATCTCGATCTTCATCCCTCGAGACCATCAGCAGCTCTACCCCCGGTCTCTCTGGATCAGGAAATCAACCTGATTCAGTTAGCATACAACCAGAAAATTCCCTACATATTTCAATCTAGAAGTTGAATGGAAGAAACTACCTAAAATGGTCCCAATCAGCCTGTCTAGTAATCAATGGAAAAGGGAAAATAGGGTACATAATAGAAGCAATCCAAACTCCAAGACCAGAAGACCCCAATTTCAACCAGTGGAGCTTGGAGAATGCCACGGTTACAACTTGGCTTATAAATTCCATGGAACCAAAAAAACATATTCAGACTTGGAAAACTATGCTCAATTGTTTAAACTCAACTAAAAAATATTGAAGATGTAGTAAGGTGAGCAAGATGTGACTGCATATTATAATGAGATGACTATAATATGACAGGAGTTGAATCTATTTGAGGAAATAAAGTATAAAGATCCAGAAGATGCAGCCCAATATAGAGAGGAAAGTTAAAAGGGGAAGTGTGTTTGTTTTTCTGGCTGATTTAAAGGAAGAATTGGATGAAGTTAGGGGATGGATTTTGGGAAGAAGGCCACTACCTTCAATTCGAGAATTCTTCTTTGAAGTTAGATGAGAGGAAGCTCGGAAAAGTGTCATGTTGGGAAAAAATGGAACTATAGAATTTAAGAATGAAGCTTCAGCCTTAGTCTCAAAGAATAGTGATAGTGAGGGTGAAAAAGGTAAAAACAAGCAGAAAACTTAGTTTGATTTTTGCAAAAAACCGTGACATACAAGAGATACCTGTTGGAAGATACATGGTAAACCAGCAAATTGGAAGAAAAAAATGGACTAGTGGAGCAGGAGAAGGGAAGGCTTTGCAAGCTGGGAATCAACCCAATTATGACTAGGATACTTCCAACTCATCTAGGATCTTTCCTTTTATAAAGGAATAGCTTGACCATCTGTACACCTTCCTTCCAGATGAGAATTCAAAAAAACCCTTTTGTTCTATAGTCCAATCAGGTATAATCCTTCCAAAAGCCTTTGTTTGTTCTATACCCTCCTACTTTTGGATAGTTGACTCTGGAGCCACTGATCACATGATTGGTAACTCCAAATTTTTATCCTCTTACTCACCGTGTGTAGGGAACTAGAAAATCCGAATTGCAGATGGTTCCCTGGCTTCAGTAGTAGGGAAAGGAATAGTCCCTATTTTAGAAACCTTAGCACTAAAAAAATGTTCTTCACATTCCAAATCTTTCATATAACCTTGTTTCTGTTAGCAAGCTAACCAAAGATATGAAGTGCAAAGCTAATTTTTGGTCAACTCATTGTATGTTTCAGGATTTGGAATTAGGGAGGATGATTGGGGTTGCTAAGGTTATTGGAGACTTATATAAGGAACATGGAGAAGGGAGTTGTCACATTATGATCAAAAAGAAGGAGGAAGAAATAATGATGTGGCATTATAGGTTAGGACAGCTTAGTTTACAATATCTAAAGTGTATGCTACCTCATTTATCTATCAATAAAAGTGTTAATTTTCAATGTGAATGTTGTGAGTTAGCTAAACTTCATTGAAGTCATTACCCCATTCAAAACAGCTGATGTCCAGAGCCATTTATGTTAATACACAGTGATATATGGGGTCTCTCTAGAACTCAAACACCTAATGGAAAGCGGTGGTTCCTCACTTTTATTGATGATTGCTCTAGGGTCACATGAGTGTTTCTTTTGGGAGATAGATCGGACGTTTTTGCCACAGTAGTATCTTTTTATAACATGGTGAAAAATCAATTTCAAAAGGAGATTAGAATGTTAAGAAGTGATAATGGGATAGAGTATGTGAACTTGGCAGTAAAAAAATTTCTACATAGTAAATGAATTATCCATCAAACCTCCTGCAATTACACTCGACAGCAAAATGGAATTTCTGAAAGAAAAAATAGACATCTTTTAGAGGTAGCTAGGGATATTAGCTTTCAAACACATGTCCCGAAATATCTATGGGTTGAAGCAGTTCTCATTGCCAACTTTTTGATCAATAGACTTCCCTCAAAAACCTTGAAATTCCAAACTCCATTACAAATATTCTCTTTTTTCTTTCCTAACACAAAACCGAACCCACCTATCCGTCTGACAATATTTGGTAGCACTGTGTTTGTTTATAACCATGATCCCAAGAAATCCAAACTAGATCCTAAAGCTATCAAGTGTATTTTTGTTGGATACTCTATAACCTAAAAGGGATATAGATGTTTTGATCCAATATCTCCAAAGTTTTTTACCTCTATGGATGTTACATTTTTTGAGGGTAGACCGTATGATAGCCATACTCATCTTCAAGGGGAGTATTTTAGTAAGGAAGATGAGAAGTTTAATGGGAAAAACTGAGATATTGAACCTAGAAGGATCAACATTAGAGAAGATCACTAGTCAGGGGAAGGAAACAAAAAATTAGGAATAAGACAATGTTGAAAAGGAAGCTGAAAAACAGAAAACACTCTATGGTACAGTATATAGCAGGGGAGCAAGGGAAGTAATCTTTGATACAATCTAATTATCATCTCCGAATCTAAGTCCTGATATCACTCAATCCGAAACTGAGATCAATAGCACCCAATTAGGTAACTCAAATGATCTCCCTGGTGATATTTTTCTTCCTATTGCAATGAGAAAAGGGAAAAGATCATGCACACAAT
>JANSVA010000001.1:8254210-8283677 GCA_025504915.1 Erythroxylum reticulatum | reverse complement strand
TGGAGTAATGAAAAGAGAAATTTGATTTGAAAAATCTTGTAATTTACAGTTACAATTTTTATTATTCACATGTATGCGATGCCATGTGGAGTTCTGTAATGAACGCACGTAGCACTCCCTTATCTTAGGCTATGTATTGGAATGACCTACGGGCGTACCGGTACGTACCCTAGGGTAATGGGGTGTTACATATATCTCAAACTTTAAAAGGTAACAATAAAATATCTGAGTTTTTAATTTTTTTTTCAAATATAATCTAATGTTAGTGTTTCTGTTAACAAAGCTGACATAGCAAAGTAAATGTAAGATGTCGAGTATTATGTCAAATTTACATTAGATTTTAATTAAATTAAATTAAACAATTAAAAAAACCTTACCTACCCTTCTCCCCTCTTTTGCCACCCCCCAAAATCCTAAGTTATCTTGCTTAGGGTGATTTTGATGGAGTATTTAGAGTCCCTCTTCTTCTTCAACTAATCGCTCCAAACACAGTCACAATTTTCTTTTGTTTAAAATTGTCCATTTTTTTCTCTTACTAACTTACTTTCTCTCTCTAAAAAGTCCTCTAACTCATTGTGATCACCAAAATTTTCACCATCTTTTTACAGCCCACAACAAAATATGTGTAGACAGTGAAATGGTGCATACAGAGAGTAGAGGAAGAAGAAGAACTTAGGCTTTTGTAACTATTTGTTTACTTTTGTCGTTGTTAAATTTATTTAATTATTTTAATTAATAGTAATTAATTACAATTTACAAAAATTTGACATATAAATCTATAATACCTGGCATCTTACGTGTCATTAAATACCTCTGAAGTGGCTTGTCACCTCAACTTTGTTAACAAAGATACTAATGTCTGACTATATTTAAGAAAATTGAAAGTTCAGGCATTTAATTGCCACTTTTTAAAGTTCAGAATATAATTGAAAATTTGAGAAATATTTAGGATTTTTTTGTAATTATCCCTTTATTTTACATTTACTATAAAAAAAATTAATTACATATCAATTGTTAACCCCTTAGTAAAAGAAGACACTTCACAACTAGCTTGAGATGAATCTTGAGTTAAAGTTTAGCTAGATCACATGCATTAGGAAGGCATGTGAGGGCTTTAAGGTAACTTAGCAAGTTTGATCAAGCATAGTGTGATTGGTAAAGTTTTGAACCCTATGTAGATTGACTTGGTTAAAGTTAAGTTCTTGATGAACTAAGGACTTACTGTATGCTCAAGTGATTGACTTGGTTAAGGTTAAGTTCTTGATGAACTAAGGACTTACTGTATGCTCAAGTGAATAGACAATGACTAATAGACTTGATATGGGTAAGCATTAAATCAGACTATTGTGCTATAAAAGGCTTTGTCTTGGATAACTCATCATCAACAAATAAAGATTATGGGAAGTTCTTGGATGATGTGACATATAAGATCACATAGGATATATATTAGTTCTAGAAGATAAAGATCATATGAAAGGAACATCTGAAGATAGTACAGATCTTTATGGATATGTATGTATCTTTTTTAATTCAATGTAATCACTTATTTTGTTTGTTGTGATATAGTTGTATCATGTATCCAATTAGACAAAGTCCTATTTAGATGTGGGCGTCATTTAATTGTATAGTGTGATATAATGAAAATATTGATAAGGATAGATGTGATTTAGGCAGTTTAATTTAGTTAGTATTATGATTTATAATATGACCATCAAGCCACGGGTGCCAATATACAGTTTTTTTTAGCATTGTCCTTTAACAAATTGAGAGAGAGTATTCCTTATTATACTTTGAGGGAAGTAATAAAGGTTGACTTTTTCGTATCTTTTGTGTGCTTTAGTATTACCTTTGATTAGTTATTGTTTTTGTACTATTCTTACTCAAGTATGGAAGTTAAATACTGTGAAGGTGAGATTTTTGTGCAAAGGTATAGGCATAACTTCGGTATAAGTTTGTGGTCTAGAAGGGCTTAGTAAAAACTAGTATTAGAGCACGTGTTAATATGGCAAGAGGCAACAATTTAACTGAGTGTGTCACCAAGGTGGAGACATTTATTGGACCGATTCCTCAAGGGGATGAAGAGGTCACTTTCTACTTATCCCAGATCGAGGTGTTAAATGTATGTATCAAACAGTTATAACTTCAAATAGCAGACTTAATAAAGGTATAAGAGGACTTTAGGTTTGAGATCATGATCCTAAAGTGTGTCATTGTAATGTAGGACTTTGGGCATGCCAAAAGCACCACGTTGAAGATGTAAGAAACTAAAGTTATCGAGGGCATAACTAACAAAAAGAAGCCTGAGAATGTTATGTAGAATATGGGACTACTAAGATGCTCGATGCTAAGAAGGTTAATATAATGGCCATATACTTAGATGGGGATGCTAAGCTTTAGTGGAGAACGAGGATCTCTATCAAAATTAATGTGGGTAGAATTTCCATTAACATGTGAGAGAAGATAAAGAAGGAGTTAAAGGATCAATTCCTTTCGATGAACATGTTTTAACTAACAAAGGATGCCTAAAGAAACTTAAGCAAGACAAATCAATAAGAGAGTATGATAAACAATTTAGCTCTTTAATGCTTGATATTGATAACATGTTAGATGAGGATAAACTTTCAATTTTTTGTCTGATTTACAACAATGGACACAAATAGAGTTGCATAGGTAAAATACGAAGGATGTAGTTAGTAAAATCATTGTTATTGATGCCCTGGTAGATTTTTAAGTGATGAAGGAAACTAAGACAAGCTTCTTTACTTCTTTCGAGGGAAAAGATCTAGATCAACAAGAGAAGAAAGAAGGGAAAAAGAAGAAAGAATCCAAAAAAGGAGACTTCACGGGAAAAGGAAAACAAAGTTATAACTTTAAGAAACCTAAACTTAGGGGCATTATAGCCACTGAAGATTGGATAAAGGGTAACTAAAGGTGGGTGGGGTTGAAGGGATCTAAAGATTTTTCACAGTTAAAGTTAGTTACTTATATTTTGGGAAAGAAGTAGTAGAGAATATGGGTAAGATTCTATTGTGGGGAAGTCGATGGAGGCATTTCTATGAGTTCTCCTTGCTTCCTAGGTAGGGAAGCTAATTTGTTTCCAAATCCTCAGGAAGTAGGAGCATGAAACCTTTTAAAACTTGTAGTAATTTAGTGGTTGCAAGCAATTTGAGAGACATTCTGAAGCATTTTCTAGCAGTTGCCAAGTGAGGCATAATTACTCCTCCTTTTGAGCTGTGGCAAAAAGGAGCAAAATACTAGGGAGCTACGATCGTACAGTACATCCGTAACAAGAGACCCATTTTTCCACTGATATGTGCTTAATGATTAATGCTTTTAAATGCCTAAGACACTCACTAGTTCATATTTGATGTTAGATACAATTTGGAAGTATAATAACTAAAGTGAGTAGAAAGCATACTCGTTGAGCCATCTTCTTGAAATTTACACTCAATTGGCTTCATAGAGCAAGAAGGAGAAGGGTTAGAATGAAGTGGAGGCAAGAAAATACCAAAAGAAATGAAAAGATGCAAAGTCATGGCTATGGGAAGTGTCTCACGACCATGAAACCTAGTGTTATGCGCGTGATAGACTTTCCACCTGTCCCATTTTTAACCTAGTTTTTTACTATAAAAGCATTATTTTATGTAGTGTTATGATGTGCTACCATCCACATATACAAAATTTGGCACAAGTTAGATGAAGAAGCAAAGGATTAAGCAAAGTATCACTCACATAGGATGACACCCTCCTCTTTCAATTCACTGATAATGACTCTTTAAGCAAGGTAATGAAGGCAGGACTATGGCACATTGGGGACAACCAATGTTTGTGCAAAAATGGGTGCCTAGTCTTGAACTTGACAAAGAGAAAATTGAATATATTCCATTGTGGATTAATTTCCGACAACATACCACTAGAGTATTAGACCTTAGATGATTTGAGCTTCCTTGAAAGCTCAATGGGAAGGCCCATTGCATTTGAGATTTTGTTAAGCCAAAATAAGTTCTAAAAATACCTAGGCTATCTTATTCGCAAGTATACAGGGTAGTTATAGTTGATTACCCAAATTCGTCTCCCACGGAGGTGAAATTGATCCATTTAAACTAATCTTAAATAAAAATAAAAACAAATACAATACTAAACATTCTACCATGATTTGGTGAGTGAAGGCTTTAAAGGAAATCATGAAATTAAACTGAAAAGTAAAATGATTTAATTTGGAACAAAAACAAATAGATTAATCAAAGGGATAAACTCTCGAGAATTAATTTCACTATTTTAGTCTACTATGCATGATTAAGGGGAAATGATTGGATGGTTGTCTTACTAAAATTAACAGTTGGGTTCTAAGACCAACTAGAATAATAAACTAAATCTAACTTTCGTATTCGACAAGTTATCATTCGAATTAATTATGGAAACCCAACTACCAATTACCACTTATTTTAATATATTTCTAATTCTTAACCTAAGCATTTATAATTTCTCATTCAATATTAAACTTCTTCTCTCAATCCTTTATTTAATACTAAAATGATACAAAGTTTGGTCATGTTATTACATTCATTCAATTCAGAAATCATAGCAAACATAAGATAGTAAGACAGTCCCTCAATCATGTATATTTGACTAAAATAGCTACATTAATACTTAAAAAAAGAGATAAGCCTATCATGGAAATAACAAGATTCATCATGTTCATATACTTGAATCCTATCTTTATTAGTATAAGAGAAGTATTAAAGCAGCAAACCAATTAAATAACCAAATTGACTATCAAAAGCTACAGAGTAAGAGTCAGTTAAACTAAAGAATAATGACTCCAGCAAAATATCAAAGAAACAATGCAACATGTGAAGAACAAAATAAGCAAACAAGGATCGGATGAGGGAGTTACGGTGACAGCCTACCCCTCTTAAGCTTCCCGCATGAGTTCTCGCCTTCTGCTTCTGCTTGGTTCTCACCCAAATAATTGAAGGCTCACATTGTTTTAACCTTATTGTTGTGTTTCTCTTTTCCTCATATGACTCTCTTTGTTCTCTCCTCTCTTGTCCCCTTCTTTCTCTCTATTTGTTCTCTAACTCCTAATGAGTCCAGAGTGTGTGTCTGTGTCCAGCATAAGCCGCCACCCTCTATTCTTTTTATTTGTAGTCTCATTTTAGGCCTAGGTTTTTGAGTCGTCCCTCCTACACATGACACGTAATAAATTGATGAATTAAAGGAAAAACTTGTCACAGGTGTGAATGAGGTGATCACAGGTGTGACTCCCATTATCATACCTGTGACTTGTATTGTCATGAGTATGGCACCATTTATATGTAATTAATTAATTGCATGCATATGATCACGTCCCATTTCATCCTTTCATACATAATTCTTCTAATTTTTTATGCAATATTCAAAAGATAATCCAATTAACATTCATGCAATATTCCTACCATTTTCACTCAATTCATCTCACATTTATATCAAAACACAAAGATTTATAACCAAAATCAAGATGTGAAGGAAATTAAAAGTAGTAGAAACTAGACATGACAGAAGATTAAGATCAGAACTATGAAAACACCCAAATTGATGTAAACTATGAAAGATCAAGATCTAGGTACAAATGAGCATAACTCAACAAAAGTGCAAAATGTGAAACTGGCAAATAATCCAAAGGGCTAATAGGCTATTCAAGCAGAGGAGCAAGAATATGTTATAGCTCAAGAAGTAAATTGAATGTATTAAAGAAGTTGAGGTCTCTGAACCAGACTCAATTACTAACAATAAATCCACTAAGGAGGAAACCTTTATGTCAAATTCTGGAGCAGATATAAAACAACCTGATTCTACACTTAATGTTGCGAGGAAATCAGGTAGGAAGAAGGGTAAACCCAAAAAGGGAGGATGGCAAATTTCTTTAGCATTATATGATTTTTTGCAATATTAGGGGTATGAATGAACCTTTCAAAATAAAAACTTACGAATTCTATGAGTGTCATTAGTAAAAGCTAGAATTTTGGTTCTAACCATATGAATCCCTGCAATGGTTAGGTAGCACTTGAATACAACAAGGAGATGATTAATGTGATCTTGCACTTTAGTTCTGATCAGCTTGTTCATCTTAACTGTAGTCTTGTAAGCTCAAACAAACAATTTGATTTTTCCTTTGTCTATGCTTCCAATTTTGAATTCCAAAGGGTTAAACTTTGGGAAGATCTTGTAAACATCAGTAACATAATGGTAAACCCTTGGATGATAGCAGGTGACTTTAACCGTGTTCTTCTTCCCTTTAAGGCTTAAGGTGATAGGGTTAACTATTCTAATTTGGGTAGAGAGTTGGAAAGGGTACCCAATAGGTTGTAAGTCAAATATTTGAAATATGTTGGGAACCTATTTACTTAGAGGAATAATAAAAAGGTGTAGATATTATAAGGATAAAATTAGACAAAATCTTGTCCAACCAGAGCTGGTTAAGATGTTTTCCTAACTCACATGTTCTGATTGAAACCCAACTATGCACAGATCATTCTTATTTGGAAGTTCAAAACTTTACCCCAACTAGAACTACTATTGCTCCTTTCAGGTTCTTCAATTTTCTTACCAAAAAAGAGGAATTCTTAAAGGTTATTACTGAAGCTTAGAGTAGCTATGTATCTAGTTTTAAATCCTACTAGCCAATAAGAAAATTTTGGTTCCTTAAAGCCAAACTTAAACAATTTTCCAAGTTAAGGGCCTTTTAATATAAAGGTGATTACAAATTGCGAAAGATGAGTTAAGAGTGATCTAAAATGCTTGCTATATTGATCCTAACAACTAAGAATTGCACTTTAGAGAAACCAGGAAACTAGAGGAGTATACATTGGCATTGCTTAATTACAATTCTTTGCTTATGCAAAAGGAAAGGAATATATGGATTAAGGAAGTAGAGATGTCAAAAAGGGTCCAACCCGATTTTGGCCCGGGTTGATAAGGTCACAGGTCAAAGTCTGGCGACTCCAAATTTTTCCATAATTCGATCTTGGTAAGAAGGAACTCAAACAAAATTCTCTACTTAATCATAAAGATCAATTGATAACTGATAAGGTACTAATTGAAAGAAAGGTGACTAAGCACTATGTTGAGCTGTTAGCTTTAGATTCCTTTAGCCAATTTTTAGTACTTGATCTTGTGGTATTGATTGGTTTCCACTCCATTAGATTAGTTTAGATTTGACTTAATTGCCATCTTCCACTAAAGAAATCAAGGAAGTTTTTTTCTCACTTAATCCGAGGAAGGCTCCTAGGCTAAATGGGTATAATGTATATTTTTTCTAGAACAGATGGAACACCATATAAGTGTTAGGTACTTTAACTAACTCATATCAAATTTGTTGATAATTTAATGATGTTTTATGCTACTGATTAGATTTTCATGTCAATTTTGCAAAAATCACAAATGGAGTTCTATATGATATTTGGTTTGAAAGTGAACACTATGAAAAGTAGAACTTACTTCTCTAGAGATGTTCCTAACACTGATTACTTAAAGAACATGTTTGGTCTGCGCATACATAATCTCCCATTCAAATATCTAGGTATACCTATCTAATCTAAGAATCTGAACTATCAATATTGCATAATGCTCTTAAAGAAGTTCAAAATGAGGATTAATGCTAGGCAGAGCAAATTCCTATCTCAGCAAGTATAGTTTAGGTTGTAGTATCTGCGCTGAATAATTTGCACAACCATTAGAGCTCACACTTATGCATTCCTAAAAGGATTAAAAAGGATATGGAAAAGTGTATGAAGAACTTCATATGGTCTGAGAAAGTTGAGGTCTCTAAAGGAGCCAAAATGAACTAATAACATCTTTGCTAGAGGAAACAAGAAGGAGGGTTTAGACTTGTACCTATTTAGCTTATCCCAACTAAGATAGTATCCATGAGAATATGGAGATTTTTCAGGGACAAGGAGTCATTTTGGAACAAATGGACTAATGAATTCTAACTTCTACACTATGAGGGAAACGTGAGAGCACTCTTGGCTTTTGATTTAAATACTAAGAAATAGGTCGACAATCTATCTCTTTATCAAGAATCATATAGGTAATGGATAAGACACCAAGCTCTGGTTTGATAATTGTACTCCTTATAGTCCTTCAAAGAGAAAAGATGAGCTAACAACTCTCACATGTAGACTTCCTCTAGACCCAAAGGTTTCTAATGTTATTGTTCAAAACTCTTGGCGGATCACAAGAAGAGGAGCATATGGACTTCAACATTATTTTTCAAGCTATCTTACTAACTCCTCCATTAAAGACATAATTAGCTGGGATTAAGCAATAATGGAGAGTAAGCTAATTCCTCTTGCCTAAAAGCACTAAGACCTCAATTACCTTTTATACCTTGGTACAATATTATGTGGAAAGGCTCTCTGATAAAGCTTACTTTGTTACTTATTAGCAACAGGAAGATTGAAGGCTAAGGATAAACTAAAGGGATTGGGTGATCAAACTTGTATCCTTTGTAACACCCTTCCTGAATATGTAAACCATCTATTTTTTTTACTTGTAGATACTTAGTTATAATTTGGTCATGAATGTTACATAATATGAACCTTGCTTGTCTTACAACAAACTAGGGAAACATCTTAGTTTAGCTAAATCACCAAAATAATAGAGTTGGGAAAGGTATGAAATGTTTAAGCCTTACCTTGATTTGCTCATTCTACTCAATTTGGAATGAAAGGAATTAATGAATCTTCTACAACATTTAGTCTAAAAAATATGCAATAGTATACAAAACCTATTGTTGGATCAAAAAGATACTAATTGCTCACCATGCCACTGAGGATCTAAGTTATGCAATTAAAAGAAGATGGAGGCTAGAGTGGCATACTGTTAGATTGAAATAGTACTATAGTACTAGGATGGTTTCCTTTTTTCTTAATAGTATTGTAATTTTGACTTCTTTTCCTTTATAGGCTTTAATTAAAATTTCCTTTAATTTAAAAAAATATATCTTTAAAAGTGAGGAGATGTCCTTTAAGAAGGCCAAACTTGCTTATTACTTATATATTGCTCCATATTTTGCAAGAGTATGTTCAAGGAGAGAGAAGCTAAAAGCTTTGATAGTTGAAGAAAAGGGAGAACCTTTGAAGGAGATAATAAATTTGATCACCTTATTGAATGAAGTTAGAAACGACTCTAATCCCTTTGATATGCTAATGTATGAGGGAATACAAATCAACAAGAAGAAGGTAATCACAATATTGGATACAAGTGTGACACACTCTTTCATGGAGAAAAAGATGGTGCACAAGTTAGGACAAAGACAAAGACCCCTACTAATAAGGCATAAGAGATGGTAGGACTTGCTAACAATGTCCTAATGAGCATAGGAAATTGGCATGCCAAGTTTAATTACATGTTCATACCACTTAAGGATTTTGAGTTGATATTTGGGATCGACTTCCTTAAGGCAACAAAGGAGGTATTGTATATGAGTTTGGGAGATATGCTGATTATGTATGATCAAAGTTCTTTCTATATTATTTTTTGTAGATCTGGTGGCAGAACAATAAATGATACAATGATGCTAGCACATATGTTAACCATGAGCATCGAGAAAGCATTGAAGAAAGATATGAAGACTTATCTTGTTACCATATGGGAGATTGACAAGCATCATATGGTAGAAGTCCCTGATGCTGTTGCAAGTTTGTTGAGGGAATTTTAGGATGTGATGTTGAAAAAGTTTCCTATGACTATTCTCCCTCATTAAGAGATAGATCACAAGATTGAGTTAGTTTTTAGAGTCGTCCCATATACAAGTTCACTAAATGGGATGTCCATATTAGAGTTGGCAGAGCTTCAAAAACAACTTAGATAATTGTTGGAGGTAGGGTTGGTCCAACCTTCCAAGGCCCCACACGATGCCACAATGTTGTTTTAAAAGAGAAAGATGGAGCACTTTGGATTTGTGTGGACTATCGAGCCACAAAACAAGGTAATAATAAAAAACAAGTATCATATTGGCTTGGTTTAAGATTTTATGGACAGATCATCGAGGGCTACATTTTTCACTAAACTTGATCTTCAAAGTAGGTATTGACAAGGGAGAGTATGGATCATACAATTTTTTAGTTATTCCGTTTAGATTAATTAACAGCCTTGCAACATTTTGAAGCTTGATTAATTATGTGATGTATAATTTTCTTCAGAAGTTTGCAGTGGTATCTCTCGACGATATTATAGTATATAGAACTAACATAGCAGAATATAAGGGGCACATAAGGAAAGTATTCAAGCAACTAAGCAACACAAGCTTTATATAAAAAAATGATAAGTGTTAATTTGCACAATCAACGATCAGAGTTTTGGGTTATTTGGTGAGCAAGGTTCAAGTCAAGATGGAGTCGAAGAAAGTGAAGGCAATAGTTAAGTGGCAAGTTCCCACTACGGTATGAGAACTGTAGATTTTTCTTAGACTAGCTAATTACTATAAATATTTTATAATGGGGAATTCAGAGAAAGTGGTGTCATTGCTAAAAAAAAAAAACAAAATTGGTGCTAGTCAGATGTGTGTTAGGAGGCATTCAAGAGGCTTAAAGCTATTATCTCAACTGAACCTATATTAAAGTTATATGAGTTTGATCTTTAATTTAAGGTATATACAGATATGTCAAAAAAGCCATTAGTGGGTCATAATATAGGAGGGTCATCTTGTAGCATTTAAGAGACAAACACTCAATGGTACGAAGAAACAATATTAGATATATAAAAGGGAGATGCTTGCAATGGTGGACTACTTGATGAAAGGAAAGTATATTTATTGGAGACCAAGTTCCTTGTTCTTACCAACGATGTCACTAACACAAATTTTAGGATCTAAAAGAAGTTTTTCGTGATGCAAGCAAGTGATAGGAGTTTCTTACTAAATATGACATCATATGGAAGAATAAAAAGGAGTGGCATAATAATGCGGTGGATGTCTTGAGTCAAAAAGAGGTGTTCATAACTTTGTATGCTATTACGAGTGTGCTTTTATTTCATTTAAACAAATCAAAACTGTAGCTTCATTTGACAACACATATTATGAGTTGATCGCATAAGTTAAGGAGGGTGTTATATACAAGTTTTGGCTCAATGATTATGGGCTTATGATGAGTGGGAGTAATCAAAGATGCGTGCTTATTTTAGGTTATTTGTTAAAACAATTGTTAAAGGAAAAGCATGACTCATATTGAGCTATTTACCTCATAGTTTAAAGGATGATGGGCTCCTAGCTTGTTCCTAATATTAGCCAAAGATGGAGAATGACATCGAGTTGTATGTCAAGACATGCCTTACATGTCAGTTGGATAAGCCAAAAAGGAAAAAGAAAGACAGTTTGCTACAACCCATATCCATCTTAAAAAGATTATGGATGACAATTTTGACGGAATTCATTAGTATGTTTCCAAAGGCGGACAATATAGTAACAATCATGTTAGTTGTGGATTAATTCTTCAGGTATGCAATCTTTATACCAGCCTTACCAGCCCTATTATCTTGTCCCTTGGATATTGCTAAGAAGTTGTTTTATAAGAATATGGTGAAATACTTTGAAGTTCCTGTAACCAATGTGAGTGATTGAGACACTTTTTATAGGCTAATTCTGGACGTCCCTTTTCAACTTGATGGGTTGTGATTTGAAGTTTCTGACAACAATTCACCCACAAACAGATGACCAAATTGAGATGATTAACTGTTTATTGGAAAAGTACCTAAGGCATTATGTAAATGCGAGTCAGGGTAATTGATTGAGTTTACTTAATACCGCATAACTTTTCTATAACTTGCACAAATCTTCTGCTATGTATAGGATTCCTTTTAAGGTAGTCTTATGGAAAAAATCTCTCACTCCACTTGAGATTGTATATCAAACAATAGGTGGTAAATATCTTACGACATATAAGTTTTCAATAAAGAAGCAAGAGTTGTTCTTCATTCTCTGTATTATTCTAGGCCATTAATTTGTGTTTTACTGAGCCTCTTATGAACCTCTTTTTATTTTTCCTCATTTTCTCTTCATTTTATCCATTTATAGCTCAAATTTAAGGTTTCTAGAGAGGACATAGTCACTCACACTGTCGTATGTACGACTATGTCCCTTAATTTTCAAAAATCACAAAGAAACACAGTTACAAAGAGCTATATGTGCCGCCACACGACGATGTAAACTTACATAGTCACCTACACGATCTTGTTGACTTACACAAACAACCATAAAAATAGCTTCAATTATTTCGTTTCTTATCCTGATTTTGCCCTAATTCTTTTGCTTTTTATCCATGCAAATATGACCTAAAGATACAATATAAGCAAAATAAATACCATAAACAATAAGTAACTCTCAAATAAACAAGCAAAATACATTAAATATGAGACTAAAAATATAATCTATTTAACATTTATTATTAACTATACATACAAATAAATTAAGATCTTTAAATGATTTTAATGACTCATTTAGCATTAGATTTTTCAAATCCTTTTACTTAAGTGCCGAAATTTTAATTTAGCTTTAAAATTTTTTTAAGTGTAACTTAATAATTTAACAAAATAACGTATATATTAAAGAAACAAATTATGCATTAAAAATATGACACTTTTCGTCTACCAAGTAATCCTTTTTTTTTGGAAACAAATATTTTAAACTTATAAATTATAGTACTTTATTAAATATTTTAGAAGGCTTAACAATTATGTAAGTTTTAAAATATAGTGTATTAAACAATAAAGATATATTTTTAATTCGTAAACTTTAATCCATGCAAGCAAGGATTCGAACCCTATCTAATTCATAGTTGCTAGTGTTCACTATGCTCTGTAAAACTTAGCATGATTTCGTTTTTAATCAAAATTACTGTTTTAATATCTTTCTCTACACCTAGAGTCACTTTTAAAACCATAATAACTAAAGTTACTGATCTGAAACAACCTAAAAGGAAGACATTGAGAGTCACAGCAAGGACAATTTGTTTTTCTACTTTGAACTAAAACATTTGGTGTTGATGGAAGACGCTCCATTGCCATCTCACTTCCATTATTAATAATCCATTTCTCTGGACACAACTGGATATAGCGTTCAAGAATGAAATATAAATGAGATTTTTACAGTTGAATATGAATCCTTTCTATATCAAATGACAAGGTAGACCTGTATATCATTGAATTGTCACAATGATGGCTTGTGTTTCTATTTACCTTCCAAAGCTATATAACGTGGCTGACCAGATTTTTTATGAAAACGACAGGAAGCTAGCTCATCAATCAAGAGCAGCTTTGTTTCTTCGACCAGTTACTGGCTTTGGTAACCCATCAAAAATTTGTCTTGTAATGGCAGAAGCTGTTATTGCCTGTAGATCTGGCTTCAAACTCCACTTGGATGCCATAAGGATGGAAGATCCGGTCCCATTCTGTTCAGGCAAGCTTGATGTGCTCGATGACTTCCGGATCACTGAAAACCCATCATCCAGAAGAGAATCCCCCATACTTATTGGTATGGGAGTCACCCAACCTGCTTCAGGTTCAGCTGATAAGTTACTTCGGCTCGCTGCTTTGGATC
Organism: Erythroxylum reticulatum; assembly: GCA_025504915.1. Taxonomy (NCBI): domain Eukaryota; kingdom Viridiplantae; phylum Streptophyta; class Magnoliopsida; order Malpighiales; family Erythroxylaceae; genus Erythroxylum; species Erythroxylum reticulatum. The sequence goes on along the minus strand of JANSVA010000001.1, from coordinate 8,270,101 downwards.
TTAGAGCTAAGCCCTTCCCCGTAATTGCTGAAAATGCACCTCCACTGTTGGTATCATCCCCAATTAACATTTCAGGAGAGTGGTAACTTGAGTCGGCTTCAGATTTCAGTGGCATGTTGACAGATTTCTTATTCAATCTCTTGCCGTCAGCTCCTCTTGGTTCAGAAAAAGATATGTTACCAACCAGTCCCCCATTATTCCCATCCAGAAGACCAACAAATAAACTCTTGGATTTCCGGTTGAGGCTCAATGGTGGACAGGAGGATGATGAGGATTTTTTATAAAGAGCATCTTCAAGAAAGTTAGAATTCCCTTCTCTGTAGACTGCCATCTCAAAACCCTCGTGTGTACTGTTTACATCAGTTGGTTTAAGCCCATAGTAACCTTGTAAAGAGCTCATAGCTGCAGAAATCTTCCACTCCGAGGAATTTGTTCTCACGGTTTTGATCGAATCAAAGATATCAGCCTGCACACGACAAGGTGGGGTCTGCTCAGAGTTGTTCTGCCTGCAAAATATGTTCAACTTTTTTAATTTATGGTAGATCTCAAATCTGAAATCAGTGTAACAAATTTAACCAAGAGAGACAGACTTAATATATAGACAGGAGCACTAGAACGCTTTCAAAGACTTAGGCTAAAACTGTATAATTTTCCCAACTTCAAAGGAACATATTGGAAGATAGATTTAGTTATTTAAATTATCATTGTATATGCTATGATATGCATCCCTACCAAAACTCCTCCGGTGATTAGGATGCAGAAGCTTAAACTCTCAAATGAACTGGGAAAATCCCATCACAAGCAATGTACTATGATAAAAAATATCCAGTAACATAAGGAATACGGCTCAAGAATGCATACAAACATGAGTTTAGCTCTGGCATAAGTGGAAGAGCTTACCAATCTAAACAAAAGATGGTTGTCAATGAAGTATAGTTATTAACATGCACTAAAGGTCCATCTAACGTACAAATAACTGGATTGTTCTCTACTTTTTCATTCTTTCTGTGCCAAAATTCAAAATCAGTTTAATACTTGAACCAATATTTTTCATGGTGATAATGCTAGCGAGTATTTCTCTAATTCATTATCCAGCTACTTTTTTTTTTTTTTTAAGGAATGAAAGAAGAATTTGTTACAATCTAATTGTCCCACACTGGTAATAAGAGGCGCTGATGTGAGGTATATAGGTTTATGAGCTTTCCCGTCCTTTAAGCTAGCTTTTGGGATTAGGCTCTCCCATAAGACTTGTAACAATTGGTATCAGAGCCAACACTACTCCTCCGAGTCTTAGGGTCACAGGTGGTGACAATGGCATTGTAGTGTTCACCTAGGGGTATAGAAAGTCTAGCGCACAGCCAACCCACGGGTGCCCAGGCTGTAAAGCGTGGTGCAATTTTACGGTCTAATTGTCCCACATTGATAATAAGGGAGGCTAATGTGAGGTTTATAGGCTTATGGGCCCTCCCACTGTATAAGCTAGCTTTTGGGGTTGGGCTCTCCTACAAGACTTATAACAGAATTTCATTAATAAAGAATTGCATTACAAACTAAATAAGATACTTACAGGAGTACCCTTTTACACGTAAGGATTGTAGAATTGCTGCCTAATCAAGATACATGTTTAAAGTGCATGGTAAGTTAAATTACAGAGATGTTGAAGCTTCAAGTTGCACCTCCAATCAATAAGAGTTCGTTGACCCTGTCCATGATTTCAGAGATGAGGACTGTGATAGGTTTTTTCTTAGATCCAAAACGTCTAACATTCCTTTCTTTCCAAATGGTTTGCACACATTTCTCCGGCTATTTGCAACAATAAGGTATTCAACATCAATCTTCCTGCCCACACACTCCTCAACATAATAGGGTAGCTAAGAGAAAAATCCAACACATTGTCAAACAGCTCGTACCTTATTAATCTACATGAATGTACCCAAAAGTTTTTGGGGAGATGATGTACTCACAGCATGTTTTCTTATCAATTAAATGTCATCTTCTGTGTTGGCAAGTAAAATTCCATTCTCTACCTCACTTTCCTTGCCAAGATCCTTTTTCTATTAATCCTTGGGGTTGATTATCTGTTTTGTTCATTAGCTTCAACCTGGCATAGATAAATTAGACCCAAAAGAGATAAAGTGCATTTTCTTGGATACTCTCATCTGCAAAAGTGTTAAAAAGTTTCTGCCCTTCTTTGAATCTTTTTTTATGTCTGCGGATGTAACATTCTTTGAAGACACCGTACTTTTTTCTTATGCTCAGTATATCTCAATTGACATTGATGAGTGTCTACCGATTCCCTTTGCTCCTCCTCAAACAACTCCCAATCATGTTACCCCAGATCCTAATTCTACCACTTTTAAGCTTACTCCTGACACTACTGCTGCTACTTTAGAACATCTATCTCATTCTGATTTGTAGGTTTATGCTCGACTCATCATGAAGTACAACTAGAAGATTCATGCCTGTCACCACCATCTTCTTCGTCTTCAACTCCACCATATGATAATCTTGGTTGGCTAATTGCTCTCCATAATGGAAGAAGGTATTATACATCTATCTCAAATTTTGTCTCTTATCACTCGATATCATCATTATATGATGTTTTTGTTTTCTATACCAGTACCCAAGACTGGTTCAAAAATATTGGATCATCGTGGATGGAGACATACCATGGAAGAAGAGACGTTGGCCCTGCAAGGTAATAATACATAGGATTTAGTTACTCGTCCACATGGTCAAACAGTTGTGGCTTGTTGTTGGGTATTCAACGTTAAGGTCATTCTTGACAGCAAAGTTAATCATTTAAAAGCTTGAATGATAGCTAAGGGACATACACAAGTGTATGGTATGGACTATATTGACCTTTTTGCCTATAGCCAAATTGACATTTGCTCGTGTTTACATAGTGTTGGTACCACACAAAATTGACCTCTTCATCAACTTGACATAGTGTTGGCACCACACATAATTGACCTCTTCATCAACTTGACATAAAAAATGCTTTCCTTTATAGTGATCTTGGAGCAACCACTAGTCATTGCTCAAAGGGAGACTAATCTGGTGTGCTACCTTAATGAGTCTCTATATGATCTGAAACAATTACCGAGAGCTTTGTTTGGGAACTTCAATACAATGGTTATGGAGTTTGGTCTACGTAAATGTGTGCTTTATCATCACTCTAAAGCTAGTAAAATTCTTTTGGTCTAGTCTTTTAAGTCGTTCTTGCAAACCAAGTTTCAAATAAGGGACCTTGGTTCACTAAAATATTTTTTGGGATCAAGGTAGCAAGGAAGAACATGGGAATTTTTCTGTCTCAAAGAAAGCACATCCTTGACCTTCTGAAGAAAACAAATCTATTGGGAACTAAGCTACTTGTTAGTCTCATGAAAACAATGTTAAACTTGATGGTGAGAAAGGAAAGTATATGGAAGATCTAGGTAGGTATAAAAGACGTTGATAAAAAGCTTAGGGGAGTGGTCTCGCGGGAAATCTATGTGTAACAAGCTTGTAGCTTATGATATGTATGCTCCAACTTAAAGGGGAGTATTAGGAAAAGTCAAACCTATATGATTTCCTATTTATTCCTCATATCAACTTTCCTTATATAATTGCTTCTTACAATTATATAAAGTTTACGAGGGTCTTGAGATTGTATCAAGCCCTAAATTGACATTCTCTAAAACTATCTTTAAAAAAACCTTACTGAAGCCAGGAAGAGCCAATACTGGGTTTGATGTAATTGCAAGTTTTAAATCTTCAAAGGCCTTTGAGGACTTTGGACTCCAAGAAAAAGAATTTTTCTTCAACCTAGCTATCAAAGAAGCTGCAATGGTTTTGTAGTTGCTAACAAATTTTCTGTAATAGCTTGTAGTCCAAGAAATCCCCATATAGCATGAACAATATCTAGTTGTCTTAATTGAATCATAGTTGTAATTTTTTGCGGGGCAACTACAGCTCCTTGGGAGAAAATTAAATGCCTCAAATAGGAAATTTAGGTTTGCCCAAATGAGCACTTCGACTGTTTTAAATATAAACAACGTTGTTTCAATAATGTGAAGACAAGTCATGTTGAAAGTGTTTTGCCCATGTACGACTATAAATTAAAATGTCGTTGAAGAAAACCAAAACTTCTCAAGTACTATTTGAATACATAATTCGTTAGGGCTTGAAAAGAGGACGGGGCATTGGGGAGACCAAAGGGAATAACCAAGAATTTGAAATGATAATGATGGATGCGAAAAGTCGCCTTTTCCACATTCTGTCTCTCATTTTAACTTGATGATAACTTGAATGCAAGTCCAAATTTGTGAAGTAACAACACCCACGTAACTTATAATAATTTATCAATCATTGGTATAGGAAATTTGTTCTTCACCATATGAAAATTTAACGCTTGCTAGTCAACACAAAATCAAGATGAATTATCAGCCTTCTTCACCAAGATAATAGGAGAAGAGAAAAAGGATTGACTAGGCCAAATAATTCCTTGTTTGACCATCTCCTTGCATTGCCTTTCTATTTCATTTTTCAAGATATGTGGATAGCAGTAGGGGTGGATAGGTATGAGACCCACTCCCAGATTTATAGTTATATGATGGTCACAAATTCTGGAAGGGGACATGCCTTGTGGCGTGTTAAATATCAGTTGGAACTCATTAAGGACTCTTTAACTTCTATCTCCTTACTTTACTTCTTGATTCTGCCATTTAAATGTCATCAGCATATCAACAAAATTTTAAAAATAGGGCTAAGCATTCTTAGCCAATTAACTTCCAAAACAACACCATATCCACAAAGTGGTAACATATATAAATTCAAAAAAAAAAATTGAGTCCCTAAGCATATGGGCAATAAAAGGTCTATGCCAATACATTGTAACTGCTCTTTGTTAGCACCTGCAATTCTACCTTTAGGTTCCATGGGCATTTTCAGTTGTTCCGCCAATGCTAAATCCACAAGGCTATGAGTGCCTCCCAAGTCGATTAAAATTAGTAAAGGCTTATCATTGAGAAACCCCTCCATTTGTATGGTTTGAGATTTGTGCATTCCTGTTATAGCATGCAACTATATTGCCGGTTCTTCCTCTTCTCCAATCTCCTTTTCTTCACCAATACCTTCTAACCAAAATAGCTATTTGCACAGATGTCCCAATTTTTATTGCTCGTCACTATTAAAACAAAACCACTCGACACCTTTCTTCCATCTCTGCTCAATTGAGCCTTTTAATATAAGTTCTCTGATTTCTCCCAATGACAAACTTCTGCACAGATTCAGCCCACTGTGGATTGCTCCTGCTTTCATACAACCTGGCCAAACTCATTGCACTAGTAACATCTTGAGGATTCTACAACTCTACTTCTACAGCAATGGCCTCCTTTAACTCGCTAATGAAAATTTTGACTTCTTGTTCTTAAGACAAAGTACTAGCTCAACCAGCTAGTTACTCAAATCATCTTTGGTATTCATCAATACTACCAGTTTACTGGAGTTTAGAAAGCTATCCTAGTTTGTTGCCGCGAATGGGAGGGCCAAATCACAAATTACAATTGGTTTTGAAATTCTCCATGTCATGAGAGGTTGGTCCCTCTCTAGCTTGATAAACCACAGTTGGGCATCACCATTAAGGTAGAAGGAAGCTATTCATACTTTTTCTTACTCTGAAGTCGTTTGATGAAGAAATAAGTGCTCAAATCGGCTCAACCATCCAAAGGGACCAGTGGAGCCGTCAAAAACAGGGAAAATTGAGTTTTGAGAACTTAGGAACTAGATTTCCCCCTTCTTGATTTGCCATTCTAGGTCGCCAACACTAGTGATTACAATGATTTTCCTCTTCGCCAGATAGGTCGCAAGAAAGTTCATCCAATCGAGTTGTCACCATATTTTGCGAGGCTTGCTGGTTGCCCTTTCTCATTCTACTTTTTCTCTCTCCCTAGCTGGATCCTCCTGGTACATAGCCATAAAGGTTTCTAACTGCTATTGTAAGGTGCAATGTTCTACCACAACTAGTGGCTCTAATACCAAATTGTTATAATCCCTAGACCAATTTCTGGACATAGGACCCTACAAAATATTATCAAGTGGGCTGTTTCCAAGAGTTTTTCTTCATTTGTGACCTATTTTGGTAGGTTAGGAAGCAAGAGCTTGTTAGAGAGAACACTTCGATCTCTTAAAGAAAATAATTATAAAAGCAAAATTCTGGTTACTTTATTTCCAGCTTTGAAAAGCTTAAATAAATTCCTCTTGACAGCCTTAACACTTCCTAACAACTTCTGATAAAAGGCTATAAAATTTTAACTTAAAAAAGTAGAAAAAGTTGTGACTAATTCAAAAATATACTTATCTAATTTTCTATCTTCCTCTTTTTTACATGAGTGAATCTGTTTTAGACTTGGTCAAAAGGGACTATCTGAACAGATGCCCCTTCATCCAGTTGTACTATTTGTTGTTGCTGATCCACAACAACATAGCACAGCCACAAATAATCTTTTGCTTTATTCAATATATTTCCTTCAGCTATCTGGATTGAGTTGGTGGTTTTGAGGATAATGAACTAAGGTGCTCATAATATAAATCCACTTCACTAAAGTGATTCTTCCCTTCAAACCACATTTGATTCATTTCCATATGAATCTCTCATGCTAGTGAGATTACTATAATTAAAGGTATGAACCAATCCAATGTGATCGACTTTAAAAACAGAACTACATGGATAATACAAAATTGGCCAACATTTATGATTAGAGTTGAACAGGGGGGCAACAAATATGTTGCCTAGGTATTGATTTTATATAAGGTAGCAGGAATATGAAGCTACATTGAAGATATAACACAAATTTGTAACACAGGCATGCTCACACTTGTAGAATATTAATCAACAAGTAGACTAAAAAGTGCAGAATAACATAGTTATAGCTTTCAATAGTCTTTAACTAACTATTAGATTCCTTATTTACTCAAAACTTGTAGCTACGGAATCCTAAATTCGAATAGCAAGCACTCAGTTGCAGATGATAATCGCTAGAGTGTACAAGGTTACAAGCTCAAAAGGTGTTAAGGGCAATTATCATAACACAATAATGCTGGTGAAATCTCACATAAAGAATAAACACATACAATGGGGATGATGCTTCAAATGGTCATTTATAGCTCACTAGAATCCTAAGAAATCTCATTTATGTTTAAATATTTTCCAATTTTTCAGTCGTCAAAATTGATCAGTTCAACAGGAATAGAGTAAAGTTGACGCGCAGAAGAGTAAAAATGGGCAATCCTACAGGAAAACATAATTATAGGAGAATGTCCATACCCTACAGAACCCGAACTTTTTGACGGGCAAGGTGAGGGAGGATGGCGTCCGGGCAGTGGAATTTGAAGCGATTTGAGAGCAAACATTTGGAGATCCGTAACCAGACCATTCAATTTTTTTATATCAGAAACCTAAACATGCAGGGTAACCAAAAAAAGTAAATAAATGCAAAGAACGTGCAAGTGGCATAACAAAAAAGCATTCAAACACCATGTCCACCATCAGAAAACAATTTGCGGTAGAAAAATGAAGATACCTTAATCGTAATGGAAGCCAGTGTTATCGGTGTAGGTACACAGATTTGTTGACTGAATGAAAAGGGCTAATAACCAGACAAATGTTTACAATTTCCAATTAACCCCTAAAGTTAACTTACACCAAAAAATAACATAAACTCTACAAACTTATAATCTTCCAAAGCATTGTTTCCCCCATCCTTCGCTTGTTTAAATCCCTCTCAAAGAGAAATGATGTAAAACTGCAATTAAGCTGCATCAAAACTACATACAGGAGACGTTTTATAACTTGTAGTTGCATTCAACTAATGTAATTTGTGTAGGATTGCGAGTGGGTTTGCTTTCAGATATCAAAATTAGCAAGAATACAAAATCTTAAGCTAAGGGTCTTCGAATAATTATTTTAAAAAATAGTACCTCAACACCATATTTAATTGCAACGCCGGCGAGAGTGTCGAACTTGGAGACAGGATGTTCGATAAACCCATGAAGAGTAGCAGAAGAAGACGGCGTGGTTGCAGCAACCTTCTTGTGGTCGTTGAAGCTAATACGGGCTAGCAATGGATCCAAGAGTTGCTCCTTCTTCTCATCTCCATCTCTATCTTTCCCTTGGACTTTAACATTACAAAATTGAGTGTTATTAACGTTTTCATAGTGGTGGAGGGCGTTTCGGCCTGTGAACATACTTCCTGACTCCCTCCCCTTTTGATGCGGACGAATACTACTTGAGCAAACTTAGATCTGAAGGCATCTAAGTAAAATCTTGTTTTTTTACTAGATGACTGAGTTGGGTATTTAGCACCAACTAGATTGAGGAGTGAATTGGGTCAAAAGAAAGTAACTAAAAATAAAATTTACATTGACGTTAATGCCATGATTGGGTAATTTAAGAGGTGTAATGGAATGGCAGTGACAGATAGGTGCGTTCGAGTTCAAGTGGACGGCTAGTTGTGCATTCCACGGATAACGACTGCGTATTCTTTTTAACAAAACACATGTTGCACAATTCTAATACTTTGAGTTGGTAAGGACTCTTCCCGTTCTAAAGTGAAGTTGTGGATTTAAATTTTATATATATAGCTATTTAAAATTTAGAGTCAAAATTTTACCTCTCATAAGAAACCTACTCGGTTCGAGTGATAATTAATTTAAGTATAAATAACTTAAAAATGTGTTCCTATAATTAAGACCCACCTAAAACATCTCGTGAGTAAAAAAAAAAACACATGTTACGGACCTTTTACTAATAATTTTTTGACACTAACTTAATTGATAAAGATGGCTTCAGATTATTAAAATATTACAAAAATTCACTGTCGAAGAGAGCCTCCACCGACAACCTCTGCACGCATTATTCTCTAGACGAGGAATATAACAAGAAAGAAATGGGAATGCTTTGCAAGAAGAAGAATCCAACATTTTGTCAAAAAGAAAATCAAACTTCAATTTTAGAAACTCGGCCATCTTCCACCCTTTTCATAGTTATCATGACTATGACCGAGTTTTATTTTACATGATATTTAGTTACTCATATGGCTTGGGGAGGGGAATTTTGTTGATGAAAAGTAGAGAGAGGTTATGCCATTGTAAAATTTGCATTCGGATTACTACAAATTACACCAACTGGACTAAGCATTGCATATTCTTTGACCAAAAATGAAACATAAGGATCCATGCCTTTCGTTTTCTAACTCTCGAGTGTCTCTCTTGTTCTTGCCTAATATCCCTTTTTATTTTTCTCTCTCTCCTCGCTCAAAGTTTTCCTTGGAATTTGAGTTAGATTCTCAGCTTTTACGCTCGCTCCTTTCTCTTCTCCTTTTTCGTATTCCCCCGGCTCAACTAAGTTGTTCGTTATTCATTCATTCATTTCCTGCTGCTTCATTGTGTCTTTCTCATCATTCTCTTTTTACCGTTTTTAGTAGCAATATTTCATATCATTTCTAACCTAATCTTTCTTTTTACCCTTTTAAGCAATATCTCAAACCTTTTCTGCACCCCTAGCCAAATTTCCTCTCCTGATTACTCTCTCTTCCCACTCTTTTATCGAAAAATTGAATTCTGCACATAGTGAAATAAACAATTTGACCTTTTTTATTTTCTTAAAGTCGACATCATTTATAATTCTATAAAAATGATTAGCACATAAATCATAATAAATTATAAATTGTAATATATATTTTATTTTGGAGCTTGATGCTTTTCTGATCATATTTTTCGAACCGTTTCTTAATCAACTCATCTTAACTATCATTGTCGTATAAGTGTTCGATCTCTAACAGTATTTACAAAACATATTGAGAGAAATTTACAAGAACTATGGCAAAGAGACTTGTAAGAGGAGTGCTAGCTATCTTAGAGCTTAAGTTTATTTATAATGGGGTTTGAATATTTTAGTAATTTAATTAAAATTAAAATATGATTTTAATTAAACTTTAATTGGAATTATAAATAATTCTAATTAAATACTAGTTATGCTCAAATACGATCTAATATCTTATATTGATTCTTATTTATTAAATATCTCATATTTAATCATAAAGTTTCTTAAATTTTACAATCAAGTTCAACTTGATTAAAACATTTTTCTCTTCATGATGGTTTTTGTGTGTGACCGTTCGCAATGGATATAAATTATATCCATTTCATTAGAGAACTATTTCTTTGGTTCTCTAATGAAACAATTTATATATATATATATCTAGCAACGCATTATAATCATCCAAATATTTAGAAATCTCAAAATGATTTTAACTAACCTTTTTGTATATAATTTTTTTATAATTCAATCATTTCATCATACAATCTTCTGATTAAACATAAAGCATAAAATTGATGTCTACTCCATTTTAATCCAATGATATTAGTTCACCATCATTAGTAATTGGTTCAATTAATAACATTTGTAAACTATTATGAAATGTCATTCCTCCTTGACCATTAATTTCTCGAATCAATGCTAATTAAGAGTAATAGAACATACTCCTTAATCACTTTAGGGCGATATATCCTATATTTATCACTCAGCTACCTTAAAATAGTTTATACTTTATCCAATTACCATTGACTAAGCTATCTTTGACTATAACAGGTCATAAGTAATATCAAAATATAACGATCCTTATATGAGATAAATTTGAAGATCTCAAGTCAATAGATTACTTATACAATCATCACAATAAGAATTTTCATAGACATACAGGTAATGCTCCAAATGAATTTCTTATATGAGGTCAGTTCAACGACCTTGTTCTCTAACAAGCACTAACCTATTTGTTAATTATCTTTATACTTTATAAGTACAATAACTTCCTTCATAACAAAAAATATAATGTGTGCTAATCTTTTTACATTACATTAATGTTGAGTCTTAATAGAATAATGACTATGAACAATTTAGGGATAATACATAAATACAATATGAATTTCATAATTATAATCTCATTATAATTTCATTTGCAATATACATTATATACATGTGATTTCTATAAGAAAAAAGAATGCCTTCAAATAGTTATGTCAGTAAACTACAACCGATTGATTGGTTGTAAGGCATAAACCTACACCCTTTCCTCTAAAGTTCCTAAAAACTCCACCTCTAATACTCTTACCCCTTCTAATTCTCCCATTCCTTCTTATTTGATGTTTTCTCTTTTTACTCTCAGAAAGGCAATGCTTAACATTTGCTCTCACTAAGAGGACATGGAGTCGAGTCATTAATGATCCATCTACTACTAACTCCTTTCAATTTTGTCCTCCTACTAATAAGAATGTTCTATCAATTGTTGCACCTCCTCTAGAACTCCCAAGGTTGGTGTCTCCAAATGGCACTTAACCTTTACAGGTTTTTTCCTTAGATAAGAGGCCGACTTTTCCTCCTTTGAATGCTTAGGCCAATAAAGTTTGGAAAAATGCATGATTGAATGAAGTCCTAATTTCATATGATAATTTATTCATCTTCAAATTATGCTTTAAATTTGATGCTTAAAGAGTTCTTGATAGGGGACTATGACACTTCAACAATATGCCAATTTTGGCAAAAGTGGCAACCTAGTGTTCAGTTCTAAAATATCTTAAGGTGATAAGTTCACCTATAGATTAATATTTATAGTATACCTTTTAAGTACTGGACCACACTTAGTTTAGGCCTCTTCCATATTTTTTGAGAAGGCTATAGGTATGGATCCATATAGAATATGAAAAGAACTAACTATGCTAAAGTACGTGCTATAGTGGATATCAATGGAAAACTTCCTAACTTGATTCCTTTGATGAGACTCAATGAATCATATTAGTTGTATGAGGATAAAATCAAAATAATATCACCAATTTAGGCAAGTCAAGTAAGCCTTCAAATCTAAAGCTAAATGATGATTTCAAAGTAATGAGTAGAAGAAAATCAAATAGAATGAAGAGTAGTTCTTCTTTGGTTAAAGACATATGAAAATTATTGCTTGGACTAGGAGAGGACTAAATGCCCCTTCTAAATGGATTATTGGCCTATACTTATGGGAATTTTGGAATCTAGAATAAGAAGGGCAATTGTAATTGATATCAATCTATCAAAACAAAGCTTACGACCTAAAAAATCACAAGATAAAATCCCTAAGAATTGTCCTGATAATTTAGTTTTAAACCCAATCCTATATAAACCTGCTATATAGAACTGAAGTTATAATGAATGAAATCCCAACTCTAACTAAACAATGCCAATTAGAACTTAAACTATAGGTTCATCACCACAAGTTTCCCTGATCATATCAGATTGAGTTCCTAGGTAAAGAACTAAGAACAAGGCTCCTCATAATTAAAGAAATATATAATTTTTATTAATCCAAGTTAGAATAACAAAATAAGGTACAATCTTTTTTATAGACTTAATAAAACCTAATGAAAAAAATATGAATCATAATAATACAAGGAAATATAACATCCTTGTCTATATTGACAACTAATGTCTTTAATAAAAAAATAGGAAGGAAAATCAATCAAATAGTAATAGTAATCCTGCTACAATCTAGTTGGCTTATTTTTTGTACTAAACTAGGAAATCCTAAAATAATAAGGAAGATAAATATTTGACTCCTAATATAACTAAATTATTGACTCAAATAAATGTTGAACATTTGTGGACCTTTTTGAATTTTGGAGCCCTATTATGGATATTTTGGATGTACTAGGCCTAATTCTAGACATTCTAGACTTATGGGACTTCAATTGATACTAGACATGTACTTGGTGAGCTTGCTCTTGTTAGACTTAACTCAAAGAAATGCAAAATATTGACTAATTTTAAAACTCCAATTGATTATGCTTTGGTATGCTTTTGATCTTGCAACTCAAATACAAGTGATAGTAAATCCACCTTTATTCTCTTGGCCCTTCATCTAGTCATTAAACCTCTTATTTCTTGCAAAAGATCTCGAAAGTGCTCAATATGAAGAGAAATTCTTCTTCTATTAAAGACACATGAAAATCATTACTTGGAATGTAAGAGAACCATTCTAAATGGATAATTAGCCTATTCTTATGGGCAATTTGGAATCTAGAATAAGAAGGGCAATTATAACCTTGTTTTATAACCTTGTTTCTTTTTTTACCTTATTGTTAGAGACTCATCACTAACTACTCTTGTCACCTAAGTCGCAAAATTTTTTTATTCTTTAATAAGGACATGACTAAAATTCTTAGTTATATGGTGGCTTCCCAAATGATCCACCTGAGGGCTAAATGCAAAGAGATAGGTCTTATAATGCATATATTTGTTATATATGTTTTTAATTATGCCTTCTAGAGATCTTTACTTTAGGTAAAGCTTAGAGACCCATAATTGGAAGTTAATACCCCTTGGCTTTTACCAAGAGAGTTTATCTCAACCATAAATCCAAATAAGGAAAAAGGAAATAGTTCCATCATGACCTTTTATGATGATATAAGGAATTGCATCATTGACTTATAAGTCACTCATTTGCTTTTAGAGAAAATTATTTCATATCGAGCAATAAATAGAAGGAAAATTTATTCTTGAGGAAGAAATTGGATAAAAGCCTAAGCAACATGGAACAGTTTCGAGCTATGCCCTATCGCAAAGTTATTGCCGAATTAGAAATTCTTAGATCATTCCCCAACAAGTGTTTATTTTTCAACTGTTAACTTTCAAAACATGTAACCTTTCAAAATTATCAATTTCATAATTAACTTGGTAGGATTGAATGAAGTAGTATCAAGAGGATATAGTCTTAGTATAAGGGGAATTAAGTAATATATCTACTTAAGGAAGCTATGCAATGTAAAGGGAGAATTTAAAACTCTTTACAATTTGAAAGTTGGAAATACTCACCACTTACTCACATTGGAAGAGACATTCTCAATATAACACATTCTAAGCTCTACAATAATCCATCATAATCAATCCTTCGTAATTTTAAGAAGAAAGCTTTACGTAACTTCACATAAGCTATGAATTTTGATTTTTCTCTAATGACGCAAATATTAAGATATCACTGGGTTGAAGGAGGGAGACATAAATTCAACTTTTTTCTTTAGATTAATTGTCTCCAAAAAATTTAAAATATAATTGTTTGCTTAGAAGGCATATATTCTATTTTAACTACTCAAAGCCAATTCCTCAAGGAAGTAGAGAATTATTTCTCTTGCTTCTATGGGTCTTCTTCATACGCCAGCTTTATAATAGATCAAATTCAGGAAGTCATCGTGGATGATCTGTAATCTCAAGAAGATGATTTTTCTCTCCAACTTATCACTTTTCAAGAGATTAAAAGAACCTTTAAATCCTTAAGTACCTTTAAAGCACCTAGGACTTGATTCCTATAGGAAAAGAGTTAAAAAAACCATTGACACGTTGAAGGACTATCAACCCATCTCTTGTTATAACACAGTCAACAAAGAGATACCCAAGGTGATTGCTAAAAGGATGAAAGTGGTACTTCAAGCACATATAGACCCCTCACAAGGAGCTTATACCCTTGGCAAGCAAATAGGTGACAAAGTCACCTTTTTTAAAGAACTCTTAAAACATTATAACAGGAAAAGAAGCCACAAAACTTGTGCTGTGAAAGTTGAATTTAAAAAAGCATATGACATTATATATTTGGTCTTTTATCATCAACACACTTAAAGAAATTGTTTTCCCTAAGGTATTTAATACTTGGATTGATCAATGCCTTTTAACTATGTATTTCAAAATCCTAATAAATAGAAAATCATCAATCACTATTAAAAGTTATAGGGGAATTATGCAAGGGGATCCTTTATTCCCTTACATATTCTCCTTAGTGATGGAGGTTTTTAACACAATTTTAAGGAGAGTTGTGGAAATAAATGGACCATTAAAATTTTACTCCATGTGAAAAAGACTTAAAATAATAAGTCTAAAACTTTGCTAATAGTGCATTTCTTTCCTCTAAGGCATGTGGAAAATCAATCACCTCCCTCATTAATGCATATGGAAGTAGTATAAAGAGGCCTTAGTCTTAGTATAAGGGGAATCAAGTAATATATATACTTAAGGAAGCTATGCAATGTAAAGAGAGTCTGTAATCTAAAAGTTGGAAATACTAACCATTTACTCAACATTGGATGAGTCATTTTCAATAAAACATATTCTAGGCTCTACAATTGTAACATCCCATCACCGATGGGAAGGGGAAAATAGTAAATTGGAATGAGTTATGAGTGTGTAAACTCATCTCGGCATGAGCATGCATATTATGGCTTCTCTATATATATGAATGGCAATTTTTGTTTATGCACATGACGGTACATGCATTCATGACATTTCCCAACATATGTGTTTATAATTGTGTTTATTGTGAAAAATATGATATTGTGCTTAAAAATTTAATTGGAGTAAATTTTTGTGCGTTTTACATTTTTAGGGAATTTTAGAAATTTTTTGGAAATTTTTTCGGAATATTTTTCCGAACTGGAAAAATTGCCAAGTGGCGGACTGAATGGATTTCTGGTACTGGAAATGACTGTCTAATGGCACTAAAAATTTAGACAAATGATGATAAGATTTATTAATGTAAGCCATTGGAATTTTGGGAGAAATTGGACTAGAAATTGGAAGTAAATTAAATGAAAATTCGAGGGATTGACATGTGGCAAGTGACATGTGTCACTTACCTAATCATGCCATGTTCTTAATTAAAACCATCTTTTTCCCCCTCTTTTACTTAACATTCACGAAGGTTCCTTTATAAGAAGCTAAAGTTGCTTTCTTCTTTTTCTCCCACGTAGCTTGCTTCTTCTCTTCTTCTTCTTCTTTCTTCTTTGTTGTTCCAAGCTCCACCATACAAGAAACTCTCCTTTGTTACTTGCTTTCTCTTC
>JANSVA010000001.1:8242220-8254110 GCA_025504915.1 Erythroxylum reticulatum | reverse complement strand
TGATGCCATATGAAGTATTGTAGTGATTTTTCGTAGCTCACCCTTATCGTAGGATATGTATCGGAATGACCTACGGGTGTCCCAGTGTATACCCTGCGGTAAGGGGGCGCTACAACAATAATCCATCATAATCAATCCTTCAAAATGTTGAGAAGAAAGCTTTCCGCAACTTCACATAAGCTATGAATTTTGATTTTTCTCTAATGAAGCAAATATCAAGAAATCAATTGGTTAAAGGAGGGAGACATAAATTCAAAATTTTTCTTTAGATTAATTGTCCGCAAAAATTTTAAAATATAATTGTTTGCTTATAAGGCATATATTCTATTTTAACTACTAAAAGTCAATTCCTCAAAGAAGTAGAGAATTATTTCTCTTGCTTCTATGGATCTTCTTCATATGCCAGCTCTATAATAGATCAAATTAAAGAAGTCATCCAGGATGATCTATAATCTCAAGAAGATGATTTTCTCTCTAAACTTATCACTTTTTACAAGAGATTAAAAGAGCCTTAAAATCCTTAAGTACCTTCAAAGCTCCTAGGACTTGATTCCTAAAGGAAAAGAGCAAAAAAACATTGATACATTGAAGGACTATCATCCCATTTCTTATTATAACACAGTCAACAAAGAGATACCCAAGGTGATTGCTAACAGGATGAAAGTAGTAATTCAAGCACACATAGCATAAGGAGCTTATATCCTTGGCAAGCAAATACGTGACAACGTCACCTTTGTTAAAGAACTCTTCAAACATTATAATAGGAAGAGAAGCCATAAACTTATGCTATGAATGTTGACTTTAACAAAGCATGTGACACTATACATTTGGTCTTTTATCTTCAACACACTTAAAGAATTTGTTTTCCCTCAATTATTTACTACCTGGATTGATCAATGCCTTTTAACTGTGTATTTCAAAATCCTAATAAATAGAGAACCATCAAACATTATTAAAAGTTCTAGGGGAATTATGAAAGGGGATCCTTTATCCCCTTACAGATTCTCCTTAGTAATGGAGGTTTTTAACACAATTCTAAGGAGAGTTGTAGAAATAAATGGATCGTTAAAATTTTATTCCATATGAAAAGGACTTTAAAATAATAAGTCTAAAAATATGCTAATAGTTCATTTCTTTCCTCTAAGGCATATGGAAAATCAATCATCTCCTTCATTAATGCATATGGAAGCAGTATCAAGAGGGCTTAGTCTTAGTATAAGGGGAATCAGGTAATATATCTACTTAAGGAAGCTATGCAATGCAAAGGGAGAACTTAAAACTCTCTACAATATGAAAGTTGGAAACACTCACCACTATGGAAACACTCACCACTTACTCAACATTGGAAGAGACATTCTTAATATAACACATTCTAAGCTCTACAATAATCCATCATAATCAATCCTTCAGAATGTTCAGAATAAAGCTTTTCACAACTTCACATAAACTATGAATTTAGATTTTTCTCTATTGAAGAAAATATCAAGAAATCACTTGATTAAAGGAGGGAGACATAAATTTAACTTTTTTCTTTAGATTAATTGTCTCCAAAAGTTTTAAAATATAATTGTTTTCTTAGAAGGTATATATTCTATTTTAACTACTCAAAACCAATTCCTCAAGGAAGTAGAGAATTATTTTTGTTGCTTTTGTGGATCTTCTTCATATGCCAGCTCTATAATAGATCAAATTAAGGAAGACATTGGGGATGATCTGTAATCTTAGGATGATTATTTACTCTCTAAACTTATCACTTTTCAAGAGATTAAAAAAGCCTTTAAATCCTTAAGTACCTCCAAAGCACTTAGTTCCTGATTCCTAAAGCAAAAGAGCAAAAAAACATTGACACGTTGAAGGACTATCATCCCATCTCTTGGTATAACACAGTCAACAAGGAGATACCCAAAGTGATTGCTAACAGGATGAAAGTAGTACTTTAAGCAAACATAAACCCCTTATAACGAGCTTATATCCTTCTCAAGTAAATTGGTGACAAAGTCAATTTTGTTAAAGAACTCTTCAAACATTATAATAGGAAGAGAAGCTACAAAATTTATCTTATGAAAGTTGACTTTAATAAAGCTTATGGCACTATATATTTGGTCTTTTATCATCGACACATTTAAAGAATTTGTTTTCCCTAAGGTATGTACTACTTGGATTGATCAATGCCTTTTAACTATTTATTTCAAAATCCTAATAAATAGAGAACCATCAAACATTATTAACAGTTCGAGGGGAATTATGCAAGGGGATCCTTTATCCCCTTACATATTCTCCTTAGTGAAGGAGGTTTTTAATACAATTCTAAGCAGAGTTGCAGAAATAAATGGATCATTAAAATTTTATTCCATATGAAAAAGACTTAAAATAATAAGTCTACAACTTTGCTAACACTACAATTCTTTTCCCTAAGGCATATGGAAAATCAAGCACCTCCCATATTAATTTGTATGGAAGTAGTATCAAGAAGGCTTAGTCTTAGTATAAGGGGAATCAAGTAATATATCTACTTAAGGAAGCTATGTAATGTAAAGGGAGAACTTAAAACTCTCTAAATATGAAAGTTGGAAACACTCACCACTTACTCAACATTGGAAGAGACATTCTTAATATAACACATTCGATGCTCTACAATAATCCATCATAATCAATCCTTTAGAATGTTCAGAACAAAGCTTTTCACAACTTCACATAAACTATGAATTTAGATTTTTCTCTAATGAAGCAAATATCAAGAAATCACTTGATTAAAGGAGGGAGACATAAATTTAACTTTTTTCTTTAGATTAATTGTCTCCAAAAGTTTTAAAATATAATTGTTTACTTAGAAGGTATATATTCTATTTTAACTACTCAAAACCAATTCCTCAAAGAAGTAGAGAATTATTTCTATTGCTTCTGTGGATCTTCTGCATATGCCAGCTCTATAATAAATCAAATTATGGAAGACATTGACGATGATCCGTAATCTTAGGAAATTATTTTATCCCTAAACTTATCACTTTTCAAGAGATTAAAAAAGCCTTTAAATATTTAAGTACCTCCAAAGCACCTATTTAAAGAATTTGTTTTCCCTAAGCTATTTACTACTTAGATTGATTAATGCCTTTTAACTGTGTATTTCAAAATCCTAATAAATAGAGAATCATCAAACATTATTAAAAGTTCTAAGGGAATTATGTAAGGGGATCCTTTATCCCCTTACATATTCTCCTTAGTGACGGAGGTTTTTAATACAATTCTAAGCAGAGTTGTAGAAATAAATGGATCATTAAATTTTAGTCCATATAAAAAAGACTTAAAATAATAACCTACAACTTTGCTAACACTACAATTCTTTCCCCTAAGGCTTATGGAAAATCAATCACCTCCCTCATTAATGCATATGGAAGTAGCATCAAGAGGGCTTAGTCTTAGTGTAAGGGGAATTAAGTAATATATCTTCTTGAGGAAGCTATGCAATGTAAAGGGAGAACTTAAAACTCTCTACAATCTGAATGCTGGAAATACTCACCACTTACTCAACATTGGAAGAGACATTCTCATTATAGCACATTCTAAGCTCTACAGTAATCCATCATAATCAATCCTTTAGAATGTTCAGAAGAAAGCTTTGCGCAACTTTACATAAGTTATGAATTTTGATTTTTCTCTAATGAAGCAAATATCAAGAAATCACTTGGTTAAAGGAGGAAGACATAAGTTCAACTTTTTTCTTTAGATTAATTATCTTTAAAAATTTTAAAATATCATTGTTTGCGTAGAAGGCATATATTCTATTTTAACTACTCAAAGCCAATTCCTCAAGGAAGTAGAGAATTATTTCTCTTGCTTCTGTGGATCTTCATCATATTCCAGCTCTATAATAGATCACATTAAGGAAGTCATCTGGGATGATCTATAATCTCAAGAAGATGATTTTCTCTCTAAACTTATCACTTTTCAAGAGATTAAAAGGACCTTAAAAATCCTTAAGTACCTTTAAAGCACCTAGTACCTATTTCCTAAAGGAAAAGAGCTAAAAAACATTGACACATTGAAGGGCTATCATCCCATCTCTTGCTACAACTCAGTCAACAAGGAGATACCCCAGGTGATTGCTAATAAGATGAAAGTATTACTTCAAGCACACATAGACCCCTCATAAAGAGCTTATATCTTTAGCAAGCAAATAGGTGATAACGTCACCTTTGTTAAAAAACTCTTAAAACATTATAACAAGAAGAGATGCCACAAAAATTGTGCTATGAAAGTTGACTTTAAAAAAGCATATGAATCTATACGTTTGGTCGTTTATCATTAACACACTAAAAGAATTTGTTTTCCCTAAGGTATTTACTAGTTGGATTGATCAATGCCTTTCAACTGTGTATTTCAAAATCGTAATAAATAGAGAACCATCAAGCACTGTTAAAAGTTCTAGGGGAATTACGAAAAGGGATCCTTTATCCCCTTACATATTCTGTTTAGTGATGGAGGTTTTTAACATAATTTTTAGGAGAGTTGCAGAAATGAATGGTTCATTAAAATTTTATTCCTTATGAAAAATACTTAAAATAATAAGTCTAAAACTTTGCTAATAATGCACTTCTTTCCTCTAAGGCATATGGAAAATCAATCACCTCCCTCATTAATGCATATGGAAGTAGTATCAAAAGGGCTTAGTCTTAGTATAAGGGGAATCAAGTAATATATCTACTACTTAAGGAAGCTATGCAATGCAAAGGGAGAACTTAAAAGTCTCTACAATATGAAAGTTGGAAACACTCACCACTCATTAGAAGAGACATTCTTAATATTGCACATTCTAAGCTTTATAATAATCCATCATAATCAATGCTTCAGAGTGTTCAGAAGAAAGCTTTGCGCAACTTCATATAAACTATGTATTTGGATTTTTCTCTAATGAAGCAAATATCAAGAAATCTCTTGATTAAAGGAGGGAGACATAAATTTAGCTTTTTTCTTTAGATTAATTGTCTCCAAAAATTTTAAAATATAATTATTTTCTTAGAAGGCATATATTCTATTTTTATTACTCAAAGCCAATTCCTCAAGGAAGTTGACAAATATTTCTCTTGCTTCTATGGATCTTCTTTATATGCAAGCTCCATAATAGATCAAATTAAGGAAGCCATCAGGGATGGTTTGTAATCTCAGGAAGATTATTTTCTCTCTAAACATCTCACTTTTCAAGAGATTAAAAGAGCCTTAAAATCCTTAAGTACCGTCAAAGCACCTAGGACCTGATTCCTAAAGGAAAAGAGCAAAAAAACATTGACACATGAAGGACTATCATCCCATTTCTTGCTATAACACAGTCAACAAGGAGATACCCAAGGTGATTGCTAACAAGACGAAAGTAGTAATTCAAGCACACATAGACCCCACATGAGGAGCTTATATCCTTGGCAAGCAAATAGGTGACAACGTCACCTTTGTTAAAGAACTCTTCAAACATCATAACAGGAAGAGAAGCCACAAACTTATGCTATGAAAGTTCACTTTAAGAAAGCATATGACACTACACATTTGGTCTTTTATCATCAACACACTTAAAGAATTTGTTTTCCCTAAGTTATTTACTACTTGGATTAATCAATGCCTTTTAACTGTGTATTTCAAAATCCTAATAAATAGAGAACCATCAAACACTATTAAAAGTTCGAGGGGAATTATGCAAAGGGATGCTTTATCCCCTTACAAATTCTCTTTAATGATGGAGTTTTTAACACAATTCTAAGGAGAGTTGCATAAATAAATAGATCATTAAAATTTTATTCCATATGAAAAAAAACTTAAAATAATAAGTCTAAAACTTTGCTAGTAGTGCATTTCTTTCCTTTAAGGCATATGGAAAATCAATCACCTCCCTCATTAATGTATATGGAAGTAGTATCAAGAGGGCGTAGTCTTACTATAAGGGGAATCAAGTAATATATATACTTAAGGAAGCTATGCAACGCAAAGGGAGACCTTAAAACTCTCTACAATAAGAAAGTTGGAAACTCTCACCACTTACTCAACATTAGAGGAGACATTCTTAATATAGCACATTCTAAGCTCTATGATAATCCATCATAATCAATCCTTCAGAATGTTCAGAAGAAAGCTTTGCACAACTTCACATAAACTATGAATTTGGATTTTTCTCTATTGAAGCAAATATCAAGAAATCACAGGATTAAAGGACGGGGATATAAATTTAACTTTTTTTAGATTAATTGTCTCCAAAAATTTTAAAATATAATTGTTTGCTTAGAAGGCATATATTCTATTTTAACTACTCAAAAGCCAATTCCTCAAGGAAGTAGAGAATTATTTCTCTTGCTTCTGTGGATATTCTTTATATGCCAACTCTATAATAGATCAAATTAAGGAAGTCCCGGAGTATGATCTGTAATCTCAGGAAGATTATTTCCTCTCTAAACTTATTACTTTTCAAGAGACTAAAAGAGCCTTAAAATCCTTAAGTACCTTTAAAGCACCGAGGACCTGATTGCTAAAGGAAAAGAGCAAAAAAACATTGACACATTGAAGGACTACCATCCCATCTCTTGCTATAACACAGTCAACAAGGAGATACCCAAGGTGATTGCTAACAGGATGAAGTAGTACTTCAAGCACACATAGACCCCTCACAAGAAGCTTACATCCTTCGCAAGTAAATAAGTGACAACATCACCTTTGTTAAGGAACTCTTCAAACATTATAACAGGAAGAGAAGCCATAAAAGTTGTGCTATGAAAGCTGACTTTAATAAAGCTTATGGCACTATATAGTTGGTCATTTATCATCAACACACTTAAAGAATGTTTTCCCTTAGGTATTTACTACTTGGATTGATTAATGCCTTTTAACTGTGTATTTCAAAATCCTAATAAATAGAGAACCATCAAACACTATTAAAAGTTTGAGGGGAATTATGCAAGGGGATCCTTTATCCCCTTACATATTCTCCTTAGTGATGGAGATTTTTAACACAATTCTAAGGAGAGTTGCGGAAATAAATGGATCATTAAAATTTTATTCCATGTGAAATAGACTTAAAAGTCTACAACCTTGCTAACACTACATTTCTTTCCTCTAAGGCATATGGAAAATCAATCACCTCCTTTATTAATGCATATGGAAGCAGTATCAAGAGGGCTTAGTCTTACTATAAGGGGAATTAAGTAATATATCTACTTAAGGAAGCTATGCCCTATAAAGGGAGAACTTAAAACTCTCTACAATCTGAATGTTGGAAATACTCACCACTTATTCAACATTGGAAAAGACATTCTCAATATAGCACATTCTAAGATCTACAATAATCCATCATAATCAATCCTTCAGAATGTTCAGAAGAAAGCTTTGCAAAACTTCACATAAACTATGAATTTAGATTTTTCTCTATTGAAGCAAATATCAAGAAATCACTTGATTAAAGGAGGGAGACATAAATTTAACTTTTTTTTAGATTAATTGTCTCCAAAAATTTTAAAATATAATTGTTTGCTTAGAAGGCATATATTCTATTTTAACTACTCAAAGCCAATTCCTCAAAGAAGTAGAGAATTATTTCTCTTGCTTCTGTGGATATTCTTTCTATGCCAGCTCTATAATAGATCAAATTAAGGAAGTCACCAGGTATGAGCTGTAATCTCAAGAAGATTATTTCCTCTCTAAACTTATCACTTTTCAAGAGAATAAAAGAGCCTTAAAATCCTTAAGTACCGTCAAATCACCTAAGACCTGATTGCTAAAGGAAAAGAGCAAAAAAACATTGACACATTGAAGGACTATCATCCCATCTCTTGCTATAACATAGTCAACAAGAAGATACCTAAGGTGATTGCTAACAGAATGAAAGTAGTACTTCAAGCACACATAGACCCCTTATAAGGAGCTTATATCCTTCACAAGTAAATAAGTGACAACGTCAGCTTTGTTAAAGAACTCTTTAAACATTATAACAGGAAGAGAA
Source organism: Erythroxylum reticulatum (assembly GCA_025504915.1). Lineage (NCBI taxonomy): Eukaryota > Viridiplantae > Streptophyta > Magnoliopsida > Malpighiales > Erythroxylaceae > Erythroxylum > Erythroxylum reticulatum. The sequence continues at coordinate 8,246,138 of JANSVA010000001.1, read as the reverse complement.
GCCATAAAAGTTGTGCAATGAAAGTTGCCTTTAATAAAGCTTATGGCACTATACATTTGCTCTTTTATTATCAACACACTTAAAGATTTTGTTTTCCCTAAGGTATTTACTACTTGGATTGATCAATGCCTTTTAACTGTGTATTTCAAAATCCTAATAAATAGAGAACCATCAAACACTATTAAAAGTTTGAAGGGAATTATGCAAGGGGATCCTTTATCCCCTTACATATTCTCCTTAGTGATGGAGATTTTTAACACAATTCTAAGGGGAGTTGTGGAAATAAATGGATCATTAAAATTTTATTCCATGTGAAATAGACTTAAAATAACAAGTCTACAACTTTGCTAATAGTGCATTTCTTTCCTCTAAGGCATATGGAAAATCAATCACCTCCCTCATTAATGCATATGGAAGGAGTATCAAGAGGGCTTAGTCTTACTATAAGGGGAATTAAGTAATATATCTACTTAAGGAAGCTATGCAATTTAAAGGGAGAACTTAAAACTCTCTACAATCTGAATGTTGGAAATACTCACCACTTACTCAACATTGGAAGAGACGTTCTCAATATAGCACATTCTAAGCTCTATAATAATCCATCTTAACCAATCCTTCAGAATGTTCAGAAGAAAGCTTTGCGCAACTTCACATAACTTATGAATTTTGATTTTTCTCTAGTGAAGCAAATATCAAGAAATCACTTGGTTAAAGGAGGGAGACATAAATTTAAATTTTTTCTTTAGATTAATTGTCTTCAAAAATGTTAAAATATAATTGTTTGCATAGAAGGCATATATTCTACTTTAACTACTCAAAGCCAATTCCTCAAAGAAGTAGAGAATTATTTCTCTTGCTTCTGTGGATCTTCACCATATGCCAGCTTTATAATAGGTCAAATTAAGGAAGTCATCTGGGATGATCTGTAATCTCAAGAAGATGATTTTCTCTCTAAACTTATCACTTTTCAAGTGATTAAAAGAACCTTAAAATCCTTAAGTACCTTCCAAGCACCTAGGACCTCATTCCTAAAGGAAAAGTGTAGAAAGACATTGAAACATTGAAGCACTATCATCCCATCTCTTACTATAACGCAGTCAACAAGGAGATGCCCCAGGTGATTGCTAATAGGATGAAAGTAGTGCTTCAAGCACACATAGACCCCTCACAAGGAGCTCATATCCTTGGCAAGCAAATAGGTGATACATGACCTTTATTAAAGAACTCTTAAAGCATTATAACAAGAAGAGAAGCCATAAAAATTGTTCTATGAAATTTGACTTTAAAAAAGCATATGACACTATACATTTGGTCTTTTATCATCAACTCACTTAAAGAATTTGTTTTCCCTAAGGTACTTACTACTTGGATTGATCAATGCCTTTTAACTGTGTATTGGAAAATCCATCAAGCACTGTTAAAAGTTCTAAGGGAATTATGCAAGGCGATCCTTGATCCCCTTATATATTCTCCTTTGTGATGGAGGTTTTTAACACAATTCTAAGGAGAGTTGCAGAAATAAATGGATTGTCAAAATTTTATTCCATATGAAAAAGACTTAAAATAATAAGTCTAAAACTTTTCTAATAGTGCATTTCTTTCCTCTAAGGCATAAGGAAAATCAATCACCTCTATTATTAATTCGTATGGAAGTAGTATCAAGAGGGCTTAGTCTTAGTATAAGGGGAATCAAGTAATATATCTACTTAAGGAAGCTATGCAATGTAAAGGGAGAACTTAAAACTCTCTACAATCTGAATGTTGGAAATACTCACCACTTACTCAACATTAGATGAGACATTCTCTTATAGCACATTCTAAGCTCTACAATAATCCATCATAATCAATCCTTCAGAATGTTCAGAAGAAAGCTTTGCGCAACTTCACATAAGTTGTGAATTTTGAATTTTCTCTAATGAAGCAAATATCAAGAAATAACTTGTTTAGAGGAGGGACACATAAATTCAACTTTTTTCTTTAGATTAATTGTCTCTAAAAATTTTAAAATATAATTGTTTGTTTAGAAGCATATATTCTATTTTAACTACTCAAAGCCAATTCCTCAAGGAAGTGGGGAATTATTTCTCTTGCTTCTGTGGATCTTCTTCATATGCCAGCTCTATAATAGATCAAATTAAGGAAGTCATAAGGGATGATCTGTAATCTCAGGAAGATGATTTTCTCTCTAAACTTATCACTTTTCAAGAGATTAAAAGAGCCTTAAAATCCTTAAGTACCTTCCAAGCACCTAGGACCTCATTCCTAAAGGAAAAGTGTAGAAAGACATTGAAACATTGAAGGACTATCATCCCATCTCTTACTATAACACAGTCAATAAGGAGATACCCCAAGTGATTGCTAACAGGATGAAAGTAGTGCTTCAAGCACATATAGACCCCTCATAAGGAGCTTATATCTTTGGCAAGCAAATAGGTGACAATGCCACCTTTGTTAAAGAACTCTTCAAACATTATAACTGGAAGAGAAGCCATAAAACTTGTTCTATGAAAGTTTACTTTAAAAATGCATATGGCACTACACACTTAAAGAATTTGTTTTCCCTAAGGTATTTGCTACTTGGATTGATTAATGTCTTTTAACTGTGTATTTCAAAATCCTAATAAATAGAGAACCATCAAACACTATTAAAAGTTCTAGGGGAATAATGTAAGCGGATCCTTTATCCCCTTACATATTCTCCGTAGTGATGGAGGTTTTTAACACAATTCTAAGGAGAGTTGTGGACATAAATGGATCATTAAAATTTTATTCCATGTGAAAAAGACTTAAAATAATAAGTCTAAAACTTTGCTAATAGTGCATTTCTTTCCTATAAAGCTTATGGAAAATTAGTCACCTCCCTCATTAATGCTCTCAGTTTATTTAACAAGCTCTCAAGGCTAAGTATCAATAAAGAAAAAGGTGTCTTATATATCTCTGCATATGCTTTTAATCAGTTTTCTTGGCTTTCATCTCTCATATGCTATCCTTGTTACTTACCTTAGAGTCTCAGTTTCCTCAATTAAGCTAGTGTATACTAACTTTATTCAACTTAGGGTTAACAACTAGAGTTTGAAAGCTTTGTCTATGAATAGTATATTTCAACTAATCAATTCTATGTTTACCTCTATAAAAATCAAATAGGCAGACATTTTCCAACCAAATAAGCATGGAGTTTGGGATGTAAAATCACTCAAAACAACTAATCATGTACTGTTAACTAAAAGATCATAGAGATTGTTACAAGATAATTAGTCTTGATGGATAAAATGGGTATATGCCTATTACATTGAAGAAAAAAATTTCTAGAAAATGCTTTATCAATCATGAAATTCTAAGTTAAAATAAGAGATAGAATAAAGAATAAATGCATTAGCATAGAAGGTAATGGTAGCAAGCCTCTTTTAGTATGATCTTTAGATCTCATATAGACCTTTGGAACACTATAATGACTTGACTCCTCTAAGGGTATTTATCCACCAAAATTTCATAGTGGCTCATACCCTCTTAATACAAAGCAATTACTTAAATTTCCTACCCGTATCAAGTATTTCATCTTATAGTTTGAGTTTCATACTAAATGAAGACAAAGAGAACAAAATTATTTGGAAGTTAGCAACATTAGGTAAATGCTCTAATGGATCTTTCAAAAAACTATTCACTACATCAATTTTAAATGTAATATAGCACAAGCTTGCATCAGACAAGTTTTTTCTACCTTGCACATCCCACACATTATGACTAATAGTCAGAGGAAGACTACCTAAAATGGATAGAATTGGAAGATTTTTACACCTTCCTAATTGGTGCATTCTCTATAGAATAACCTTGGAAACTCTTGACGATATGATCTTCCATTGTCACTACGCTAAACCATCATAGAATGAAGTTTTGAATCTCTACAACCTTAATAATGCC
>JANSVA010000001.1:8204849-8242205 GCA_025504915.1 Erythroxylum reticulatum | reverse complement strand
AACATAGTGGAATGAAGTGCCATGTTGAAGCATATAGTTGAAGGTTATGGATGAATTTATAGATTGACAATATCTTACCTTGTAACTAGTAAATGGGACGAAAGGAGCAAGAGGATCTTCTCCAACCAAAGTATTAATTAATAAGATACCTGAATATTACCTATATAGATAATGTATTTAGACAATTTAAAATACCTTAGCTAGTGTAAGAGTTAGTTATTAATTCAACAAGTCTCTGATCACTCTTTTGTAACATTTGAAAGCCTTGAAACATATTTTCATTCACCAAAAGTATTATTAATAATTAATAAATATAATATAATTTTAATTTTTGACAAAATTATTTAATATAAAAATTATTATATTTTTATTTAAGTAATGACATGTAAATATTATGAATTCATAATTAAACTATTTACCTATACCCCTTGTGATTTATTATCCTAATCACCCTCTGTGATATAGCTATTTATGTAAAGTACCATTTATATACAAGGGCTTTCTTGGAAGGTAGGCAAATAAGTGGACAACTATTTATGTAAAGTGCCATTTATATACAAGAGCTTTCTCGGAAGGTATGCAAATAGGGGGACAATGTGTTGATGGCTCAGGAGCTTCTCAAAGGATATAAAAGGAAAAATGGTCCTCAGAATTGTTTCATAAATTTGACTTCAATGAGGCCTATGACTCTATAAGTAGGGAATTCATACTATATCTACTTGTAGCTTGTGACTTCCCTAAAAATTTGAAGTTATGGTCGAGATAATGTACAACCACATCTTCCTTTACTATACTGATCAAAGAAGTTCCCATAAGAATCTTCATAGGGAATAAATGTTTAAGACAAAGAGACCCATTTCTCGTATATCTTCATCATATGTATATAAGCCTTGTATAGACTGATCAAACATAAAATGGAGCTATAGTTTAAATTCCATAGTAGATGTAAGAAATTTAGATTTTTTTATCTATCTTTTGTAGATGAATTGGATATTGTTCTCAAGATCTTAGGATAAATTTGTAATGCTACCTATAAATACCCTTCAATAGTTTAAGAAGCTATCCCACCTAGACATATATCTAGGAATAAGTCAACTGATCCTATCTTCAAGTGCTTAACCCTTGGAAGCTAGGTTGGTAGATAAAATAGGAATTAAATCTTATAAGCTTCCTATAATATACCTTGGACTTTCTTTGGCTTTGAGGAGAATTAATTTTAAAGAATGTATCCCATTAGTGGAGAAAATTTAAAGAAGACGAAGGAATTGTTGTAATAAATAATTGTTATATTGAGGGAGAATATAGTTAATAAAATTTGTTATGAATTTCATATGTATTTATTAGGCATCTCAAATCTTTTAGTCAAAAAGTTTATTCAAATACCTAGAAAAGTTAACGAGTGAATGCCTATTAAGAGGAAAGAGAAATGGGAAGAAACTTGTAAAGGTGAAATGGGAGGTAACTAAACCAATATAAAAAGGATGACTAGGGATAACTTCTAAAAGCTATAACAATAAGAAAATGATGGGGAAAAGGCTATGGAGATTTTTAGAGAGAAAAGAGTCGTTATAGATAAGGTGAATCTGTACTTATTTCCTAAAAGGAAGAACCATATGGGAAATTATGCCAAAGCCATCACATTCATTCTTTATGTTATAACTATTAAAATTGAGAGGAAATTTGGCAACGTACATCAAATGTAAGATAAGATATTAAGAGAGAGCATCACTATTATATGATAACTGGAGTAATATTGTCCCTTTAATAGAATCCCCAATGTTAAACCATTTACGATATATTCTAAAAATTGCAAGGTTGAATAAATGGATCAATAATGACTAATAGAGTAATGTCGCCTCAACTTTGATTCCTGCCTTGGCTAGATATAGTCAAGGTGTAGAAAGGGAAGATACCTACATCTAGATAGGGAACACTAAAAGGGAGTTCACTAAGTTAATGCAAAGAGATCCCAGGGCCTAAAGGAGCAATAATTGGGTGAAACAAGTTGGTTTGGTATAATTTATTAGTCCCTAAGGTATTTTTCACCTTATTGTTTATAGTATTACAGAGACTACCAACCATGGATATATTAAACTTTCTTAACCTATCTGGATAATATGTGTTATACAAGTAGGATTAGGAACACATTAACATTTTTCTAGATGTCCCTATTTTATGAATACATAAACAAGTATACAAGAGTTATGTTATATAAAAGACTTAAGATTTACATGCTTAGGGTTCATCGAATGGCTATAAGGAAGAGGAAAGCTTGATGGTGGTAATGTCACAATATATATGAAAAGTATTTAAGCTTGCATTTATGGTTTGTGGAAAAGAGAAATAAGCATTATTTTTAGGGGCTGGAAATAAGGAAGTAGGAACTACAACACAACATCCTCTAGTCCATCCAAATGCTACTAGTGGTAAGGCAAATTGCTACAACATGCAATTAGGAAATAAAAGATCATCGTACTTGTACTAGCAAAATAATCAAGCACATATATGCTATCTAAATAACATATTCATGTATTGATATATGCTTAATTATTGATATATTTAATCATCTACACTTAGCCATTAATGATACGAAAATGCTTAAGATACTCACTTTAATTCATGTATGATTTTATGTACAATTTGGAAGCAAAGAAATTAAAGTGAGATGGAAGCACTGAATTTATGCCATTTTTTGAAGATCAATACTCACTTGTCTTCATAGAGTGAGACAAAGAAAATTAAAAGATAAGAAAAGTGAAGATGTGAAGAAAAGAAAATGAGCTACATAGATTGTGCGTGAAATTTAGTATATATTCATGTGAATGAATGGCCATGAAGTCTTTATGCATGAAACACAGACATTTAGCCAAGAGGGCAGATGGCTGGAAAGGTTTTATGCGTAACCCAGCAAAATTAATTGGGAGATCCAGCTACAGCGCAGAGGAGTTGCGTGAGAGGTCTATGTTTAATACATAAGTATAAAGAGAGGGGTCTTACGGAGGAGTGCGTTATCAGTTGCGTGGACAATAAACCCTAAAGGTTTATTTGTCCCATTGAGCAACATTAGGGGCTGCGGTATAGTAAGGCGTAGGCATGAAGAGCTGTGTGCATGAGAGGTCCATCCGTGGACCAAAAACTACCACATTAAATCATCACATCGATGAACAGTATAGAGAAATAAGAAGCTTGGGTAGTGAAAGAGAACCGAAGGGGTATTCGGTGGAGCTACAATATAGGGACTGAAGCATTTTTCAGGAAAGACTCATGAAGGCCTAGACGTCTCGACATTGGTTCGGAGGCGACATCAATGTCGATGACTTGGGTTAAGTATTTTTTATTATGTTATTGTTTCTTTCTCTCATTAAAAATTGATTTTGTTATCCTATGGTAATTGATTTAGGTATTATGTATGGATAATCAGATTTTTGTTATTATTCAATTATTTGTGTATAAAACCATTGGGTATTGTGAAAAGATGATTTTAATGCGTTCATTGAATCATTTAATTGCAAACCCATTGCTAAAATTTCAATATAATCTGTAATTGTTGAAATTCATGTGTAGTGACTAATGATTCATAATCATTAGGGATAACATGACCTAAGTTAAATCACTCATCATATGTGATTGCTACCTTGAATAATTAGTTTTCCTAATTTGTAACGCTACTTTCTAATTAAATCTAGATTGTATCCTAGGTTATTCGGTTGTTAGGTTTAATTAACGATCGTATCTTGATTAAACAAAACCTAAGGGAAAACTTGAGTTAATTATTAACTTACGATTAATAGTTGCTAGGAGAAGTTTAAGAATAACAAATTAATGAAATATGTTTAATTAGGATGTAGGCCGAGATTGAATCAAAAAACAGGGTCCCTATCAAATTCTCCACTTTTATCATTTTTCGCATGTTTTCTTTAATTTGTTTTCATTAGGTTAGTTAGTTTCATTTTATTTTCTTCTTCCAAAAATCCAAAACCCCCCGTTAAGTCTAAACACCGGTTAATTTTATTTCATAAACTTTACACACACTCTCTGTGGGATCGACCTAGACTCACCACTGCTATAGTAGATCTAGTTATTTTATTTGAACTGGCGTAACGACGTGCCGTCAATTTTGGCACAGTTGCTAGGGAGTGCGGTGTTTTAGTTTTTATTTGTGATTTAATTAGTGTTTTGTATATATTTGTTTGTACTTAATTTCTTTTCTATTATTTTGTGATCTTTTCATTTTTTATTTTGTGCTTTCAAAAAAAATTTGATAAGGACAAAAGTAATTCTTTTATGACTCATATTCTCAATCTTATAATAATATTTGGATTGATCAACCTAACTTTTATTATAGATGGGATAATCATCAGAATTAATTCCATGACAGTTTGCAGGACACCCAATTATTCTTGTACAAACTAGAAGCTTCTTATCACAAATCTGGTCTGTCTCTGGAAAAGTTGATTAATATTATGAAAGCTAATACTTTGCAATTACAAGAGAACACTCTATAATTTCATAAGGATGGAGGGCAATTTCCTAAAAACACATAGTCTAGTGCCCAAGATTCGAAGAGCCAACATGACTCAGGTGCATTTTAGAAGAACTTGTTAAGAATCTAGTTGTTAACAATTTACAATTTCAACAGAATATGCAGCAACAGTTGCAAGAATTCCGATAAGAGACGAAAGCAAGCCAACAAAGCATAGAAAACCTAATGGGTCAGATGGTAATAAGGCTCAAATGCCTAGCATCGTAAAGCAAAGAGGAGTGGTCGTATCAACCCAAGGTGTATCCATTGGACATTTGTGTGAAAACTTTACAAAGTGATAAGGAGCTTGAGAATTTTGAGGTCAATCCTCAACGAATTGCTTATGTCTAAGAAGTGGAGAAGGAACTCCAAGCTAAAAGGGACAAATCTTTTAGCTTGGAGGTGAGTCAATGATATTTTTGAAACTAACTCTTTACCTTTAAATAACATATTAGAGGAATTAAATGATGAAGAAAAAGGTGAAGAGAAGTTCAAAATATTTCTGGAGTGTATGGACTTAGTCGAGATTGAGAATCTGAGGATAGGAAAGATGCTAAATGAGGATGATGATTAACTAAGGCCATGTCTGGAACTACCTCATGTAGAAGTGGCACTAACTATAATACCTGAAGATCACAATTTCGTCATGTGAGGAGAAGAAAGAGTCAAGCTAATGACCCTAAACCAAGGTGCTTCTTGGTAAGCATCCCAAGGGAAGTAAATTTCTTTTCCTTTACATTTCTGCATTACTTTTTATATGCGTGTGTATTTTTGAACTTGTTTGTTTTACTTGTTTTTAAGTTTTCAATCAAAATGAGAGAAAGAATAAAACAAATGAAACAAACATTTTCTCATTTTTAATTGCTTCTGGGATTATATAATCATGATTAGAGTGTGAATTGACTAGAGAATTTCATAACAACTTTAGCATGCATTTTTTCTCTTGTGATTAGTCGATATGCGTTTTTTTTAAAAGAGGAGTGACTAATGGTGGACAAAGCCGGTGAGATTTTGAGCCTCATTTGACTAACACATCTATACCAATCTCATTGCCTTTTGATAATGTGTGACTTTCATGACTTGTACATCTTGATTTTGTGTTGAATTTCTATTCGAGACCACATTTTTATCACATGCATTAACATGGATATGATTAAGCATTCTTTCTTTTTCAAACTACATTAGCCAAATAGCCTACCCACTATATGATTTTCCTTTTTGATAAGCCCCTTTGAGCTTTATACCTTTCTTTTTTTATAAACCACATTTAATGCTTTTATACTTAACCAATATTCTACCCAAGCCATAAAGCTGGTGGAACATTTGTCATTGGTGAGTTTGTGGATGTACAAAAGTGTAAGTGTGGGGGTGTACATATGTGTGGGTTGATTAATGTTGGGATGTTTTGTTATGTCTTATAATTGAAATTCCCATGTTGATATAGTTTGTTTTAACTTCTATAAGGAAAAGAAAGAAAGAAAAGAAAAAAATAAAAAAGAAGAGAAAATAAAATGAAAAAGAAAGAAAGAAGGAAAAAAAGAATGAAAAATTGTTTAAAATAAATATGTCAAGGAGGAATTGCATATGTGTTGAAAAGTTGCTTTTGGTTTATGCATCTTCTTAAAGTTACAATGAATATGTTATTTGAGTATGTTGAATATGATGTAGATGTTGTCTTGGAAGGTTCACTCTTGTGATTTCAATGTATTGTTGGCATAAATTGTATGAGTGATTCCTTTGGATTGGTATAAGCTTCATGTGGTTTATGTATGAGAGTTGAATGAGTTTGTGAAATATAAATGTTGCATTCATCACAGCTAATGGTAGTCAGTTTTTTATGAGTATTGCTTTGTTTCACTAGCTTTGATGACTTTCATGCTACTTGACCCAAACACATCTCACCTTACCTTTACCCATATTACAACTTTGAAAAGTTCTTCGATTCATAATTATGCACGTGACTTTTAATGGTGGAGAAATGAAATGATATACAAAGTTGTGGATTATTATGATCATGAATGGTGTTGAGTGTACCTATAGATACGAAATGAAATGATATACAAAGTTGTGGATTATTATGATCATGAATGGTGTTGAGTGTACTTGTGGATATATTTTATTTAAACACATTTTCCGAGTCTACCATTGGAATGCTCAATTTTTAAAGATATTAAATGTTGATTGATCATGAGTAAAAGCTTGGAATGTTGACATCTTGTTATGATGTTTGAAAGTCACTCATCTTTGCTTGTGATTATATATTCTTGGAACATTTGGGAAATGAGTCAATGCTTTGGGGTCTTTGAGCTTAATTTGGATGTTTTTCCTGAGAACGGACAAAATATAATTGTGGGGAAAATTGGCATGTGCTTAATTCTTGATATATTTAATCATTTACATTTAGCAATTAATAATATGAAAATGCTTAAGATACTCACTTTAATTCATGTATGATTTTAGGTACAATTTGGAAGCAAAGAAATTAAAGTGAGTCAGAAGCACTACATTTAGGCCATTTTCTGAACATCAATACTCACTTGTCTTCATGAAGTGAGACAAAAAAAATTAAAAGATAAGAAAAAAGAAGACGTGAAGAAAAGAATGTGAGCTACATAGATTATGCGTGAAAATTTCATGCATATATTCATGTGAATGAATGGCCATGAAAGTTAGTAATTTAATTAATGGATAAAGGAAGGTGACAACTCTATGCAACATGATTTATTGTAGCAGATGTTGGGAGCACAATGGTGAAGTAAGGAACAGCTCACATATACATTGTGAAGAAATGGCCATGAGAATAAAACACATACAGTTTGGCAATAAAACGACGTGCTCATGGAGGGACAACCCAAGACCAAAATGACAACCCTTGTATATATGATATGAAGTAGTAAACAAAGACCAGGATTGCATTTCATGCAAATATTTTGCATGAAATGCAGACGTTTGTCCAAGAAGGCAGAAGGCTGGAAGGGTTTTATGCATGACTCAATGAAATTAGTTGGGAGATCCAGCTGGGAGAAGCATAAAGAGAGGGGTCCTACGGAGGAGTGCATGAACAGTTGCGTGGATAATAAACCTTGAAGGTTTATTTGTCCCATCAAGCAACATTAGGGGTTGCGGCATATTAGCGCATAAGAGTGAAGAACAGCCTGTGTGGGAGGTTTATCTGTGGACCAAAAACTACCATATTAAATCATTATAGTGATGAACAGTATAGAGGACTAAGAAGCTTGGGCAGTGAAAGAGAACATAAAGGGTATTTGATGGGGCTACAATATAGGGGTTGAAGCTTTTTTTTGGGAAAGATCCATGAAGGGTTAGAAATCCTGACGTCAGTTCAGAGGCAACATCAATGTCGACGACCTCGGTTAAGTATTTTTTTCTTGTTTTGTTGTTTCTTTCTCTCATTAGAAATTGATTGTGTTATCCTATGGTAATTGGTTTGGGTATTGTGTATGGGTAATTAGATTTTCGTCCTTGTTCGATTATTTGTGTATGAACCCATTAGGTATTATGAAAAGATGATTTTAATGCATTCATTGAATCGTTTAATTACAAACCCATTACTAGAATTTCGATATAACCCATAACTGTTATGTTGAAATTCATGTGTAGCGACTAATGATTCATAATCATTAGGGATAACATAACTTAGGTTAAATGATACATTATATGTGGTTGTTGCCTTGATTAATCGGTTTTCCTAATTCATAATACTACTGTCCAATTAAATTTAGAGATTGTATCCTAGGTTGTTCGGTGGTTAGGTTTAATCAACGATCGTATCTTGATTAAACAAAACCTAAGGGAAAACTCAAGTTAATTATTAACTCACGATTAATAGTTGCTAGGAGAGGTTTAAGAACAATTAGGGTGTAGGTTGAGATTGAACCAAAGAATTGGGTCCTTACCGAATTCCCTACTTTTATCATTTTTCACATGTTTTCTTTAATTTGCTTTCATTAGGTTAGTTAGTTTCATTTTATTTTCTTCTTCCAAAAATACAAAACCCCTCGTTATGTCTAAACACCAGTTAATTTCATTCATAAACTTTACACACACTCTCTGTGGGATCGACCTAAACTCACCACTGCTATAGTAGTAGGTCTAGTTATTTTATTTTGACTAGCTTAATGATACGCAGTCATGTATTTAGTCACTACCATTCACAACAAGGAAAAGTACAATAATAATAACTCATAGGATTAGTTAGAGAAAACAAAAATTAAGTGAGGAAGCCTTTCTACAATGAAGGTGATAGTTACTTGACTAGGTGAACACTATTAGTTGTTAAAGATTCCCATCTTATGAAAAGCCCTATAAAAGAGACAAAAAGGAAGATGATGTAAGATGAAAAGTAGATCAAAAAGGTTGTATATGATAAAAGAATTAGTCAGCAGAGTATACAAATAGAAAGTAGAGTGAATGACACTTATTAGGGGTGATTTAAAGAAATCAGAGGATTAAATGGAGATAATAAGTTATAATCTAATCTATGTGCAAAATTCAAGAGTTAGGTGAAAAGTACAGTGGCATTACGCAAGGCATTAGATTAATAACTAATGTTCTGTGATGATAGTACTATATGCTTTTGGTTTACTTTCATATTAAAATATGATCTAGATATTGTATGCTTTGTGTTTCTTTCCCATAAAACAAAAGTTTTGCACTATATTATATAGAGTTCTACTATAGTTTATGAAATCAAGAATTAAGATGGTAAACTAAAAAGATAATCATAAGGAGAGAAGCTCTAACTTTTCTTTACATTTATGTCAACTTACATGCTCCTTCATAGTGACTCCTAATAGTTGAAGGCCCTTGTGACCCATACTAGTTGAAGCCTTAAGCTTATTAGCTCACCCATTTTAGCTTCTTGCCTAAGCCTTTTCACTTCACCTCATGCATCCTCCCATATATTCCTATTAGCTTCACCCTCCTTACCAGGCATTCCTTGACCTTTCTTTCTCCTGCTAGCCTCTTTTTTAAAGAATTATTTAGCCACTATCTTAATTAATTCCTTATATTAGGGTGGTGATATTCCTTGTTGATCTGCTCCCACCTTTCTTTACCATAGTTGCCTTCTATCCTAGTATGTTTTTTTAACCATTTATTGTAAATTGGAGATAAATGTCAATGTCAACTAAAATTTTTCTGCCTCTCCCTCCCAAACCTACCAAATCCACCCTTAACCTTGATGTAGACCTAAACTAGCTCCCTCGAAACATATAAACATAACTTCCACAAATTCTGGTGGAGGCTTCCACTAGAATCAACAAAAAAATAGAGGTCACTTTAGTCCCCAAATGAACATTGCTTTAGGTTGTTGAAGATGCAAAGCTTAACTTTAAAACTCATTACTATTCTCCTAGTAGGCAAGACAAAATCCTCATAGTAGCTCCACTTATAAAGGAACTAAAAGCAGGTGCATCTAGATGGGAAAAAAACACTCATAGGCATCTTTATGGATATAAGAATATCCATATCTAGTAATAAAGGAATTGGCACAAGAAATATGGAAGCAATACAGTTTGATTAAGGTCATAGTTAATGAAGATGATATCTTTCTCTTTATATCTAACTCTTTCATTTAAGCTCAAAGGATGATGGAAGCAAAGCCGTGACATCTAAATAATAAGCCACTCTTTATCCAAAACTAGAGTCCAAGGCTAAACATAAATGATTTAAAGCAAAACTAGTTTTAAATTTGGATTAATATTCATAACTTATTCCTAACGTACCAAACAATTAAGGGGTTTAAGTACTTAGCAAGCTATGTAGGCTCGCCATTATGTATTCATTAAGCAATATCTTACATAAAGAGGATCAATTATGTAAGAGTTTGTGTACTAATTAACACAATATTTGAGCTTCTTGATTGTATTCCACTGCTCAAACTAAGAAAAGAGGACAAGCTAGTGTAAGATTCAATTAGATTAATTTATTCCTTGAAACCAAATCAAAACTCTCTAAAATTTGTGAGGTATCCAAAAGAGAATCGATATTAATTTTAATATCCTCTTAAGCAAAAAGATGTTTGTTTCAAGACATACTACATTCATAGAAAGATAATTCATTCTTAACCAAAATAGCGAGAATAAGGTAGAACTTAGAAAACTTTAAGAACCACAAATTCACATACAGATGGAACAAGAACCATAAGTTAATACACATGATGTATAACTAAGGTTTCAAGAAACACATAGTTTCCGAAACATTAGTAGGATACATCATCCTCTTACTAGATTAGATCTGCTTATTAAAAAGATTAAGGAGTAGATGACATGCCTACTACTTTTAAAGAAGCAATGTCTAACATATAGTTTATAATACACTAGTAGGATGCATCATCCTTATAGTAGATTAGATCTGCATATTGAAAAGATAAAGGATAATAGATTATGTGCCTACTACTTTTAAAGAAACAATTTATGACATTGATTCTTTAAAATGGCAAGAAGCGATAAGGTGGACCCTCCTGATGGTATTGTAACTATTGGATGCAAATGGGGTTTTAAGAGAAAATTTTACATAAATGGTAATGTATATACTACAAAGCAAGGCTATTGGTTAAAGGTTATAAATAAAAATAAGAAGTTGATTTTGATTAAAACTTTTTTTTAACTATACTTAAGTCTATAAGGATATTATTGGCTATAGCTACATATTGTGATTATGAATTTTGGAAAATTTATGTCAAAAACATTTCTCAATGGGAATTTTCTTACGGATGTGTATATGACACAACCTAAAGGTTTCAAATTCACAATATTTCCTAATCAAGTATGCAAGTTGCAAAAGTTTATTTATGGACTTAAGCACGTGTCATAGAGTTGGAACATCTATTTTAATGAGATAACTACAGAGCTTAATTTTATCAAAAATATGGACGAACCATATGTCTATAAGAAGGTTAGTGAGAGTGAAGTCGTCTTCCTAATGCTATATATGGATGACATATTATTGATTGGAAATGATATATTAGTGCTTAAATTGATTTGGTTGTTCAAGAACTTCTCTATAAAGGATACAAGAGAAGCAACCAATATTCTGGGAATAAAGATCTATAGAAATAGATTAAAAAAAGGTTAGTTGGGTTATCCTAATGCATGTATATAGAAAAAGTGCTAAAAAGGTTTAGTATGGGGAATTCCAAGAGGTGATTCTTACCTATGTCGTATGAGATTTTTCTCTCACAGAGTATATGTGTTAAGATACAAGTAGAGAGAGATAAAATTGATTATGTTCCATATGATTCAGTAATTAGATGATTTATGTACATGATGTTATGTACCAGATCAGATGTGTCTTACACTTTAAGCATAACAAGCAGTTTTCAACCCAACCCTGGTGATGGTCACTAGAGGATTGTGAAAAACATTTTAAAGTACTTAAGAAAGACTAAAGATGTTTTATTAGTTTATAGAAAAGATGAACTAAGAGTTTAGGGTTATTTAGATGATAGTTTTTAGTTAGATACAGATGAAAGTAGATCACGGTTATGGTACATCTTCACTCTAAATAGTGGTGTGATAAGTTAGAAGAGTTCCAAACAACCAATTGTTGTAGATTCTATGACCGAGGTAGAGTACATTACAGCATCATATTAGTAAAGGAAGCATTTTAAATTAAGAAGTTCATTATTGAACTTAGAGTAGTTCCTAACATTGTTGAGTTAATTTAGTGTAACTATAATAATAATGACACTATTGCATAAGCAAAGGAGCTAAGTTGTCATCAATTTTCTAAACATGTACTAAGGAAGTTTCATTTAATTAGGGAGATAGTGGAGTGAAAAGACATAGCATTAGAACGAGTCTCAATAAACCATTGTCTAAAAAGAAATAAGATCAACTCACTTTAGTTCAAGGGGGAGATTGTTAGTTTATGTCGTTGTATCCAATTGATTAGTTGCAATTTTATCCATGACATTATATTTTAATTAATAAAGGAATTCCTTATCTTAATTTTTTTAATCACATTTTATGTTTTAATACTAAAGATAAAAACCCTGAAACAATTACTATGCAATTAAAATTATGATGAGATAATAATTATGAGATTCAATTTGCATTTATGTATTATTCCCTAATTGTTCCCAATTGTAGTTTTGTTAAGATGGAATATTAATGAAATAGTAAAACTAGCACATATTATATTTCTTTCTTATAAATAAAGCAATTAATCTCATAAATTAATGTATGTAGATACTTAAACAAAATTGTGGGTGTTTATTAGAAAATAAGTTCACGGAATTGGACCGATTATGAGTACCGAAATTGGAATATTATTTATGTGTCTATGGATTTTCTCATAATGATGGTTGTTTAATTGGTTGTTAAATTTGATATTACCAAGGTGTCTTATGTAAAAATTATCGTGTTTTGATGCTACTTATGACATTCTATTTAGGGTAGGCCAGCTAGTAGCCTTTGGATATAGTATGAACAATATAGAGATAGTGGAGTACATCAATAAAGGATTTGCCAATTTAAAATAATTAGAAAGAATGTTCTATTATTCTTGATTAGTAGTGATTTAAGGAATTCCCTAGCTAAGGTGAATTTGGTGTTTGAGAACAAACGAACATGATTAGATTTAATAAGAGTAGACACTATACCCATACTCTATAACTTATTGAAATATTAAATGATGAAAGGATTAAATTATACATGCTAACCATGTATAGATACGTTGAGTAAAAAAACTTTGATATTCTTAATATTTGTGAATTTCAAATGTTTTATTATGTTCACATACGATCATTCTAGTTATGGTCATATGCATTTAATGAAACAAAAGCCTATATCAATTCAAAAGTTTAAAGAATTTATTCTTGAGGTTGAGAAACAAATAGGTAAAAGTATTAAGACATTTAAATATGATCGAGGTGGTGAATATTTGGACCACAAGTGTCTTAGTTACTTAAAAGAGAATGAGAGATTCTCTGACATTGTATTTCTCCAGGAACTCCAAAATATAATAGACTATTTGAGAGGAGAAATCGTACTATATTATAGATGGTACATTCCATATGAGTTATGTAGTCCATCCTATCTCCTTTTGGGGGATATGTCCTTGAAATTTGTGCTTACCTTCTAAATAGAGTTCCATCCAATTCAATTGATAAGATACCATATGAGATATGGATTAATGGTAGACTAAAGTTGTCACACTCAAAGATCTATAGATGTGATGCTTATGTGAAACATGCATTATTTGAGAAACTTTAAGCCAAATCAGATAGATACAAATTTGTGATGTATCTAAAAAGAGTATTAGATATCGATTTTACCATCCTCTTAAGCAAAAAATGTTTGAAGAACCATAAATTCATATCTAGATGAAATAATAAACTCAAGCTAATACATATGATGTATAATCGAGGGTTCAAGAGGCACATAGTTTGCAACGCACTAGTAGGATACGTTGTCATCCCACTATATTAATTATAGATTAAAAAAGAGGAAGGATAATGCTTCACTCATAGATGATGAGGCTACTACTTTTAAAGAAGCAATGTCTGACATTAATTCTTTAAAATTATATGAAAGTATGAGATCTAAAATGGAATCCAAACTAACCAAGTATAGACTTTTGGGGATCTTATTGATGGAATTTATTGGTTCCTAAAATAAGTTCTAAAAATACCTAGGTGATCCTACTCGTAAGTATACAAGGTAATTGTAGTTTATTACCTAGGGTCATCTTCTACGGAGGTGAAATTGATCTAATTAAATTAATCTTAAAAAATAAAAACAAATACAATACTAAACATTCCATCTTGATTTGTTGAGTGAAGGTTTTAAAGGAAATCAAAAAATTAAACTGAAATGTAAAATGACTTAACTGGGAACAAAAACAAATAGATTAATTGAAGTGAAAAACTCTTGAGAATTAATTTCAGTAATTCATTCTCCTATGAATAATTAAAGGGAAATGATTAGATAGTTGTCTTACTAAAATTAACAGTTAGGTTTTAGATCAACCTGAATAATAAACTAAATCTAACTTTTAGATTTGACAAGTTATCATCTGAATTAATTATGGAAACCAAACCACTCAGTTAATATATTTCTAATTCTTAACCTAAACATCTATATCTTCTCATTCCATATTAATATTCTTCTCTTGATCCTTCGTTTAATACCAAAATGATGCAAAGTTTGGTCATGCTATTATATCCATTCAGTTCAGAAACTATAGGAAACATAAGACAACAACATAGTCCCTCGATCATGCATATTTGACTAAAATAGCTACATTAATTTTTAAGAAAAAGAGATCAACCCATCATGGAAATAACAAGATTCATCATTTGTATATACGTCAATCCCATGTTTATCGGTATAAGAGAAGTATTAAAGCAACAAACTAGATAAATAAACAAATGACCTATTAAAAACTATAAAGTATCAGTCGGTTAAGCTAATAGAGTAGTAAGTTCGGTTATCAACAGAAAAGTAAAACACATAGAAATAATGCAACAAATGAAGAACAAGGCAAGCAAACAAAGATTAAATGAGAGAGTTTTAGTGGTCTCCTCCACTCTCAAGCTCTCTACATTGGGTCTTGCCTTTTACTCTTTCCTGGTTCTCACCCAGATGATCGAATGCTCAAGTTCTTTTCACTCTTTGTTGTTGTTCTTCTTCTACTCACCTGGTTACTCTCTATTCTCTCTTCTCTTCTCCACCTTCTTCTTTTCTACTTTTTGTCCCCAAATGAGTCTCAGTGTGACGAACCTGTTTTATTTTTTCATGCAAAATTTACGTCAACTTTCATGCAAAATTCACAAAACATTCCCTTCAACCTTTATGCAATATTCATACCATTTTAACTCAATTAATCTCACATTTGGATCAAAACACAAGGATTTGTAACCAAAATCAAGATATAAAGATAAGCAAAGTTAACAGAAATTAGACACAACAATATTGTACCTATTGGTTGCAAGTAGGTTTTTAAGAGAAAATGTGACATAAAAGGTAATGTACATATATACAAAGCAAGGCTAGTGGCTAAAGATTATGAACAAAAACAAGCAGTTAATTTTGATGAAACCTTTTCACCCGTAGCTATGATTAGGTCTATAAGGATCTTATTAGCTATAGCTGCATATAATGATTATGAAATTTTGCTAATGGATGTCAAAATATAATTTCTCAATAGGAATTTGCTTGATGATATGTATATGATACAACTTGATAGTTTCAAATTCAAGAGATTTCCTAATCAAGTAAGCAAGTAGATTCGTCGTCATCCTACTAGATTAAATCCACATATTAAAAAAGAGGAAGGATAATGTTTCACTTATAGATGATTGCCTATTATTTTTAAATAAGCAATGTCTGATATTAATTCTTTAAAAGTATATAAAGTTATGAGATCTAAAATAGAATCCAAACTAACCATGTATAGACATTTGTAGATCCTATTGATGGCATTGTACTTATTAGATGCAAGTAGATTTTTAAGAGAAAAAATGAAATAGATGGTGATGTACATATATATAAAGCAAGGCTGGTGGCTAAAGGTTACAAATAAAAATAATTAGTTGATTTTGATGAAACCTTTTCACTAGTACCTGTAATTAAGTCTATAAGTGTAACATCCCGTTACCTAAGTAGAGGCTAGAATAGGAAATATGAGAGATTACTGATAGATTAGAAATTTCATTTCATGCTCATGCATTATATGATATACACATACATGTGATTATTGAATTTTTGCACATGAAAATAATTGTACATGTATTCATTGATAATTTCGAGTATAATTGAATTATGTTATAGTATGATTGAGAATTTCGAATTTGTTGTATTAAAAATTTATTTGGAGAGCGTAACTGTTAATTTTTAATTTTGGTAAATTTTAGGAATAATTTTCGAAAAAGTTGAATATTATTAGGCTAGGAAAAAAAATGTCAGTTGGTGAGTAAATTGGTGAATGGAAAATAGAAATAAGAAACCAAATGATATTGGAGACTTTTGAAAATGATCTTTGAAAATTTAGAGATGATTTTAGAATTTGTAAGTTATTGATATTGAAAATTTTGGTGATAATTGTAATGAAAAGATGGGAGTTAATGGAACTAATCCAATAGGAACTAGTTAGTTGGGAAACTAACGAAGACCTCAGGAATAGGTCAAGTGTCCAAGTCTAAAGTTAATTTTTTCTTAACTTTGAAAGACTAAGTATACAGTACTCTTATCTTCATTTTCTTCGTAGCTTACTTCTTCAAGTTCCTTCATTCACACAGAGTTTTTCATCAAATCTTCACCAAAGAAAAACCTTGTTTTTATCTACTTTTTCTATTCCCAATTTCATTTTTCTTCCTTTGGCCTCAAGAAAGACCGAAACTTTCCCAACCTCCATAATGATGTACGTGAGTTGCATGGAGATTAAGGCTTCTTGAGATTTTGACGAAGTTGGAGATTTATCAAGTAAGTATTGAGTAAATATTTATGAGTTGTGAATATATGTATTAAATTTGGTGAATTAGTTGATATTTCATATTCATGAGAAGAATATACATTTTTCATGTTAACTATGAAAATAAGATGAAAATTTTGATTAGTTGATTTTCGGTTTTGATGAGCGATATGTTATAAGAAGCGGTAGAAATAATTTTTATACTTGAATGATCTTAGAAAATATGTATAATTAGGTACAAAAAAATTTGGAGAAAAGAACAAGTAAATGATCTATTATGTTGTTTCTTCACTGTATAAGTGAGTTTTGAGTATTTTTAGAGATGAACAAAATAATGAATTTTAGAGTTAAGAAATAGGTGTATGATGATGTTTGGAGATGAGAAAGATTGTTTAAAATGAAAGTTGAGAAGAAAAATGGAGAATGTACAAAAAAATTAGAAGTTCAGAAAAATGAAGAGATGGAGAAAAAGAAAATGTAGAAAACATAAAGGACAAGCATAAATGATCCTTTTTCTACTTTTGATGATTTTATTTTAAACTTGGATTTTGGATTTTTATTTTTGAATGTTGAGTATAATAAGAGTCAAATGAAGATAAAATGAGGGAAGAATCAAATTAGAAATGTTAGATAGAGAGAAAAAACTGAAGAAGATGAACAAATGTAGAAAAATGAAGACATATGTGGAGAATTTCTGATTTTTTATGTTTGATGTTAATTCCTTGTTTTTGATCTGTTTTTGAATGTGTTGGATTGCATGGAAATCGAAAATGGGGTTGAGATGTGTTAGAGAAGTTGGTTTAAAAAGAAAAGAAGAAAAAGAAGGAAGAAGAAATCATAGAGGTTCGGAAGGTGAAGAAGAACACGATCATGATATTTGAAGAGGAAGAGGGAAATCACGTTCATGCTTTGGCACGATCACGACTTTCCTCTAAAGGCTGGAGACTCGCAATCGTGCTCTCACGATCGTGCTCATGTACGATCGTAACTTTTTTGGATGGAGAAAATTGAACATCCTTCAGTATTTTGGCTATATCTTCTTCTCCCAAACTCCAAATGACATGAGACTTAAACCATTGGACTCGCAACACACTAAGATACATCTCCACCAAAACTCATAGTCATATGAAATCATTTGGGAGAGATTGAGCAACAAATTTGGTACTGGTTTGATCAAGTGTGCACAGCCGTGAGTTGAGGTCTCACAGCCGTGATTTATTTTTATGGTGTGGACGCCCATGACTCAGTTTTGTTGTGATGCACGGCCTTGAGTTATGTTGCATGGCCATGACTTAAATTAGTGGGGTTATTGGATTTAAAATGAAAATGTTGAGGAGTACTGGAATATGATTATTGGTATGATTTCACTGAGCATGCTTTGGTATTTTGGTTCTATCTTCATATGTAGATTTCCAAATAAGATTATTTTTATTTTAAGTAAACTAAAGACATAGGACTATAAATTATCTGAAGAAATAGAATTTTAGTTCAGTCTCTAATACTTTCAATTTCTCGATGGAAGTTGAGTATAGTATACTGTTTCACAATAAGAATAGTCTGAAAATTTTTAGAGTATAACTTTCATATTACTAAACCAAATTGAATGGTTTTTATTCCATTAGAAACTTAAGAGATAGGAGAACAATTTTCTAGAAGAGAGTATTGATAAATTACTTCATTTTCATTGTCTAAATGATCAATAATAGTAGACTCGAAAGTCAGTTTTTGGAAAAATCTAGAAGTGATTCAATGAGTTATGAATTGTGATTTTAATGGTTTTATTGAGGTATATGTTAGCCTATCTCATGTCCCATGTGACTTATAGTTTGAGTCTCATGAAAAGCACCCAAGATAATGGTTATTGGGTATTAAATAATGGATCTCAAATGGGGTCAAAGACCCTTTCCCTCTCTCTTTCAAAACTAAATCATCATAATGGTTGGTGGTTCGTGAACCAACATAATGGATCGTCAAGCAACATGATGATTGAAAAAAATCGTATATAAGTTTTAGAAAAACTTATGAATGAGATACTAAATTATTATCTTAACCATTGAAGAAACATTAAATAAAGAAAGAAGAGAGGGAATAAAAAGCTTTACAAAAAGAACAAGAAATCATGGATACAAGTACGCAAAAAATCAATTGATCCATAAATGTCTTACAAAATGGTATCGGAGCCATGGTATTGTATGACTAGTTTTCTACCATGTATTGTTTCGGTATGATTGTGTTTTTGTTTGTTTTGTATGAATCGGGTGTTGTATAATTATGTATTTTTCATGGCATTGTTTTCCTTGCATATGAAATAGACATAAGACATGTAACGAACATTCGGTGATGATATGTATGTGTTGCCTTATTTGTTGTCTAGTATTATTAATGGTATTGATACAAAACATAAACACAAAAGAAACAATATGTTGTGTTGATAATGCCATGCACTGAAAGGTAAGGCTTGGGATAGTTTTCGGTTAGGAAAAAGAAACAAAATCAACCATTTGTTTTTGGACTTACCGTTGTGTTACTGTGTTAAGATATATGTTTATGGTTATTCAAAAGTAATGAAATTTTCAACAACCATCGAAGATGAAGGGTAATACACAGTAGAGAGAAACCAAACACGTCATGCATGGATGTTAATATATAACCGAAAGTTTTGGTATGAAGTTAATGACTACCGAAGAAGACAATGGTGGATTACATTTTGTTAGTTCAAGCAAGAGAGCATTCAAGAAAGGAATTGCTAAGAAGAATCCATAAAAGAAAGAAGAAAAAAAACCACAAAACAGGAACGAACCAATATGACGCTGGAGGAAGATGAGGCGTGTGCACTGCACGCACCTTACTTCATGCTAACGTCAGCACGCATCAGTGTCGGGCGCGTGCTGTACATATGCCTATCGCTTTATATATATTTTTAATTTTTTAATAAAAGAAATTAATATGCATAAATGTTAAGCATATGTTTGCTATGCATAATATAAATTTTGTATCATATTATGTTTTAATTGGTATTGTAACCATTTATATTATGAAATGTTTGGAATTAAATTATCCTTTTATATGTTGATTGTAATATATGACATTATAGAAGTTTAGAATAGTTTGTTAGTCACCAAAGTGACCAAACTAATTAAATTAAATTTTGTCATGTATAATAATTATCCAATTAAATGTTTATTGCATAGAAAACTTGTTAGTCACCAAAGTGGCCTAGCTTGAAACTATTAATCATTTAATTGTGATTATTTCAATTGTTCATTATGATATGATGCTAAAATGACATAAAGGTTGACCTGAACAATTGAGATTATTAATTATAATGCTAGGAGGTCACCAAAGGTGGACCATTGCTTATAATTAATGACATTAAAAGGAATTTACTAACATTTTTAGTTAACATGATTGTATATCCAAAGATAACATGCATGTTGACTAGAATATGATTGATTGTCCATTATAGTAAACTATATATATGTATCATAATAGGTTACATCTATGTATTTATATTTCACCCAAAGGAGAATTTAAATGCATAATTAAAGTATATTAGTTAGTTTGAATCCATTTAGGTTTACTTAAAGTATTAATATGTGAGATATATGTTGTGTTTGTAGCATCAACTGATTTGTTTGCTTTAGGAAATAGGCTTATCAAGTTTCATGGTCTGAACTATGCTGATTGGTCCGAACAAATCAAGTTCCAACAGGGAGTAATGGATTTAGATTTGTCCATTGTTTCAGACATAAGGCCTGCAGCCATAACTGAGACTAGTTCTGAAGCTGACAAGTTTTATTATGAGGCCTAGGAATGATCTAATAGGCTGAGCTTGAATTTGATGCGAATGACGATTACAGAAAATGTAAAGCCATCAATGCCTAAAACAAACAATGCAAAGGAGTTCATGTTGAAGTTTAAAGAATACTCTCAATCTGATATAGCTGACACGTCTATAGTAGGGACTTTAACGAGTGAGCAGATGACTAAAAAGTTTAATTGGTCACAACTCATTCACGATCATGTAACTCATATGTTAAACCTAGCTGCAAAGTTGAAATCCATGCGTATATATGTGAGTAAGTCCTTTCTAGTACAGTTTATTATCAACTCCCTTCCTCTAGAGTTTGGGCAGTTCTAGGTGAATTATAACACCATTAAGGAAAAATGGAACCTTCAAAAAATAAAGGTCATGTTGGTTCAAGAGGAAGGGAGATTAAAGAAAATAAATGAACACTCTGTTCATCTCATGTTTCATCAAGGAGCTAGTAGCAACAAGAACAAACTAGGAAAGAAAGGCAAAAATAAGGATGAAGCTCTCAGCAAAGTTAATGAGGGTTGAATCCATAAAGATAAGAGGTTCCATTTCTGCAAGAAACCTGGTCACTTCAAGAAAGATTGTCCTAAATGAAAGGTTTCGTTAGAAAAGAAAGGTACATACTATGTTTTAGTATGTTTTGAATCAAATCTTATTGAAGTGCCTAAAAATACTTGGTGGTTAGATTCTGGTGTAACTACTTATGTGTCACATGTTAAACAGGGATTCCTTTCAATCCAAACCATAAACAGAATTGAAAAGTTCTTGTATATAGGGAATAGAATGAAGGCACGGATAGAGGGCATTGGGACGTACAGATTGATCTTAGACACTAGGTGTTACCTAGATCTAGAAAAGTGTCATTATGTTCCTGAATGTGCTAGGAATTTAGTTTCTATTGCAAAATTGGATGATATAGGATTTCAATTTAAGATTGGAAACGATGTTTTTTCGTTGTATAAACATAAGTACTATTATAGTTCTGGTACTTTAATTGATTGTTTATATCATTTCAATCTTGATGTTGATTTTGTTGAATCTCTGTTTCATGTTGACCATATTATAAGAAGTAAACGTAGTGCAAAAAATGAATGCTCTACTTTTTTGTGGCATAAAAGATTAGGTCATATATCCAAGGAAAGGGTACATAGGTTAGTTAAAAATGAGATCTTACCTCCATTGGATTTTGTTAACTGGGATATATGTGTGGATTACATTAAAGGCAAGAAAACTAAACATATATCAAAGCATGTAGCCACAAAAAGTAGCACATTACTAGAATTAATACAAACTGACATCTATGGTCCTTTCAATGTTCCTTCATGGGGTGGCGAAAAATATTTCATTACCTTTATTGATGACTTTTAACGATATGGATATATCTATCTGCTACATGAGAAGTCTCAATTTGTGGACATCCTAGAGGTGTTCATTAATGAGATAGAAAGGCAGTTAGATAGAGAAGTAAAGATAGTGAGGTCTGATAGAGATGGTGAATATTATAGAAAATTTAATGAAAGTGGTCAATGTCTAGGTCCATTTCCAAAGTTTCTTGCCAGTTGAGGCATATGTGCGCAATACATAATGCCTGGTACAGCACAAAAAAATGGTGTAGCTGAAAGGCGGAATCGTACTCTTATGGAAATAGTTAGGAGCATGTTAAGTAATAGTACTATACTTTTATCATTGTGGATGCATGCATTAAAGACCGTTGCATATCTGTTAAATAGGATTCCTAGTAAGGCACTCCTAAGAAACCTTATGAACTGTAGACAGGAAGGAAACCTAATTTATGACACCTTCATATTTGGGGTTCTCTGGTAGAAGTAAGGTTGTATAATCCACATGAAAAGAAGCTTGATGATAGAACCGTGAGTAGTTTTTTCATCGGCTATCCTTAAAAGTCAAAGGGTATAGATTTTATTGTCTTAATCATAGTAAAAGAATAATTAAGCCTGGTAATACTTGGTTCATTGAAAATGGTCCAATAAGCGGGAGTGGAGAATCAAGAAAAGTGGATATTCACGAGAGTCAAGTAGAAACTACTCCAAGTTGAGTAGAATCTACTACATCAAATGTGATTCCAACAGTTGTTATTCTTTTTATTGCATCACGAATACGTAATATACCAAAACAACAAATTAATGTTCCAATTCTATAAATTGAACATATTAATGATGAACAAGCTAATGATGTTCAAGTTACAAATGATCAAGTGATGTCACAAGAAGTAGCATTACGAAGGTATGTAAGGTAGAGAAGACCAGCTATTTCAAGTGACTATGAAATTTACTCACTTGAATATGAATGTGACTTGAGCATTGATAAGGATCCAGTCTCATTCAAACAAGCCATAGAATATAACAATTTTGAAAATTGGTTGAATGCTATGAAAGAAGAGTTGAAATCAATAGGTGACAACAAAGTCTAGGAATTAGCTAAGTTGCCAGAAGGTACAAAGCAAGTGGGTTGTAAATGGGTCTTTAAGACCAAACGTGACTCACAAGGCAACATTGAAAGGTATAAAGCCAAACTTATTGCCAAAGGTTACACTCAAAAGGATGGTATTGACTATAAAGAGACCTCTCTAGTTTTAAAGAAGGACTCCTTAAGAATTGTTATGGCACTGGTGGCTCATTATGATTTAGAGCTTTACCAAATGGACGTAAAGACTGCCTTTCTAAATGGTGACTTGGAAGAAGAAGTGTATATGGATCAACCAGAAGGTTTTAAAACCATAGGAAAGGAACGATTAGTGTGTAAATTAAAAAAGTCAATATATGGACTGAAGCAACCTTCCCGACAATGGTATCTTAAGTTTAATGATACCATTACTTCTTATGGTTTTGTAGAAAACACCATTGATCAGTGTATCTATATGAAGGTTAGTGGGAGCAAGTTTATTATATTAGTCCTATATGTTGACGATATCCTTTTTACTGTGAATAATATTGTTTTGTTACATGATGTAAAGAATTTTCTTTTAATAATTTTGAAATGAAAGATATGGGTGACGCATCCTATGTGATAGGAATAGAAATATTCTAAGATAGATCACAAGGATTGTTAGGAATATCTCAGAAACATTATATCGAGAAAGTATTAGAAAGATTTCAAATGAAAAAATGCTCTACAGGGATAGTTCTAATTCAGAAAGGGGACAAATTTAGTTTAATGCAATGTCCATGAAACGATTTGGAACACAAGGACATGAAGTCTATTCCTTATGTTTCAGTAGTTGGGAGCTTAATGTATGCTCAAACATGCACTAGGTTAGATATCAGTTTTGCTATTGGAATGCTAGGACGATATCAAAGCAATCCTAGAATGTACCACTAAAAAGCTGTAAAGAAAATCCTTAAATACTTACAAGGCAACAAGGACTATATACCCAAATATAGGAAATCAACCTATCTCGAAGAGATAGGTTGTTCGAATTCAGACTATGCTGGTTGTGTAGACTCACGAAAATCTACATTCGGTTATATGTTCCCATTAGCTGCAGGAGCAGTTTCGTGGAAAAGTGGAAAGAAGTCTATCATTGCTACTTCCATTATGGAGGCTAAATTTTTGGTGTGCTTTGAGGCCACGGTTCATGGATTATGGTTACGTAACTTTATCTTAGGTCTTGGTATTGTCGACAATATTACTAGATCGTTAAGAATTTATTGTGGTAATTCCACAATAGTATTCTTCTCTAAGAATGACAAGTATTCAAAGAGTGCAAAACACATAGATTTTAAGTATTTGTTTGTGAAAGAAGATGTCCAAAAATATAAAGTTTCAATTGAGCATATTGGTACCAATCTCATGATAGTTGATCTGCTAACGAAAGGCTTACCACCCAAAACATTTATTGGTCATAATGAACGGATGGGCCTTATAGATAAGTCCTTGTTAGCATACCGTTCTGACATGTAGATATACGTATCATTGTCTTACTCGAATTGTTATGACACTTGTGAATTCAATTACATTCATATGTTTTTGCTCACTTACTGGTTATCTATATTATATTGTATTCAATTATTTGTGAGATATCAATTACCAAATTATTCACTTAAAGTTTATTGAGTTAAGTTGATTATGTGATACATGGAAGGAATCATGTTATATAACTTGTGACCACCATGATCCCATTGACTTAATTCAATTAAGGATGACTTGATCGATACCATGTATTGTGTGCACTTAAAGTTTTATTGTTGGACCACCAAGTCAGAACATGGGACAAGTGGGAGATTGTTAAACTATTTCATGTCCCGTGTGACTTATAGTTTGAGTCCTATGAAAAGAACTCAAGATAATGGTTATTGCGTATTAAATAATGGATCTCAAATGGGTCAACGACCCTTTCCCTCTCTATTTCAAAACTAAATCATCATAATGGTTGGTGAACCATTATGATGGTTCGTGAACCAACATGATGATTGAAAATTTCGTATATAAGTTTTAGAAAAACTTATGAATGAGATATTGAATTATTATCTTAACCATCGAAGAAACACTAAAGAAAGAAAGAAGAGAGGGAATAAAAAGCTTTATAGAAAGAACAAGACATCATGGATACAAGTACGGAAAAAATCAATCGATCCATAAATGTCTTACAGTATAAGCCTAAATACAAATTATACTTAGGTGACTTTTAATATATGAATGTTTACATGACGAGAATAACAAAGTGATATTCGAGATTGTCATAAACATGTATTGTGCATATTTCATATGCATACATGTGCACTATTAAACATTTATAATTGTGCAAATTGTGATATGTGTATATTGCTTATTATAGAGGAGCAACTGGAACGTCAACCTCCAGACATTGCTAAAACTTCCAAGCATTAGCCTTGGGATCGATTTGTGAGTAACCTAGACAATTTCTCTCAATTACTGTTTTCTTTAAATTGTGTTTTGAATGATAAGATGAATGTGATTAATTATGTTAATGCCAGACAATGTGGGCCCGAGATTTGATATATATTAATGTGATATGGAAGTGTTACTTGTATGTGAATGTGACAAAATAAATGTTACTTAACAATGATGTTGAATGCCAGATCTTGCATCCAATGATAATTGTGATTTGAATGTGACTGTGCAAGCATGTGATTGATTGAAAATATGAGAATGTGAAGCATTCCATTACATAAATGTATGTAAGATAAAGAAAGTTATGACCGGAGTCGTTAGTATAAGAGCTTAAAGCTCAGATTGTGATCAGAGCCTCAGGCTCGGTTGTGAATGTACCCGGTATCCACTAAAAGATATAGGACATAATTTGACACATCTCGGTATCCACTAAGGGATACGAGCTAGTAAAAAAGACACTCGGTCACAATGACAATAATAAATGAAAGTGCATCTCATGTGCATTACATTTATACTTGATAGGTGTACCTTACCTGATTGAAATGATTATGATGATTGTTCTAAAAGTGAAATGTGATATTTTATGAATATACAAAATGATGTGAATAATATGTTACATGTATTGATGTGATGTATGAATTGAGTGAACCATCGATGATGGTTACCTCACTGAGTTCGTAAAACTCATCAAAATTGGAACGTTGACTTTTCAGGACCGTCAGACGATATTAGCTACTAAGCGATGCTACAAGCAGTGTAGAATTATACTTTTAGAAAAGAGAAGAAATGGCTTAAAGGTCGACCAGCTAGGTTTGGACAGATTAGATAGATTTTTGTGTATTTCCTCTTTTATGTAGCACTTTTTATATTAGGCTATGATGTTATATAAGTATGAATGTTAAAATATACATTACAGACATTTGGTTGTTATGAAATGAAATGAGGAAATTTGGTTTTAAATTATTATGATTTTTCTTATGATGTTTTATAAGAGAATAAAGATAGATGATGTCATGCTAAGTGAATGTTGTGATTTAGGACACCATTATCATAGGTTATGTACTGAAATGTCATCTGGGTGTTCCAGTATGTACCCTAGGGTAAGGGGCACTACAATAAGGATCTTATTAGCTATTGTTGAATATCATGATTATGAAATTTTGCTAATGGATGCCAAAATAATTTCTCAACAAGAATTTGCTTAAGGATATGTATATGAAACAACTTAAGAGTTTCAAATTTAAAAGATTTCCTATTCAAGCATGCAAGTAGAAAAAGTATATTAATGGACTTAAACAAGCATCATAAAGTTAGAACATCAAATTGGTGAGATAATAAAAGAGTTTGGTATTATCAAAAATATGGATAACCATATGTCTATAAGAAGGCTATTAGGAGTTCAATCATCTTCCTAGTGCTATATGTGGATGACATATTGCTGATTGGAAACAATAAAACAATGCTCCAATATATAAAGATTTAGTTATCTAAGATCTTCTCTATGAACGATATGTGGGAAGCGGCCTATATTCTATGTATAAAGATCTAGAGAGATAGATAAAAAAAGGTTGCTTAGCATAGACAAAGTGCTAAAGAGCTTTAGCATGGAGAATTCCAATAATGGATTCTTACCTATATTTATAGGATTTCTCTCATACAGTATTTGTCTTAAATCACAAGAAGAAAGAGATAAAATAAATTGTGTTTTATATGCTTTAACAGTTGGATCGATCATCTATGGGATGTTATGTACTAAACCAGATGTGTCTTATACTTTAAGCATAACGAGCAAGTTTTAAGCCAATTCTAGTGATATTCACTGGACGAATGTGGAAAACATCTTAAAGTGCTTAAGAAGGATTAAAGATGTTTTCTTGGTCTATGAAGGAGCTGAATTGAGAGTTTAGGGGTATTCATATACTAGTTTTCAGGCAGATCTAGATGATTTTCTATCACAATTAGGGTACATCTTCACTTTGAATGGTGGTACAATAAGTTAAAAGAGTTACAAATAACCAACCATTATAGATTTTATAACCTAGGTAGAGTATATTTGAGTGAAAGAGGTGTCAAAGGAAGTGTTTTGGATCAAGAAGTTCATCACTGAACTTGGAGTGACTCCTAACATTATTGAGTTGATCATAGTGTATTGTGACAACAATAGCACCATTATACTGGCGAAGGAACCAAGGTCTCATCAATAGTCCAAACATGTATTCATGAAGTTTCACTTGATAAGGGAGATAGTAGAATAGAAAGACATAACATCAGAGTGAGACCGACTATTAATGAAATAGCAAAACTAGTAGACATTGTTTTTATCCTTATCAAGAAAAGTAATTAATCTTACAAATTAAAGTATGGAAATAATTAAACAAAAATATGAGTACTTATTAGAGAACGAGTTCACTGAACTGAATTGATTGTGAGGATCCTAAATAGAATATCATTTATACGTTTATGGATTTCCTCACTATGATGACTGTATAATTAATCCTCATATTCGAGATTACTAACGTATTTTATATGTGAATAATTATGTTTTGATGTTATTTATGCCTATTTTATTTAGGAAAGCTTAATTGGTAGTACTTGGATATAGTACAAACCATATAGCAATGGATGAGTGAGTAAATAAAGGATTCGTTGCTAAAGTAATTAGAGGAAATTTTTCGTTATTCTTGATTAGTAATGATTTAAGAAATTCTTTGGCTAGAGTGAATTGATGATTGGGATGATGTTTACAAAAATCAATTATTAACTAGTAAGAATGACCATGATTGGATTTAATAAGAGTAGACGCTATATCCATGCTTTATATCTTATTAGAACATTGAATGATTAAAAGATTAAATTATACATTATAATCATGAATGGAAGGTTGAATGAAACCACTTTGACATTCCTAATATTTAGGTGGTCATGACATGTTGTTAGATATCAATCTTGAACTATGACTGTTAATTGGAGAATCAAAGAAAAATAAAATGAATTTTAATTTATCTAATTCTAATTATGAATTACACGTATAATTTGGAATCATTGTCAACATATTAAAAACCTAATGGGTCACACATAAAGAGCAGTTAAAAAGAGAAAATTAATTTTCAATTAAATTAGAACTAATTGTGAAGTTTGAGAAATTTCAAGGAACAAATATAAGATATTTAATTTTATTAGAATTAAATTAAACTATAATTAGAGTTTGAATTCAATTCTAATTGAAATGTTTTTTATATATATATATATAGAAAATTACTCTAAAGGAGCTAGTACTCCTGCTAAATTCCACTCAAAGAGTTGAGTTTCCTTTTATTGCTTTGTGGATACCAATAGAGACTGGATGATGAACAACTTGTGGTTGACACCTCAAAAATGTTTCAAAAAAATTTTAACAAGTATTTGAATCAAGTATGATTCTTTTATTTTATAATTCATGTTTTCAAGTTAATCAATTATTGTGATCATATTGGAAACTATAAAAAGGTTATTTTCTTGCTATGCTCATGATTCGATCATGGTTGATTTCCCAACAATCTTTACTTTTGCAAAGGAAGAATAAGAGTTAGTTCATATGGTATCATTGCTTTCTTGTAGCATTAATAATTTCAAACACTGGTGATGTAGATATTCAAAGATGTACAAATTGTAATTTTGAATTATCACGTATCCCTTATTCAATGTTATAATTTTATCCCTTCCATGATATATAATAGATATAGAAATTTCTTCAATATATTTTTCATCCATAAATCAATAACATGAAACATGGAAATAAGAAATGTGACATTTGGTAAGTAGTGTTTAACAAAAACAAATCAATTATGAAGCATGTGTTGGGCTACCAAATTTAAAGAATGGTAAACCATCACAAAGAAACCTATTGTCATTAAAAGAATCTTCAATTGGTGATGAAATAAATAGGAGTGTAAAAATTATGCAAAAAGGAAAGAAAAAGAAAATGGGAATGGGAATGGGAATAGGAATGAGAATGGGAATGGAAAATTATAAAATTTGTTCTCTATCTATTTTAATCGATCATATGCTCCCTGAAGTTCTGCAAAATTTCTATTTTGTCATAGTTGTTTCAAATTGAAATTTACAGTTGATTCTCACAAAGCAACTGCAATTTACATAGTACTTTTGCAAGCAAACAAATTAAGTGCACAACAAATAAATCACACACAGAGAACACCATAAAGCAGTTTAACTACATGACCTACGTCTACAGGGCCCTCACCTAGATTAATCAGCTTTCATCGTAGTACAATAGGCTTACACAAGGCTATTATAGAGCTGAAACCACTCACTACTTGACGTTATCCACTCGTACTCACCCTGTAAAAGTATCTCACACCCAATAACAGGACCAATTCATGCTAACCTCAATAGAAGATTTTAAAACAAAGAATATAACAACGAGAAGAATATTGATTAAATCAATAGTGAAAGAAACCAAATGAAAGCACTTGAGTCAATGAACACTCCTTTATGTGTTCCGTAACATTAAAACATAATCATTTAGAGTTATCAAGTCATTAAATCAAGAATGAAATAAACAAAATGAAAGCACTTGAGTCAATGAACACTCCCTTATGTGTGTAGCAGCATTAAAACATAATCATCTAGGGTTTTCAATAAAAATCTATTGTAGAACTTTGTAATTAATCTCTAAAAGCGTAATAAATGCAGCAACCAAAAGTCAATGATTATCTGTCATACCATGGATTGCTTATTGATACATAAAAAGTCCTTACTCCTTTAGGAATCTTTATTCTTTAAGGATTCCTTCCTTCCATGAATATCTCAGCTTCCAAAATTCTACATTTTCTAAGATAGTAGAATCCTATACGAAATCAACTTCCTTATAGTAGAATCATATACCAAATCAACTTACTTTTTACAAAAGATATTCCAAATAAATTAAAATACAAATAATGCCGAAAATATAATATTGTAACAATCTCCCCCTTTTTGGCATTATTTATCACATTAAAATGTCGCCCTAAATAAGAGAAATGGAAACTCCCCCTGAAATAAAGGATCATGATATATTATATCGAAAACTCAAAGTCAAGGTCAATGTCAAGTTAATAGTCAACTGTCACTAACAAATCTGCAAATACCAGTAAGTTCCTATCTCCCCTTGAGACAAATCAATGCCAAAAAAAGCTAATGATCATGGGACGAAGTGGAACGAAGAATTCATTGTTTGAGTTGTTGAAGAGCAGTCATACCCACATGAAAAATGTATTTAATATAATCAATCTCAGCAAATAAGCAGGTCTGCAGTAGGTGCAGTAAGCTGTGCAGAGGGATTAGATGAGGAGTATGGCAAATCAACCACTAGAGCTTGCTTGTTGACAATAAGAATTTGAGGAGAGATATGCGGGATAAACACAAGCTTAAATACCTCAAAATTAACACGAGATACACCTTGGGGATGCAAAAATTGAGTAATTAAATAGGAAAACCCAATAATGTTTTCTATTTACCAACACCAGTAATCATAACCTTAATAATCAATCGCCCCAAATTTGTTTGTAACCTTGGTGCCTATTGCATACACAATCAGCTACCAAAAGCTTATGAAGAAAAAATATTTTTGTGTAAGATTAGAAGAATGTAGTACAGTAGTAAAAGGCCAATATGACAATTTACCATCAGTTAATATACTTGCCAACATATCATTACTCACTTTAATCCATCCTCAATAAACTGGTCCTCAATTAAATTCACATATCCATTCTTCTAAAAATGTATATATTTTCTATTTTGAGCATTATGGAATAGCATTTGTAGTACTTTGTAGCAATTTGGCCTTCTATGACCTTTACACCACAATAGTGACATGTAGGCACAAACTTTTTGCTTCTTTTTGAAATTTCTCCTTACTTAATTGATCGTACTTCTTTGACAAATATAGCTTCACCAATTTGCTCATTATTCACCTGACAACATTTACCTTTATATTCAACACCTTGAAAATCTCCTTTTTTTTTTCAATTTCCATCAATTTGTATAGCTTCTTGGTACCACTATTCAACATTCGTATTCCTTTCTCTATATTGATCAACTTTTTCATCAAGTTCATCTTTTGTTGACAATAACTTCATCTTCAAATCTTAAATAACATTTTTCATGGTAGAATTTTTCCTCTTTAACTTCTCATTTTGTTTACGCATCTTCACCCATTTGTTATACATTAGTTCATAGGCCTTGCAGATATCTTCCTTTTTAAATTCTAAGTCATTGTCATTACTATCGTTATCAGAATTAGAGTTTGATACTAAAACATTTAAATCTTTGTCTTCAGTTTCTTTACTAGTTGCTACTAAGCAAGCAACTGAATTTTCTTTAAATAAAGCAACCAATGCAGTATGATGACTCACAATTTCTTCTTCACTTCCGTACTCACTTTCAGATTCATTTTCACTCCAAGTGCTGGTGTAAGACTTCCCCTTTCTCCTTCTAAGAGTGTTAGCACACTCTGCTTGCATATACCTAAAACCTTGACACTTATGACATCGTATCTTCTTTACCTTCTTTTCACCTTTTAAAGCTTTTTCTTGCTATTTCAAGCTATTGTTGGATGAACTCCCACCATTCTGTTTGAACTTAAGTCTATCTTTCTTTACCTTCTTCATCCATTTGTTGAATTTTCTTGTTATCACTACCAGATCTTCATTTTCATTGGAATCGTCTCTTAAATCATGTACAGGTTTAGCAACTTCTGCTTGAAGCACTAATCCGTTATTCTTCTCATACTTGTCTCTCAACTAGTTCGTCTCAAAGTTTGTGATAATTTTAATTGCCTTATCCAAAGATAACTCATTAATGTGATGAGCTTCTTCAATAGTTGCAATCTTTGATATGAATTTAGGAGGCAACGATCTTAAGGTTTTCTTAACAAGTTTCAGATTTAAGTACTCTTACTAAGTTGATGTGCTTGATTAGCGATATCATGCAATCACTCATAGAAGTCTTCAATAATTTCACTTCCTCTATCTTAAGCTCTTTAAACCTAGTAACTAACATTTGAAGTCTTGATGCTATCACCGATTGTGATCCTTCATGTATGGTTTGTAATGTATCCTAAGTTTTTTTTGCTGATTCACACATTGATATCATACTGAAACATCCTTTATCTACAACACTAAAAATTGCATGTATTGCTAGAGAGTTAGCAAGCGCTTCCTCTTCTTCAGCATTTGTCCACTCAGACGAATCTTTAGGTACCGCTTCATTCTTTTCATTAGTTGTCATAGGATGAGTCCAATCTTTCAACATAGAAGTTCAAGCTCAAGTCCATTGGGCTTGAATAAATACTTATATTCTCGATTTCCAAGCAGAATAGTTAGAGTCATCTAGTAAAGGTTACTCCTTCTCTAGTAGCCATGAGTGCGAAATACTGATCTACACCAACTTGACACACCATGTTTTGAGGAGGTGAGCCTAGCTCTTATACCAATTGAAAAAAATGTTAAAATTTTACAAATTTTCTATTGTCATAGTTGCTTCAAACTGAAATTTACAGTTGATTCTCACAAAGCAACTGGGCAAGCAACTGTAATTTCCATAATTCTTTTGCAAGCAAAAAAAATTAAGCATGCAGTAAATAAATCACACAGAACACCAGAAATTTGTTAACGCAGTTCGAAATACACGGCCGATATCTATGAGGCCTTCACCCGTATTAATCAATTTTGATCGTAGTACAATAGGCTTACATAATACTATTACAGAGCTGACAACACTCACTTCTTAACGCTATCTACTTGTACTCACACCCATGAAAGTATCTCACACCCAATAGCATGACCAACTCATGCTAACCTTAATAGAAGATTTTAAAACAAAGAATATAACAACAAGAAGAATATCTTAAGTGATTAAATCAAGAATAAAAGAAACAAAACAAAAGAACTTGATTCAATGAACACTACCTTATATGTGCAGCATTATTAAAACATAATAATCAAGAGTCTTCAACAAAAATTTGTTGTACAATTTTGTAATTGATCTTTGAAAACAGACCAACCTAGTAGCCAAAAATCGATGATTACCTGACACACCATGAATTGCTTATTGATATACAACAAGTCCTCCCTCCTTTAGGATTCTTTATTCTTTTAGGATTTCTTCGTTCTACACATATTTTAACTTCCAAAATTTTTCACATTCTAAGATGGTGGAATTCTGCACCAAATTAACTTCCTTTTTACAAAAGATATCCTAAATAAATTAAATTATAAATAATGCCAAAAATAGATACTCTTTCAACTGGAACGTTTTGGTAAAAAAAATCGACATGTCTCAGGCAGTCAAGGTTGCGTAGCCAAATAATTTGTCTCTGAAGCATTGTCTTACTGTTTTGGATGCCAAAGGCCTGAATGGATATCTCCGTTTAAAATCCCAGATGTAGTCAAACATTATCGTTGTCATTACTCTTTTTTTCTGGATTTCTTTCTTGCGTCGTATCATTGGGGTTTGTACCAAACGATCATTTTTGAAGTTGGAACTCTATCCTAGAATATATTTATTTGACAAATGAATTCAAACCATACATTCTTTCTAATACTAATTTGTATAAGGAGTGCAATATCTTACTTGAGCCCTAAATCTACATATTCGTTCAGTTAACCGTCAGGGCGGAACATGTCAAAACTTCAAGCTTATAGTTGAACAGAATCATCGTCTGCTCCCGAAAATCTGTTCCCACTCTATTCCATGGGATCAGATCCATCCAATTTTTCTCTTGGATATCTGCTCCCTTAAAACCAAATCTAAATTCGCAAATATTAAGAATCGTTTGGCAACTATTCCAATTCTCGTCTCTCCAATACAGCATAAGCTGTTCTGTATTAAATATGTTTGTGTTCCTATTGCTAAACCTATTAGCTATGTACATCAGTTCTGGGACCACGACGTAAGCATCAACTAGACACATACATGAGTGAAAATCTTTTCCCTATGAAGAATCTATTCTTCATGATACAGATACAGCCCAAGGCCAAAACGAGCACATGCTCTGCAAAAAGCAATTTCCTCTGCCGCAGCAACCGGATCTACAATGTCATCAGTGGATGAGATTGTCGCAGATGACTCACGGTGTGCCTGTATTCACATGTATGTTGATTAGTTGCATAATGAAGCCAAAATTACAACTATGCGTCCTTTTCTCACACAGTATTTCAGGGATGTATAACCTACAATGTCTTCCATGTTTCACTCGTCATAGTCAATTTCAACATGAGATCCTACACATGACTTTCAATCAACAAATACATGGAAAACTTCAGAAGTAACACATGGATTCTGTTTAGCTGGTCCCAAATTTTAATCTTAAACAGAGACACCGTGAATCCCAAGTCCCCTATGTGCCAACTTAGAAATTTTGTTTACATGTACATAAATGTGGCTACCTGAGTTGGTATGCAAGCAAACTTCACATCAAATAGTGGATGATCATGGGGAAATAATTCAAGTCAATGATCTGATGAGCATCATCCAATAAACACCACATGGGTAATTTGGACACACAATTTTGCAGTATTCAATATCCCGAAACCATGATTTTGAGCAGAAAATGTGCATAATACTAGTAGGAGCTGTTACAGTTTAGAGAACATAGAAAACACCTCTCCGTCAGATCCTCGTACAGTGACACGGTACACAACTGTCACACTTCCACTGTCAGAGAAAATAACATCGCGTATCTCTCCGCACCACCCTGTCAATAGAAGTAAATGATGTGTTTAGTAATACAAAAAGAATATTGAAACAAACAGCTAAAATGTACTAATGCATTTTATTATTTTATATCAAACTCAGTAATAGATACATTATTATAGGTATGTGTGTGTGTGTATATATATATATATATATAGAAAGAAATGCACACAGAAAAGAGATTTGA
Organism: Erythroxylum reticulatum; assembly: GCA_025504915.1. Taxonomy (NCBI): domain Eukaryota; kingdom Viridiplantae; phylum Streptophyta; class Magnoliopsida; order Malpighiales; family Erythroxylaceae; genus Erythroxylum; species Erythroxylum reticulatum. The sequence continues at coordinate 8,206,637 of JANSVA010000001.1, read as the reverse complement.
TCCAGTGAGAAAAGGCATGGAATCATGGTAATCAGAAGAGAGCAACGAGTTGAGAGTCGTATTGCAGAGGTTGAATTGTTTAGCTGATAAAATAAACAAATCGAATAGAATGATGAATTTGGTGGTTAGGCTAGCCCTTGTAAACAAGCAAACACACAAACAAACAAAAAAAAAAAAAAAGACAAACCAGGGGCATAGAAGCTGAGCATTCGATTGGCATGGTACCTGAATTATTTAATAAGACTATAAGGTCAGTAAGACGAGGAAGATATAATGAATGAAAGAGATGCATATGCATAACATAAACAGTTATAAGGAAGAAAGAGGAGTACCAGGGAATAGAGGGCGATGGGGATTGGGATTGGGTTTTCATATTATTACTGAGATCTCGAAAGCTGTCTGATTGGGACTGGGTTTTCACAATATTATCTGGAATCCTCTTGTTGAGATCTCGGAAGATTTCTGCCAGAGGCCGAGTGATGGAAGATAAGGATTTGTCAAGAGGAACCACATAATTGGAATTCGGGACTCCTCCTACTCCTTTATTCTTATTCCAATCGTTGTTGTTGCTACATATTGCAAGCCTTCTCCTCTTTGTTGAATTCATATGATTCATAATAATTGACGACGCCCATATCGGGAGGAACAAACCGTTGTTGCTTTGCACTGCCATTCGAGTAGGATTCCGATGATAAGAAAGTTGGGAATAATCAGCTCCCCATCCGAGCCTCAGCTGCTGCTACTTAATACGTGTACATAGACTTGTCCTCCATTGACCCTTCTCAATTAAACACAACAATTCAACCTTTTCTTTTATCATTTTTGTCTTAAAATATATAAATGTTTTAAAAACTGACCAAATCGGTGAAAGAAAAGATTAAAAATTTAGAAATTTAACTGGTATTAAATTATTATAAAATTAGAATATATTAAATAATAAATAAAATTATAAGAATAAGTAAAAATAAAGTATAAAATAAAATACTTTATTGAAATAAAATACACTAATAATGCTTATTAATATATATAATAAATCCAATAATTTAAACTAATATTCAATCTAAGATAAAATTTAAAATAAAAATAAAATAAATTTGTGTTTCTTTATTATCATTTATTTAAAGAAAGTCAATAGAAAAGACTTTAACTTTATTTTAACTTCTTTTTTAGTGTCTTTAGACATGCTTCTTTATAGTTTAAATATAATTTTTAACACATTCTTAAATTTTCTAAGAAAAATACTTATATGTATATTAATTAATAATTCAATTTATTAAACAAATTCATAATAAAAATAAAAAAACTACTTTTTAACAATAATAATTTACATGCTTTAAATTAAACTATAAAAAGATAAATGAACCTAAAGTTTGACAAATATAATTTATTAGTGAGATTAAATGAATTTACTTTTTAAGGATAAAAATACTAATTCATGTTTAACAATATTAATTTAAAACAAATTTTTCATTAAAATATATAATTTAAAAATATATTCTATTAATTAGATTGTGTGATAGAATTGAATAGAAAAAATTCATGAAAATTTTCAAAAATAGAGAGTGATAAGGACAACATGTTAGGTCCTACGTACTCAAATGAGCTAACTCATGATCTATTTTTTAAGAAACTGATCGAACTTTTAAGAAATTGACCAATTTTCTACATAAGCGGCTGGTTTTTTTCTCATAAAGGTTATAAACATAATTTGAACCGGAACTCAAGGTTGTTAGTATTTATTCCGGTTGAACTAGTCGATCTAGTCCAATTTTTCAATCATTGATATAT
>JANSVA010000001.1:8137054-8151394 GCA_025504915.1 Erythroxylum reticulatum | reverse complement strand
TCTTCCCAAAAACACCCTTGAACATTCTTATAACCTTAACACTTTAATTCAATCAACCCATATCATATAATCTTTCTGACATCAACATAATAATTAACTCCACAAACTTTCATAAAGATCTTATAATTGATGTAAATCATAATATTCATCAAGAAAAAAAATTTGGGGGCCAACACCGGTATTGACAATGGATACGGGACAGTCTAGGCACACGGTCACAACAACGAAATAAATAGGAAAAGAGTCACATGAGCAATTCATATGCATGTTAATAAGTGTGTTTGACTATTTGAAATGAAAAATCTGTCTTACCTTTGAATGAGAATGTGATATGTGATGAATTATACGAAAATGCAAAGATGTGAATTATTTGCTATATGTTTAATATGTTGCATAAATTGAGTGAACCATCGATGATAGTTATCTCATTGAATTTGTAAAACTCATCCAAAATTTCATGTTGATTTTTCAAGACTGAGAGATGACTTTAGTTACTGAGAGATATACAAGCAGTGTAGACTTGTACTTTTGGGGAAAAGAAGAAATGACTCAAAGGTCGGTCATCTAGGATTAGATTGCTTAGATAGATTTTGTGCATTTCCTCTTTCATGTAACATCTTTTGTATTAAGATATGATGATGTACACTTTCGGATGGTCTAGGAAAACTGTCAGTGTGTATAATTGATTTTTAAGAAATGAAAGGCAGAAATTGTTTTAAATTATTGTGTTTTTCTATCTGATGTTTTATAAGAAGAAAAAAAAATGATGATGTCATGTCAAGTAAATTTAGTGATTGAACGTAACACGCCTTTGCCTTAGGTTATGTACTAGAATGTCCTCTGGACATCCCGGTATCTACCTTAGGGTAAGGGGCACTACAGTATATATCTCTTTGCAGCACCAAAAAGTGACTAGGTTATGACAGACAAAGTCAAAACCTAGGGTGAAACAATTGGTGATGGCTAAACTATTGAGTCTGCCACTAACTAGGACGTTACTTAATGCTAAAATATTACAGGGGGCTTTTACAAGACACCATTTTCACTTGCCTTATAAGGTGTTGAGCAAGAGCTTTCACTAAATTGATCATCTATTCCTCTTAAACACTTTTCACGAATTTTAAATTTAAGAGGATTGAACCTTTCAAAGATCATACCTTTTAAAGCAATTCCCATCACTGAATAAGATGGTAACTACAGTCGAAAAGGAAAAGATTGGATATTTATTCCATGTAGTAAAGGGTTTAAGAAGAAGAAGAAACTTATGATGGTGTCGTGGACAACAATGTCGTTCTTGAGCTCAATGGAAACTGGCCCATTATTTAACTTCATCAAAAATTAAAAAAAACCCAGAAAAGTTAACAGATAAGATATTATATAATTACAAGCATAAAGCAAATAATGGATTACCAGCTACTCACCTGACGTGCTTTATTGTGCAGTTGGCTTAAGAACAGGAAATACAGGGAGGAGTGCGTGAGTCTTTCGCTTTTCTTCTATGTACTTTTAGGATTATCCATAACTAGGGCATCAAGTTTTGAGTTTTCATTTCTCGACGATGTCACATTAATATTTTAATCAAAATATTTGTACGTTCTCTTCCTTAAATTTCAAGAAAACAGAACCAGAACTGGGAGCTTCACAAGATAATTATATGTTTCTCTTCCTCTATTTGTCTCCTTAAACCGAAAGGAAACAACACAGGAGAGGAACACTAAATAAGCGACAAGAGAAACGAAGGACTTAGAAAACTAAAAACACCGGACGACCATGAATCCCAATGAAGCCAAAATCTAGAACATATTTATGAAACTCTTTCTCACTCTTCTCTCTTGGATGGTATTGCCATTAACAACACACCAATGCGGAACTTAAAACCTCGCTCTCTCCTTCCCTCTTTTGCTTCTTTTTTTTTTATAAAATGTAAATAGTATATTTTATCAAAAAGTATATACATTAGTCATGGGGGCATAGCCCAATTATAGGAAACAAAGCATCAAAAGTATCAACAAAAACCTCTAAAGTTTGAAGTGCTACAAGTAAATCTCTGCGTCCCTTGACACCCAACCAAAAATATAGACAATGCAAAATACCAAAGTAAAATAACCCTAACGTGATAAGCAAAAATATTAAGGCCGATCCATGTTAGTATGAAGTCCGAATTCCACAGGAGCATGCAACAAGGGGATGTGGTATGAAGGCTGCGGAGGTACGTCACCTAGTGAAGATCCAGCAACCACTAGGCTCCTCCAGTCTCAATATAGGCCACATTCTGGGCCAGTGCTAGTCCAAAGGCCTATTACCAAACCCACTGCAAGTAGACTGAGATCCACATCCCCAAACCCCAGTACATCCACAAATATCCAATTCAAAAAGCACATCTAAGACATTGCAATACATTGCAAGGACAACCATCAAAACAGCCACATGGGGGAGTCTAATGCTGTGCTGTTGCATAGAGCACGCCATATAGACAACATCTGTGTTTTGTCAAGGGAAGATCAACTACTCCCACCGAAGGCCAAGTTGATTGGATCCTGACCTCCTTGATGAACTTCCATCGACCTACTATCCCATAGTGAGGCTATTTACATCTGTTCACAACCATTTTCTCAAAAAGTCACCAATGTTGCCTTCAACCCTTCCATTATATCCGAACCAGTACGTTCCACCAATCTAGATACGTCCAACCGATGGTCTTCAAAAATGGATTAATTCTTCCGGGTATAGTTGATAGAGGATTTTATACACAACAGTTTTAATCTTAGCTACAACATCAGAAACTGTATAAGATATGGCTTCCATTTGCCTTTCATTCCTAGTGCTACAGATAATATACAGGGTTCTCATAAGGACGAGTCGTGCAGCTTTGCAATGGAGAAGGGCTCCTTTGTAATCGACTCTGATCCATTTAATAGCTCTTGTAAGGGAAGACATGTTTCGGGATATACCCAACCAGTCTCGGATGGCATTTCATACATTGCCTGTTAAAGAGCACTTAAAAAATAAATGATCCATAGATTCAAGCTCCATAGCACAGAGGGTACAAGTTCTATCCAAATCCAGAAATTGTAAGTTATCTTTAGTAGGTAAACGATTCCTCAAGCTAAGCTAAGCTATAAAGGAATATTTGTGCGGGACATACTGCTTCCATATGAAGGACATCTATGGTCGTTTAGGTTATTTACGTCTCAACACCTCATAGACCTTATGGGAGGATAGTACTCCATTGATGCATAACTGTTGCATTCCTTACACCACTTTACTACGTCCACCCAACTTAACAGTTAAAGCACCCCAAATTGAGGCTAGCTTTTTTATTAAGGGGGAGTCGCAGCTATGGGGATGCCAATCCCAAATAGAGATGCCCCTCAAGTAAACAATATTGATCCATCTGACCCATAGGGAGTTAGCTTCTACATTTATATTCCACAACACCATTGCCAATAACGTCACATTCCACACCTTACAATTTTTTAGGCCGAGCCCTCCCGCCTCACAAGGGGTACAAATGTTATCCTATGCTACCCAAAAATGTTTTCCTCCCCATAAGAAAAGTCAAGACATAGAGGTTAACTTTGTGAGGATCACTGTTGGAATTGGGAAGGCTTGGAACCAAAATGGCAGTAAACCTTGGAGGAATGAATTCAACTCAATACGCCCTGCATACGACAAACTCTTACAATTCCATGCAGTTATATATTTTTCCACAGCTTCTATTAGCACCAAAAATTGAGCAACTAGCACTCTCATGGGTGCTAATGGTATTCCCAAATATCAAACGGGGAAATCACCTGATGGGAATTCAACTAGTTGCAGAATTGCGGTTCTCTACCACCACCACACACCATCGAGATATATGTTGGATTTGGATGAGTTAACCTGTAACCCTGCTACCTCCCTAAGCTCTCTCAAACCATCCAATAATATCTGAACTAAAGAAGCGTCACCTCTGAAAAATAGCATAAGATCGTTAGCAAAAGCAAAATGGGTGATGCCCAGTTGCTTCCATTTAGGGTGGAAATGGAATTACGAGACAGCTATTTTCTACTTCAAAACTTTAGAGAAATATTCCAGGCAAAGCAGAAATAGGGTTGGTGACATAGGATCTCCTTGTCTTAGCCCTCAGTTGCCCCTGAACATTACATGGAGTGTACTATTTATCATGATCGAAAAAGAAGTGATGACGCACTCCATTACCCAATGAGTAAACTGTTCAGGGAAGCCCAGTCCATTCATCATTTCTGCCAAGAACTCCAAAGATACTATGTCATAGGCCTTAGTAAGATCGATTTTGAGCATACATCGAGGGGAAATTCATTTTCAACTGTAGCCTCTGACTAGCTCTTGTGCTAAGAAGATATTGTCCAGCATACATCTACATGGGTCAAAGGTTGCTTATGCCAAATCAATAAGTGTCCCTACAACTCTTGTCATTTGCTCCATCAAAATAGTTGTGATCACCTTATACACCACGTTTAGGCATGCAATGGGTCGAAAGTCACTGACTTTTGGTGTTGAACATTTTTTGGGAATAAGGGCGATGATAGTATGGTTGAGATGTTTAAGCAATTTGCCCCTAACAAAGAACTCTTGGATAGTTGTCTCTACATCCTTCCTAACTATGTGCCATTATTATTTTTTAAATGCTACAGTATACCCGTCTAGACTTAGCGCTTTTTCATTCCTAATATCAAGCATTGCCTGTTTTATCTCATCCACCGTAACAGAGGTAATCAGGTTAGCTTGCATCTCGTGATCTAGTGTTGCACCACAGCTGATCACCTGCGGGTCTGTAATCCTCCGAAGGAGTGGAGTGCTTAAGAGGTAGGTATAATAATCACAATGTTGTCAATGACTTCTTGCATAGAGGAGGTTTCAGTCCCATCTTCTTTAACAAGATGAGTAATGGCATTTTGTCAGATTTGCTTTTAGGCGACTGCATGAAAATACCTAGTGCTCCTGTCGGCTTCCATTAAGTGAGTGCATTTTGCCTTTTGTTGATAAAATAGTCGTTCAGTAGCCTGTAAGAATTTGGCGTGCTTCCTTTTGGAGTTAACCATGTTTCTTATATTTTCATCCTCGAGGCTATTAAGGGAGGCTATATACGCAATATGAAATGCATTATGTGCTTCCTTAACCTTCTCCGAAATGTGTCTATAAGCTTGCCTATTTAGTTCTTTCAAAGGGGATTTGAGAGCCTTTAGTTTAGCACATAATTGATATTGAGTCGTGCCTACCCAATCCTTTCGCCATGTGTTAGCAACAATTGCCTGGAAGCGAGGATGGTTAATCCACATGTTAAAGAATTTAAAGGCAGGGGTAGTCCCTTTGAATTCCCGATTGCTATTTGTTATCATAGAATGAAGTCATTTTAATAATCAGATTCCCTTATGTTAATTATGCTGACAATCTGATTAATGAGGGTTTTTTGACATGTGCTAGTGTCATTTCATTAAAGGTAATAGTGAGACTAATCGGGCCAAAATTGAAAAAAATAAATATGTTAATATTTTAATACTATTTAAGGTTTGAGTTATAATTATAAATTTAAAAAAGTTTAGATTTTTTATAATTAACTCTTATTTAAATGATGCTTAGCTTAATCTCAAAGATGTCTGTTAGAACAGTAAGTCTAATGATTCTGGATTTGGTTCCTATTAGTTATGGCCTTGCATAGTTAAACATAGTTCTTTATTCTACTATAGTTTCTCGTTGTAAGTTCTCAAACTGTCACTCCTACCTTTCTTCCTTTTGTCTAAGTTTTGAGGTTTTGCAAACTTATTCTTTTGATTTTAGGATCCCCTTAACTAGTTCTAACGGATTGCTTAGGGTCCTAAACAAATCTCGCTCTTGAAAAAGAAATATTAATAATTAAAACTATAATATCAAAAGAAATCAAATAAATGCACAAAAGGATGGCTAGACTAATAATAATTAAGCTTTCCTAATATCGCAATCCATATTAATGAAGCCAAAACCTTGGTTGGCTCATATATTATTTACATGTAACTCATTTCCTTTAATCTCCGGAATGTCCAAGACTCCAAGGTAAGTGCACTTGTACGGCTCAAAGTACTAATTGTTGATTTTAAAGAGACTACGAGCATTATTAGTGACTCTTTTCTTATTATCCAATCCAAAATTAAAGTGATTGTGATAAATTAGATTTAAAGTAAAAGAAAATAAATTGAAGATAAGTACAACTATTAAAAGATTAAAATAGCCAAAGTGTGAAAAATTAACCAACAAAACAAAGGGTACTTAAAAGTCAAATCTTGCCTTTGACTTATCATGCAATTGTGATTTCAAGAATCTATTTATTCTTAATTTCATTGGACCTTGGAAATTCATAAATTATGCTAATATCTTTCGTATGACTATTGACACCAAATTTTAGGTTAATTAATTAAAATATCTTTTTAATTTAAACCCTATAATAGCATCAATATATTTATGAATTTTACTAATAGGTTTGACCACATTCAAAATATTTATATCAATCTATCTCTAGGTTTACATGCAAATCTGTTCAATTATTATAGATCTATTCATACAAGAGATTTATTGCAAGAAATCATATATAAAATAATTTTTTAGCAATATGAATTCAAGAATAAAAATGAAGACATAATTAAATCTCAATGACATCAAAGATTAAAATAAACTAAAACAAGGGTTCATCTAATCTAGATATTTAGCTCATGATAATAGAAAAGGAAACATCAAAATTAAAGAAAAAGCTCATAAGGTAAGAAAAAGCTCACAAACTTTGCTGCTGGATCAGGGAAGTAGTAGTTGCACACGGTAATGAAGAAGAGAAATTAAAGGAAGCTAAGATGGGGCATTAGTGAAACATGAAAAAACAGTCTACATCCACGCTTGTAACCCATACTGGTCACTCTGGTTGATATAAACAGTGCCAACAGTTCGTATTGATCCCCTTAATTAGGGATGTTAATGAAATTTCTTAAATTTTTTTTTAAAAAAGTATGAATTTATTGCTACCTAGTTCTTTTCTTCTTTTTTTTTTTTACCAAATCAATAATATTGTTAATCCTAATAAGTTGAGTAGGGTATATTTTTTATCAACAACTATTATCTCCTAATAAGTTTAGTTGGGTATATTTTTTTTCAACAACTTTGTTGAACTACATATCAATTTCTTTTTTTAATGAATTTATCGCTAGGTAGATTTTTTTCACCAAAAGAATCCAATTAGTCAAATTTGAGACCATACTCATCCCATTTATGTAGAAGGCAATTGGTTAAAAGCAATATACATAAACCGTAGCATCCAGACTTAACCAAAAATTTTCCCTTAGGAGTATCATCTACATCTAGCCAATTGAGTAATAGCAAATCGGTAATTGTATATGAAGTTAGTTTAACCCCAAAGAGCAGCAAGTCTACTTCTTATAACGTACGGAATACTAAGTTAATGATCTTTTTGAATGAAGTGGGAACTCGGTCATTCAAGAACTGCGATCTCATGCAGTATATCAATCACCAATAGTCACCACAAGAGCAGCTCCCATCTTGAAAGTGATGAAAGCGATTCATATCTCTGATAATGATATCTCGCTGAACAATCCTTGATATGAATTTTATTGCAGTGTGGCAGTCCACACATATTCTGAGGTTTTTAAAGATGCGGACTTGGCTTCTTAATGGTGTTTTAACTAAACAGAAAGCTAAAGCTAATCTTTCACTGTGTACCCACAACCGGCGTTCCTTTTCATCATCCTCCATGTTGAGCAAAACAGCACTGTGATCAGGAAAATAGCCTGCCTTTCTAGCTTTCATGTTTAACCACTCCAGCATTGCATTGATCAATTTCATGTAAGGATGTGTAGTGTCTCCCACAGTGAAATAACGTATCACGCCCTGGTCTTCAATCCAACTCAAGCCGGGTTCTTTCCTGACTCCATTCTTTCTCATGTTCATCCTTATAGAAGCAACACGTCCCCATCTCCCCGCATTGGCGTAAATATTTGACAACAGTACATGGGCCGTCTCATCTTGAGGTTCCATCTCGAGAATGTGCTCAGAACAGGTTTTACCAAGTTCAATATTTTTATGAATGACACAAGCACCAAGTAATGCACGCCAGGCCATAACACTTGGCTCACCTTGAATGTCCTCGATCAACTTAACAGCCTTGTCAAGATGGCCTGATCTGCCAAAAAGCCAGACCATACAAGTGTAGTGCTCAGCACATGGTTGTATGCCATAATCTTGTATCATGGATTTAAAATAAGCTTGCCCTTTTTCCAAGAGTCCGGCATTGCTACATGCTGACAAGACACCCACAAAAGTCAACTTGTTTGGTTTACACCCTGCTTCCTGCATCATTTCAAAAATTTTTAGAGCTTCCACACTCAGACCATGCATGGAGCATCCTGAGATCATAGCATTCCATGAAACTTCATCATGTTCAACCAGCCTATCAAACACCAGCCGAGCATCTTTGATGCTTCCACACTTGGCATACATATCTATGAGAGCATTACTTACGACAACATTTTGGTCATAGATTGATTTCACCGACAGGGCATGAATTTGGCTTCCTGTCTCTGTGGCTGCTAAACTAGCACAAGCACGAAGAGTGCTGGAATAAGTCACTTCAGTTGGCTGAACTTCACATTCTAGCATGTTTCTGAGCACACTCAATGCCTTCTCACCATGACCTGAGTTTACATATCCGACAATTATCGTGTTCCACGAAACATCATTTCTATTGGGCAATTCTGCAAATATTTTCATAGAGTTTTCCATTATTCTACATTTAGCGTACACATCCATAACAGAATTTGAAACAAAAATATTAGTGTTCAAGCCAGCCTTAAGTACATGGCAATGGATTTGCTTCCCAAAATCGAGAGCCTCTAGACTTGCACAAGCCCGTAGAACACTAGCAAATGTATACTGATTTGGAGAAACCAAAGCTTCCCTCATCTGACAGAACAGTTCTAAAGCCTCTGTACTCTGGCTGCTCTGGGCATGTCTTGCAATCATGAAACTCCAGGAAACTACATGATCTTTCGGAATCTCCCCAAATACTCGTATATAATCAGCAACATTTCCGGACTTGTCATACAAATCAAGCAACGCAACACCTACATAATGTTCCCTCTCGAAACAAGTTTTAAGAGCACATCCATGCACCCCCTTCCCCGTATCAAAATCTGCTAATCCAATGCAAGCCTTGAGCACGCTAACCAAAGTGAAGTTATTAGGTTTAAATCCAACCATTCTCAACTGCGAGAAGTATTGCAATGAATCCACAAAACAATCATTCTCTGCATAGCAAGCGACCATGCCAGTCCAAGATACCAAGTCCTTGTCGACAATGGCATCAAACACTTGCCTAGCCCGACCAACAGAAGAGCAAACAGAGTAGGCATTAATTAAAGCAGTCCCAACAAACGCATTGCACTCATAACCAAGCTTATAAATACAAGCATGGAGGGTACAACCCAAGTGTGCCCGATCCATATCCACAAGCAGTTTCAAAATTGTAGTAAAAACAAAAGGGCTAAGCTCGTATCCTTCCTTATGCAATCTGGAAAACAACCCAACAGCCTCAAGAAACCAAAAAGACTGCGCATAACCCTGAAGCAAAGTAACGAAAGATACCGTATTCTTTTCAGGCATTTCATCAAAAAGTTGAGTTGCGTTAGGCAAAAAATCAGACTGCACATACAAATTCAGAAGAATGTTGTGAGCAAACAAGTCGAGGCAATTACCCTTCTTTAGAATCTGGCTGTGAAGAGCCCGACCAGTAATAAAGTCACCGTTTTGGATACATTCTTGAAGCGAAGCACCATATGCATGAGCACTGAACTCCGGAGAAGAAGTGCATTGTCGGCGTGCCCATTGAGCTACTGACAGAGAAGAGAAGCCACGTAGGTGAGGAAAGCAAATGCAGTTGGTTGCTCGACAGTGGACTGCAAATCTAAGAGCTATAGACCAAACCAACTTGGTCATACGTTGTTGCTGCGATACTAATAAACGATGTAGAAGCACGAGTAGGGAGCAGACTGTAAAAGAGCAACGGACTGTTAGGAATATTGTCGATTTTGTGTGGTTAGATTTATTTATGAAATTATAATGACAGGTTAAGGTACTTTATTATATTAATATTATACGAAATCCCTAGCATGCTTAAAGGTTGAATACAAAATCATTTAATAGGTTGGTTACTTTTCAAACCAGGTTAGAAATGGCTTTAAGGTTTACTTACAGTGATTTATTAAATCTCAACTTTTAAAATCGAATTAGAACGTAATGTTGTTAATTTGTTCTATGATGTACCAAAAATTTATATCATTTTAATTTTATAGTATGTCTCACAGTACTATATGATATTGTATAACTCAATTGTTAAAATAAATTATTAAAATATTTTTATTAGGATTAAAACAAAAATATTCCACAATCTATTTACAAAAATAGTAAGCCATGGTCTCCTTCATTTTCTTCAATAACCAAAAATGTGAGCAATGAGTTGTATGTATTAGAAAAAGATTTTACGATAAACAAAATATTTTTGTATAATGACTTTTACTCTTTAGAAAACAAAGAAAAAAACGTTACGGTCTTTTAATAACCACTTAGAGCACCAAAATATAAATAGGAATAATATTATGATTTTGTCAACAATCATAGAGTGCATATTCTCGGTTTGAATTGTACACTAAGGAAAACAACATAGAACATCCCTTTGGAGCCATTAACAACAATACGAAAACAAAGGTGTAAGAAATTGCAATAAGAAAACCCCCCTTTTGAGCCCAAGTAGAGACATGTAAATATGTTGGTTTAGCCTATTTATAACCAAAGAAGTCAATATTCTTAAAAAATAGATTTCTTTACAAGATCTAAGTCTGTTTTTAGTGCATCCACCTCTAGTACAAATGAACAATGATTAGGAAATAATAGAAAACTTTGAAAATCTATAAATAATTGGGAAATTCCTAAAGTGTAAAAGGATCAAATCTATCAATAATCAAAGTTCAAAATTTTCAAAGAAGTATTATACCATTAAAATTGAAGAATGAGATATTCTTTTGTCAAAGCCCTTTGAAACTATCCATTTGTTAACCCAAAGGATAATGAACAAACATAAAGAAAAAGGTTTAAATTACATCCATATAAGATTAGTGCAAGTGGGAGTGAAACCCCTAACAAAATAAGGGTTAAACACTTCCATTCTTATGGTTTTGAGAGATGCCAGGTTTTAAGTTCCATATAGTCTAGTTTTTGCACCGACCTAATATCATTTAATTCTTATCCAAATTTGACCATCTCTCTTAGGGACAAAAAACATCTTAGATGCCTTAGTTTTGGAAATCAAAACCCATAATTACAAAATGAACATAGGATCCATTCATATGGCTTTGATTTACAAAATCTATTGTAAAGCCATAAACACTACATTTACCCCAAAGCCCTAATCCATAATTAGAAAGGTGAAACTCTATTCATACAAATAGATCTAACTTTATTGTCCCAAAATCCATAAAGTGGAAAGACATCAACCTACCTAAGGAATGGATACTTGAAGGGGCAATGGATCTAAGTCTACAGGTGTCTCTGAGTCTAAGCACCAAAATCTGAGAAGTGAAACAATACCTAAATGATAAGGTAAAATTGTCTTTTTCTAGAAAATTTGTGAGCCAAATATTTGATGATAATGTTTCAATGTTAACTACTAACCTAGGAAGAGTCTCTAGAATTCCATCTACGATCAATCTCCCTAGTAAAGACTTGCATAAGCATTCAATGTCCAACATCTCGTCTTCGATCATCTAAGGAGTAAATTACAACAAAAAACATTGCACAACCTATTCACAAAAATAATGAGCCACAATCTCTTCCATCATCGCCATCATTCTCTTCAATCATTGAAAACATGAAGAATAAGTTGTAAGTCTTAGAAAAAGATTTAGAGGTGAACAAAAAATATTTGCATGATGATTTTTACTCTTTAGGAAACAAAGAAAAATATTATGGGTTTTTTAATAATTTCTTTGAACAATGAAAACAAATTGAGGAAAAATATTATGAGTTTGTGAACAACCATAGAGTGTATATTCTATTCTTTGATTGGTTTGAAATGTAGGCTGAAGAAAACAATATAGAATATACATTTAGAGCCATTAACAACAACATCAAAACAAAGGTGTCAGAAACTGTAACAAGAGAGAAATTACAGTCAAAAAGCCCTCCTTCCTATGAACTAGGATTCCTTACAAGCAAACCATAGTGGTAACATTGCCTTTGAAAATAAAAAATGAAAGTAAAAATGTGAATTCCAAAGATATAAAAAACATTATGTGATAGAAAAATTACACCAACACTTTTTTACATTCTCTAGGAAGACAACTATTTAGAATAAAGAAAACTTTAGAAATTCCACAGTGACCACTAAAATAAAATCTGTCAAAATCCCCATCTTCAAACCTTATAAAGTAACTATCAACAATTTTAACCAATTTAGGAAAAAGAATAATGGAGAATTCCTTATCACCATACAAAGCCAATTGAATAGGATTAATGAGAACGTAGTTTATGATTCTTCATTGTCCTCGATATCTCAAACTTTGAACACCATCAAGACTAAGACTCAAACTAGGGTCAAAGCTAGTAGCTTCTAAGGAGTGAATATGATTGCGTAAGAGAGTAGTAGTGAAATTGAAAGCCTCCAACCTCCTTCTCCAATTATGAACAAACTTCATTGGAAACAAAAAAACCTATAGGAAAAAACCTATTACCCTCAATATAGACATAGACTAAAAGCCTAATTTCTTACGACAAATTAGGTATAATGCTTCTTCTGTCCATGAATGGAAGATAAATGGAATGTCCAAATACAATAGTTTAAATGTGCTTCAATAAATGACAATACATCCAATGCCTATAGAGCCTAATTAGGAGCCTCTGACCATGCAATCACTGAGTTCTTAATAGCCAAAATTTTCAAACAGATGAAAGGTTGGTGAGATGACCACCTAACTGAATCTTAATGAGTAGAAATCCTTAAAGTTGTTAGGATGAATGATGAAACTGAGGCCATTTTCAATGAAAATAATGAGCTCATTCAGGATGCATTCACAACATTAATTTTAGCAATCTCTCTACATTTTGTAGGAGACCTTTCTCATTTAAAAGATAAAAATGCTTAATTATTGCCAAATCTTAGGTGTAAAAATTTCTCTGATTCCAAGTGGTACAAAGATGCATTATTGACAAGTGTGATCCTTAAAGAAGATTTAAATCATCCATTTTAGAAGGAGAAATTCTTAGCAATGTTACTTCTTATTAGGTTAAAATTTGATAAACAAAATTAGAGAAACCCACAATGACTAAATCCCCTACAATATATTAACTTATGGTGAGTTTATTAGCTATACCTAACATGATGGTATAAAATTTTGCTAAGACATGAAACTCCAAAAGCAATTGGAATACAAAATGTTCAAAACCAAAAAGGAATTAGGATCTTTCTACCAACAATTTGATATTTTCCAAAACAGTAACAAAAAACCTTGTGGAGACTATAATAACGCCCAATGTAGCAAACTCATAAATAAATTCTTGTACTAACAACATAGAAAATTCTACAAAAAGCCAAGGCCTAATAGGAAATATGTGAACAAGTCCCAAAACCTTCTTTCAATGTCAAAATATAAGAATATTACATGTTATAGGTGTAACAAAAAAGGCCACATAGCCAAATACTATAAAATCAACAGGAAAATTTGAAACTTAAATTTAGACCAAGAAACTTTAGGCAAAATCCAAGCCTTAATGATTTTTTATAGTGAGTCATCTGAACAATATTTCAATGAAGATCTTGAAAATGAAGCCTTACGTGTGGCACCCCCTACCGCAGGGCATGCACCGGGATGCCCGAAGGTCATTCCGATTTATATCCTACGATAAGGGTGAGCCACGTTCGATCACTACATTCTATTTATATGGCACCATATTAATCTTCACTTATAAAGCATTATAAGAAAACCACAATATTTTAAAACCAACTTTTTCCTCATCTCATTTCATAAGAACTCGATTATCTACGTTTTGACTTTCAACAATTTCCATATGTAGATCATCAAAACCTAATGCAATAGTACTACATGAATGAGAAAAATATGTACAATCTAAGTAATCTGTCCAAAGATCCCATTGACTGACCTTTGAGCCATGACTTCTCTTG
The DNA here is from genome assembly GCA_025504915.1 of Erythroxylum reticulatum. Taxonomy (NCBI): domain Eukaryota; kingdom Viridiplantae; phylum Streptophyta; class Magnoliopsida; order Malpighiales; family Erythroxylaceae; genus Erythroxylum; species Erythroxylum reticulatum. Next base: position 8,137,167 of record JANSVA010000001.1, on the reverse strand, counting down.
CCAATCACAATTTACATGGCTGGTAGATCCTCTCCATAGCTAGAGTCGTCTCTCAGTCCTGAAAAGACAACGTTGCAATTTTGGTGAGTTTTGCGAACTCAATGAGGTAACCA
>JANSVA010000001.1:8105371-8116289 GCA_025504915.1 Erythroxylum reticulatum | reverse complement strand
TTGCATCGTCTTAGTTTTGATTCGTCTTAGTTTTTTCATCTCATTTTGCTTCGTCTTAGTTTTGCATCGTCTTAGTTTTGCTTCGTCTTTGTTTTGCTTCGTCTTTGTTTGACCGTCTTAGTTTGACTTTCTGTATCGTCTTAGTTTGACTTTCTGCATCGTCTTAGTTTGACCGTCTTAGTTTGACCTTCTGCATCGTCTTAGTTGTATCGCCATCTTCTGTTCCATTTTTTATCTTTCAGAAGGTGGAATTTGTCTTTGAGGTCTTCATAAAAGTTGTAGATATAGAAGTCTTCTATAAAACTGTCTAAAAACAAAGTTAATCCAACATCTGTAGTGGGAGTTATGGCAATTGCTCCAAGATAGATACAAATTGATTGATGTTATAAACGTGTTTGATTCTTTCGAGTATAACTTCCTTATCCGACCTCCAAATGAAGTGATTCTTAAAGCAATGGATTTGTAACATATTTTGCTATCTTCATATGAAAATTTGTATCTTTTGGAGTTTTGAGAAATTTTACATTAGAGTAAGTGAGAGGTCGGTTGGGAGAGCATGATTGGGGTATGAACACGCTTTAGCTTTTTAAGTATATCTTGAGCTGTAAAACTTCGATTAAGATGATTCTTACTTCAAAGAAAACTAGAGACTTAGAGCTACAATTTATTTGAAGAAGTCTAGTTGTATTTCAGGTGATTGACTAGTGTGGGCACACCAACCTTGTGGAATGATGACAATAACCCTCCAGGGTAATAAGCACAAGGTTTAGGACTCTGGTTGTTGGGCTCCAGAAAAGTGGTCCAACACTTCTTCACTAGAGTCAAAGATATATTTTTGCTTGATTGTTGATTCATTTTTTTTTCAGAAGATGAATCAGAATCTAATTCTTTTAGAAGAGACAACATCGCCAAAATCTTTCCCTTTCTCTCGTATGAAGTCTCATGAATAGATGCTTCTGAAACTTAGGCTTTTTGATAGAGGTGACAAAAATAGGTTTAGTAGGGGTGTTTAGTGATCCTACTATTGGTGACAGAGAAGATGATTTAGAAACAAGAGTTTCAGACTCTTGTTCATGACAGAGAGTTTTTTCAGAGAGGAAAAATAGCACTTATGAGAATGACAAGATAAGTAAAAGAAAGAAACCTTATCAAGATATACTAAATGGTTCTGGAGTGCTGATTTCGTGTGAAGATGAACAATTGTACACGCTATTAGAGGAGGTGTGATCATCTACGTATCTTCTGTTAGTCATATACAGAAAGTTGTTAGGGTGGCGTGCACATTTTAAAAAACTGAAACGACACTATTTAATAACTACCTTTTTAATACATGTGTATTCTACCCTATTAAACTAAGAAGAGCCTACCCAAAAAAATAGATTAGAAGGAACCTGCTAATATTTGCAAAGAGAAGTAGCATAAAATCTTTATATGAAGTTAATATTAGATAATCCGCATATACCAAGCTCTTTTCTTAACAAACAAAATCTATCTTCAGTAAGTGGCTTAGTAAAGATATCAACTACTTGATTTTCAGTTTCAGCATGCAAAAGATCAACGGTTCCTTTTAAAACATGATCTCTAAGAAAATGATGTTTGATTTCTATATGCTTAGTACTAAAATGATGCATAGGATTTTAAAAAAGATTTAGTCGTTAATTCGATCACTTGGTATGTGTTTAAGTTAAAATTGTGTTAGTTTGTGAATTATTTGTGTTTTAAGTATTTTACAGGTTAGTATAAGTCTTTGAGCTTAAATATTATGTTTTTGAGACAGCTTGATGTGTTTGCTATTGTTTTAGGGTCAATATCGAATAACAGTGGAGCTTCGGAAGGAATCTGGGCCACAACACAGGTCCATGTCCACCATCGTGATAAAAGCTCCAGGTTTAGGCCACGATAGTGGCGTGCATGCCACGATAGTGATAGAAGCTCACGATCGTGGCATGTATCGTGGCATGTAATCATGGTCTACATGCCACGATCATGACAAAAGGCTCAATGTGAGCCACAATCGTGGCCTGCATCCGACAGACGCACAAACCTTCACGAACTTCATGTTTTGAGGGATTTTTTGACCTTTTCAATTTTAGGAAAAACCTTGAGTTACCCAAAACATAAAAGAGTATAAAAAGAACATAAAGAAGTAAAGAAAAAGGAGCTTCCATGCAGCCACTGTTGAAAACCCTAAAGAGAGAAAGTGGAAGATGAAGATAAGAGGAAGAAGAAGAGGAAGAGGAAGAGGAAGAATGAGCAGTCTCAACGTGCTTCCCAGATCAAGAGGGCTTTCAACGTTATTGCCTTCCCAGATAGTCCATTCTAAGTGTCTATTTCCTTTTCGTTTCAATTTTATTCATGTATAAAGTTGGGATGGATTGTATGATGATAGATAGTAGAATGATGATGATGTTCTAACTCTCCTTCAAGATTTTATTTTGATTTAATGATAATCTAGTTGATTGTGATTATTGGATTAATGTTGTTGGTAGGTGTTTAATTGATTATGATGTTGACTCATATATGATTTTAGGCGTAATTCGGAAGCAAAGAAGGTAAAGTAAGTCAAAAGCATGATATTTAGGCCATTCTATAAAGAATAATTTTCACTTGTCTTCATGGAGCAAGAAGAAGAAAATTAAAAGATAAGAAGACAAAAATGAAAACATAAAGAAGTTGCTCACGACTGTTTATGGAAATTTGATGAGCAACCCATGCAGCATGAGCTTCATGGAAAATAAAAGGAAAGGATAGTGTGGTTTTAAAAAGGAGATCTGGAAGTGAAGAAAAAATGGCAACATTCTATGAAGAAAATGCCAATAAGAGATGTCTAAGGAGTAGAAAGGCAGGCCAAAATGACAACGGAAGCCAGTAGACCAAAATGCAATATCCAAGCAGTGAAAACACAAATGGCCAAGAGAAAACGACAATGCAAGCTACATAGATAAGAAGCAATACAAAAGCTCAAAACATGAATAAAATGACATGCAAAACAAATGTTGATAGGCAAGGAGAAACAGATGCATAGCCTGTAAAATGCAACTCACGTGTACATTAAATGCAGTACATAAGAAGCAGGCCAACATGACAGTGCAGATGACAGGAAAGAGCAGTAGAAACACAAACGTTTCATACCAAAATGCAACATTACGAGACAGCAAAAGGAGTAAGACGTTGTCGTTGGCCAATACCAAAACACACAATAAGAAGGAGGGTTTTAAAAGTAAAAACACTATAGATGGACCAACAAATAAATCATTAAATCATAGAACAATAGAGATAGGTTACAAAGAGAATAGAGGGAGGCATAAGAGCATAATAGGAGGGTTTTGACTAGGGTATAATGTGGGGGCTGAAGCATTTTCTTAGGAGAGACCCATGAAGGGCTAGACATCCCGACATTGGTTCGGAGGTGGCATTGATGCTGAGGACCCAGGTTAAGTGTATTTCAATGTTTTTGTTGTTTCTTTTCTCATTAGAAATTGATCGTGTTACCCTACATTAATTAATTTGGGTTTTGTGTATGGATAATCATATTCTCATTATTGTTTGGTTATTTGTGTATGAACCTATTGGGTATTATGAAAAGATGATTTTAATGCATTCATTGAATAATGTATTTGCAAACCCATTGCTAGAATTTCGATATAATCTATAATTGTTATGTTGAAATTAATGTTTAGTGACTAATGATTCCTAATCATTAGGGATAACATGACCTAGGTTAAAAGACGCAATGTATATAGTTGTTGCCTTGATTAATAGGTTTTCCTATTTCATAATGCTACTACTTAATTGAATCTAGAGATTATATTTAAGGTTATTTGGTAGTTAGATTTAATTAATGATCATATCTTAATTAAACACTACTTAAGGGAAAACTTGGGTTAATAATTAACCCGTAATTAATAGTTGCTAGGAGAGGTTCGAAAATAACAAATAAATGAAATATGTTTAATTAGGGTGTAGGTAGAGATTGAACCAAAAAACTGGGTCCTTACCGAATTCCCCACTTTTACCGTTTTTTGCATGTTTTCTTTAATTTCTTATTAGCCTAGTTTCATTTTGTTTTCTTGTTTGAAATATCCAAAACCCCTCTAAACCTAAACATCTATTAATTTCATTGCAATAACTTTGCACATACTCTTTGTGAGATCGACCTAGACTCACTATTACTATAGTAGTAGTCTAGTTTTTATTTTGACTAGCATTACAACATGGGGTGTTTTAGTTTTTGTTCATGATTTTAATTGGTTTTTTGTATCTATTTGTTCGTAATTGGTCTCTCTTTAGTTATTTCGTGATCTTTTTATTTTTTTTGTTTCATGTTTGTGATTAATTTTTTTTATATATGGACGGAAGTAATTTCTTTTCTAACTCATATTCTCAATCTTATAACAAAGTTTGGACTGATCAACCTAACTTTTGTTATGGATGGGATAATCATCAAAATTACTTCTATGATAGTTTACAGGACTCATAACATTTCTCGTACATACCAGAAGTTTCTCATTACAATCAAGTACAACTCTGGACGACTATATCAAGACCTATGATGCTAACAATCTTTAATTTAACAGGAGATCCAATAATTCCAGCAAGATGACAGGCAATTTTGGTCTAATTTCTAAAATTGGGAGAGCCAACAAGACTCATATTCATCCTTGGAAGAATTAGTTGACGCCATCAATGCTAACATTTTGTAATTTTAGTAAGATGAAAGGCAATGTTGGCACGATACAAGGTGTAGCGTCCAAAATATAGAGAACCAACAACGTTTAGGCACATCTCTGGAAGAATTGATTAATATCATGAATACTAGTACTTTACAGTTTCAATAGGATGTACAGCAGTAGTTGCAACAGTTCTAGTAGGAAGCAAGTTTTTGATTCCATAACCTAGCAAGCTAAATGGGTGAGATGGTAGCAAGAATCAACTATCTGGAATCACAAATGGAAGAGGAGCAGTAATGTCAACCTAAGGAGTATCCAATGGATGTTAGTACAGAAACCTTACAAAGTCATGAGGAACTTAAGAATTTTGAGATGACTACTTAAGGAATTGCTTGTGTGGAAGAAGTTAAGGAGGATCTTGAAGCAGAAAAAGATACATCTTTTAGCTTGGAGGTAAAAACTAAGCTCATAATTATGGTGGAGACTGCCTCTTTACCTTACTTATCAAGTTAGAGGAATTAAATGGGGAAGAAAAAGGCAAAGAGATGTTCAAAATATTTTTGGAGTGTGTGAACTCAGTCGAGATTGAGAATTTGAGGATAGGGAAGACACTGAATAGGGATGATGATCAACTAAGGCCCTATCTAGAACAACCTTGCATGGAAGTGACACTAACTGTAGTACAGAAGATCATAATTTTGTCACATGAGGAAAGTATGGAGTCAAACCAGCGACCCTAAACCAAGGCGTTTCTTGGGAGGCAACCTAAGCGAAGTAAATTTCTTTTGTTTATATTTTCACATTTATTTTTATATACATGGGTGTTCTTTGTTGGTTTGTTTCTTGCTTGTTTTAAGTTTTCAATCAAAATAAGAGAAAGAATAAAACAAACAAAAACAAACATTTTCTCGTTTTCTATTGCTTCTAAGAATATATAGTCATGACTAGATACTAAATTGACTAGAGAATTTCATAGCAATTTTAGCATGTATTTTTTCTTTTGTGATTGGTCAATATGTATTATCTTTAAAAGATTAGTTACTAGTGGTAGACAAAGTCGGTGAGATTTTAAGCCTTATTAGACTAACACCTTCATTTCAGTCTCATTGTCTTTTGATAATGTGTGACCTTCATAACATGTACATCCTGATTTTGCTTCGAATTTCTATTTAAGACTACATTTTTTTCACATACATTAACATGGAAATGATTAGGCATTATTTTTTTTAGAACTACATTAGCCAAAATAGCCTACCCTATTAATATGGTTTTTCCCTTGTTACCCCCTTTGAGCTTTATACCTTTCTTTTTGTATAAACCACATTTTATGCTTTTAAATGTCTTACCCAAGTCACAAAGCTAGTAGAGAATTTATGATTGGTGAGTTTGTAGGTGTACAAAAGTGTAAGTGTGGGGTGTACATATGTGTGGTTTAGTTAATGTTGGGATGTTTTGTTATGTCTTGTTATGGAAATTATCATGTTAATGTAGTTTCTTTTAATGTTAAAAAAAGAATGGAAAAGAAAGAAAGAAAAGAGGAAAAACACAAGAAAAGAAAATGAAAATGAAAGAAAGAAAGAAAAAGCAAAAGAATTAAAAATTTTGTTTAAAAAAATTTATCAAGGAGGAGGTGCATATGAGTTTGCAAAGTTATTCATAATTAATGCATCTTCCTAGAGTTGTAATGAATGTGTTATTTAAGTATGCTGAATATGAGGTAGATGTTGGCTTGGAAGGTTCACTCTTGTGGTTTCAATGTATTTTTGGCATAAATTGTGTGAGTGATTCTTTCGGATTAGTATATGCTTCACTTGATTTGTGTGTGAGAGCTGAAATGAATTGTGAAATATAAGTGTCGCATTCATCATAGCTAACGTACCTATTGAATGCAAACTAAATTACTAGTTTTACACTCAAAACTGCAAGTATACAGTTCGTAACTTGTAGTAAAAAGCAGATATCAATTCTACAAAGATTGTGCTTAGACACCACTTAATTCAGGTTGTTCTTTGTTTAAGAAACTAATTCAATCAAATTCAAATAGATAAGTAAAATAAAGGAAAACTAAAGGTAAAAGGAAACAATGCAACCTAAACTAAAATTGTAAACTAAAACTTGGAGAAATTTAAGGTTAAGAATTAGGAATTGTCATTATCCCTATTTGCTCCCCTCTAGTTAATTGATTCAATTTATGCTTGGCCCAAGATTTCCTAAAATTTTGGCTACCCTCTCTCAAGCTATAACTAAATGTCACTAGTTAAATAAATTAGGATTAACTTTGGGATCTCTCGATGTGCAAATCTTTTCCTAAACATTCAACTAGATATGAAGCTATTATATAAGCCATGTATCAATCTATTGAAATCTCTTCCTAATAAATCCTAAATTAGTTATTTATAGGTCTATTAAATGTCAACTCTTATTGTACATTTAACACAGATTACCAAGCTCACTCTCTCGATTTGTTGCAAGGTTTGAGCTCAATAAATAACACAAACATTTGTATTATTGAATCAACAACTGAAGGTTCACAAATAGTTCAAACAACAAACCCTAAAAAAACATTTTATCCAATCATAATGTCATTAAATCCCCAACAACCAAACAATCCATGATAAACATGCTAGAAGAGAAAAAAATCAAAATAAGAACTAGACGGGGTGAGTTCCTCCTCTTCTTTGTCTGAATCTGGAAAATATGGATGACGAGATGCTTTTTGCTCAATTGGGAATGAAAACCTTAGTTCTCCACCTATCTCTAGGCTCTCAATCTTTCTTTTAGCTCTTAGAGGCTAGTTTCCACCACCCTCTTCAGCACTAGGGATTTGTGAGATTATATATCATAAAACCTTTAAAAAATAAGTGAAATCTGCATAGCTCCTCAGGCTAAGCATCCCATGATAATGGGAATTATCCTTATGCTTGGAATTACCCTTGTGCTTCCCACGATTGTGGGTTAATAGGACAGAAACTTTCTCCATAAATTTCTCACCATTGTGGGAAACATGCCCTTTCTTATGGTCGTGAGTTCTTTTTCTTCAATAGCTCCACTTCTCTTCTCTTGGTCCCTAGCTCAATAACAAACGTATCCACCCTTCATTCCTATACCAAAATGATCTATTCTTACAATAAACCTATACCAAACACAAAATGTTGGACCCCAAATTTTATTTATTTATTATTTATTTATTTTAGAATTTAGTCCATTAATTTAGCAAGTATAAGTAGAAATTAGAATTTAGAATAGAAATGTTGGAATTAAGTTAGAGTATAGTATGATGTTTAATAGGTTAAAGGAGTTAGTAGACATTATATTAAATGAGGAGGGGTAAAATTGAAAAGATAGGGCAAAAAGGTGTTCTTAAATATGAAAGAAAGAAGAAGCTAGGAAAAAAGAAGTAAAAAGGGGTAAAATTCATAGAGAAGCTAGGAAAAGAAGAAGAAAATTGTGGAGAAGGAGAAAGAAGAAGAAGAAAAAAGAATCAACTTATTTTAGGTAAGCTTCATCTTTTCTTCTTGTTTGGGTAGAAAAAGAAGTAGATAAATGGGTTTGTGTTAGGAATGAAGGGAGAAAGAAGAGAACACAAGGATCCCATTTTGATTTTCATGGTTTTTTGTACTAGGTCTTAGTTTTGCTATTTTAGATAAATTATGGGTAGATTGAGTCTAATCTCAATTTCTATTTATTCTTGATTATTGAAGCTTTATTGTAGCATTCCACTCTCGCAAGACATGTACCCGATATCCTGAGTGATGTCTGAGTTCGAATCCTGCAAGGGCAGCATGCTAGAATAGTCAAACACTTAAAAATCCAATACAATTTTTTTTCAAATTTATTATACGCTTACACCTAAATCAACAATCAAATTCGTCCCCAAACCTTTATTTCATAAACATTTGCATATATAGCATTTTAGCCATTACATAAATCATCCAAATTTAACTTTCCACTCGGGCTCATTACAAATACAAAATACTTATAGTTATAACGTTATTACATTTCAAAATCATTTACATACATTTTGCAAATCATTTATGAATACACATTTTAATGTAATGCAATGAAATATATATGTAGGCGTGAACCGATCCCAGCCTTTATCTCTTAATTGAATGTAGATCTTTTACTCCTGTTTGCCCAATGAGGTAACTCTTCTAAACCTAAAAAATATTGCAAAATTTTGGGTGAGTTTTTGCAAACTCAGTGGGTGACTATTCTCGATGGCGCACTTAATCACATAATTCACATATTTTCATTTACAATCACTTCAATCATTCAAACACTTATTACGTTCAGAAATCATTCAAACAATTTAAATCATACATATCTTATGCATATGCAATACTTATGAGCCTCACTTTTTGTTTTACTACCTTGTTATGACTGAGTGCCTACTACTGTCTTGTATCCATTATGTATACCAAGCTTGTTAATAACTATCCCGTATCTGTTGGGGATACCGGGCTCACTTTAAATAGCAAGCCTTTGACTCTTAATCACTTTCTAAGCTCTGGGCTCTTTTTCACATTCTGAGCATTAAGCTCTTTTTCGGTGGCTACTCTATTCATAACTTCCTTTATGTTTCATGCATTCATGTAATGAAATGCATCATATATATTTAGTCAACTGAAAGTGCTCAATATCACATAATCATATTCACTATCACATTCTCATTCACATTGTCATCGGACCTTAGTCCAACATTCAACATTTAAGTTGAGAAAACACTTATTCCATCCAATTCACATTTTATGAGCACTTCAATATCTCATTCATACATCACAATCATCGGACCTTCATTCTTTGGAATCAACACAATCAAATCACATTCATATGATCATTCAGTAGTCAATCATTGTAAAATTTCAAAACATAACAAACAATGAAATGAGACCATCTAGGTCGACTCACAATACACTACAGATTAGCATTAACTTTTATGATCCAGAAATGTCTAGATGGGGACGTTCTATCTTGTATCATTATTATGTAAAATACATATTGCACACACATTATTAAGTGCACAATCACATAAACATTCAGTTTTACACACATGTATATGTATAATGTATAACGCATACTTAATGACAATCCCAGGTATATTTTCTAAATTTACATCTTCAGCTCATTCTCATTTCATGTTTTATAGTTGTCTAATTGAACTTAGATTTACATTTCATTTTCACATGATCATTCTAAATTCTCTATTCAATCTTTACCTTTTGTATGTGTCTAGCTTATTTATAAGCTTACACCTCAAGAACACTTGATTACTCTGTATCATAACTTAATTTCTCGTCATCTCTTTTTTAACCTCATACGATCTCATAATATCCAATTCTAATTCACAATTAATCACTTAATACATGTTACTCAACTTCTTTGAATCATAGCTGCAATCATATGAACATCTTCATTTTCATTATGCTCATACCTTGGGTCCTTTGATATTATCCCTTCATTCACTAAGTTAAAACCTTCATTTTCACTTCAAACATATCACAAATTAGTCAATTAAACCAAAGATCATTATAGGTTCAATTTAAGACCCATTTAAGCCTTAATTAGGATCACTTGACCCGTGAATGTTCGTTAGGTGGGCATCCATGTCCGTTAAACGGACCTTTACGATTCACTTAAAGAAACTTGAATCTTTGGCCCTCTAGACATCAAAATCTCTTCTCTAAGTCTGCATAGAAGTTGTAATCTTGAAGTCGTATTTAAAATCATAAGTAAATGACCTCAATCCGAGTTCTACAGAAAAAGTTATGCTTCTCGCACCAAAGTATGTCCAATTGTGTTATATGTTTTCCAGATTTCTAACTCTTTACTTTCAACATTCAATTCCTCATGCTTAGTCTATCATTTCTAGTTCAATAATAATCATTTTCACATCATTCTTAACTCCATTTCAAATCTATAACCTTCATAAGCAAATGATAATCCATGATTGATCATGAATGGTAAAACAGAACGTATACATATATGCACATTCATCATTAACTTTCTACACCCAGTACTCACTTCTAGTCAAATTTTGAAACTCTTAAAGATAGAATTTGAATTATATGTCTACATGAAACATGTAGAATTATGTCTCTAATTTAATCCAAATTAAAAATCATTCCATTTGGATATCTACAGATCAATTCATGGCTAAAATACAAATGCATATCCAGTGGAAATGTTACATCTAACATATTCCAGCACTCTTTAAACATCATTATCACTTTGTCTCTACACTTTCA
>JANSVA010000001.1:8084369-8103195 GCA_025504915.1 Erythroxylum reticulatum | reverse complement strand
TAATTATACCCAGAATTATTCATGAATGCATGTACGATTATTTTCATGTGCCACAACTTCACGATTCATATGTATGTATATAACATAATATGCATGAATATGGAAATGCATCTCTAACTCTCATTAATCACTCACATTTACCATTCTAACCTTCCCACAGGTAATAGGATGTTACATTAGGATTAAAAACTGATATCTCAATAAGTAGTGATGACATAATAAAACAATTAAGTTTGGAAAAACAAGTCAACATGTTAACCAAAGCCCAAATTTTCATTTTAGAAGTTATAAACCACATTCAAAAACCTAACTACAAAAGAATATTTGTAAAAAATATAATAATGTTTTGAAACCTCTAATCAAAGCCTACCCTCTAGCATCGTCCAATAATTACAATTTGACCAATATCCTTGATAAAGCAAATTAAACAAAATTTTGAAACCTATGCTTTTTAGCCTTTACCGAGAAATTGTAGTGATAAAACAAGAGCTAAAAATGCTTAAACGAAAACAAAAAGAAGATAGTTAAATTATTAAGAATTTGCTTTAGAGTTAAATGAAGAAATCACTGAAAAACTTAAGTTACCAAACTGTTATGAAAAAATCCAAAACTTAAAGCAACCAACAACTCAAAGCTTAGGATAAACCACTAAACTAATGCTTATATTTGTTAAGGTGAATTCTCCATGAAAATTTCCTTTGTAATCATAGAAGATAATCATTACAGGGTTATCTTAGGAACTCATTTCATAAAATTGATTACCTTTTACATTACGAGCCACAATAGTATTTCATCAAAAATCAACAACAAAAAATTGTGTTTTCCTTTAATAGAAAACTAAAAAACTTGGAATATCAACCTAATCAAAGCTTTTTTACCAATTGAATAACATCATTAGTGTAAAACAGAAAAATTGACATATTTGAAGAATGATGTTGCAATAGAGAGAATAAAAAATCAATTACAAAGTGAGCAAATGAAAAACAAAATTAGAAATTTAAAAAGAATTATCTAAGTGAATTTTTTTTGTTTTTTTGGTAAATCAGTAAATTTTTATACAAATAAGAAAATATTATGTTAAACACTAGAGATTTTCAAAGCTGAAATCTCTTACCTACCAAAAGGAATAAGCTAATGTATAATTCATAAGGAACCTACAACAATTCTGTACAACTAACATTACCAACAGCACTCCTACAAAACCTTCCTACTAAGCAGCCTTCTAAAGCTAGCACATCTACCCAATAACGCAGGTTTACAAATAAAACATTCCAGCAACATAAATCGTCCAACATTCATTTACCAAACCGAAGAGACCAAAGCTACAACCAGCATAACTTAAAATGAAAAATCAGAGAATCCTTGTAATTCCCTTGTCTATTGTCAAGTTTGCCTACTTCTCGTATGCCTTCATTGATAGAACATTTTTGAATCTTTTATGCACCATCTATAAGAATTGGTTCTCTTGTAACTCCATGCTACCGATACCATTTTTGTGCTGTTGGAATAGAAAACAACACATTATGGATTTGACTTATGAAAAGGATTTTGATGAAAAAAAATCCTACGAAAAGCTAGGCCTATCCAAATGAACAAAGAATTAGAACAATTTTGTAGGAAAGAGATCAATGACTTGTTAGGGAAAAATCTATTCTTTGCATTTAGATCTTCATTGAGTTGTGCAGTTTTTAATGCAAACAAGAATTCCAAAAAAGAGAGGAGAGTATCCAAGGTAGTTATTAACTAAAATCTCTCAATAAAGCCCTAAAATGGATTAGGTACCCTATTCCAAATAAAAAAGATTTGCTTCATAGATTATATAATGCATAAATCTTTTCAAAATTTGACATGAAATCTAGATTTTGACAAGTCTAAATAGATCCTCAAGATAGGTAAAAAAAAATTGCTTTTAATGTTCCATTCAGTTAGTATGAGTGAAATATAATGCATATTGGAATGAAAATGCCCCTTTTGAATTTGAAAGAATTATGAATGAAATATTTTCCCCTTATTTTGAATTCTACATTGTTTATACTGATGATTTCTTGATTTCTTCCTAATCTTTAGAATTATACTTCAAACACATCAAGACATTCATTCACATCATTAGGAAAAATGGATTAGTAGTGTCAAAAATCAAACATAGCCTTTTCCAAACCAAGGTTAGATTTCTAGGGCATTACATCCATAATGACACCATTACACCTATTCAGAGAACCTTAGAATTTGGCAATAAGTTTCCTAATAAATTCATTATCAAAGAACAATTGCAAAGGTTTTTAGGAAGCCTCAATTACATTATTGATTTTTATCCAAGCCTAAATAGGCTTTGTAAACCTATTTATTATAGATTAAGAAAAAACACTAGGCCTTATTCAAAAAAACACACGAGCCTAATGAATGAAATCAAATGAACGGATAAAGATATTCCTCTTCTGCATTTAGCTAGCTTAAATGCCTTCGTAGACATAGATGCTTCAGATCTAGGATATAGAGGTATCATAAAATAAAAAGCGGATGGTTGGGACCAGATAGTCCAATACACATATGAACATTGGAATGCTACTCAAAGCAATTATTCAATAATCAAAAAGAAAATGTGGCCATATTTTGTGTACTACAAAGTTTTAAGGAGATTTATTAAACAAAAAATTTTTACTTCAAATTAATTGGAAGTCTACAAAAAAAAAGTTTTATTAAAAAATGTTCAAAATATTGTTTCAAAACAAAATTTTCTAGATGGCAAACAATTTTGAGCATTTATTTTATTTTGATATTGAATTCAGTAAAGGTGAAGCAAACTCCATCCTTGGTTTCCTAAATAGAGAATTTTTGCAATCTAGATCATGATCTCAAGAGTAAAAAGCCTTCCAAAGCCTTTACTAAAAGCCCAAAAAGTCAAGTGAACCCATCTCTACTCATATGAGCCTGTCTACATAAAAAACTATCATTTCAAAGCCCACAATTGAGCAACAAGTAAAGACTTGGAAAGAGATACTTGAAGAAGAGAAAAAAAATACCCTTCTACCAAAAAAACAAGGTGAGAGTTCATCCAATATGGTTGTCATTTCTAAGTTCTTAAGGTATATTTCAATGACTCCAAAGTTGGCTATAACTCTGAGAGATTTACTTAAAGAGAGCCCCCAAAAACAAATACTTTCAAAAGTGGTTACTCAAAATGCAACTAGAGATATTGTTTTACATAAACCAAAATCAAAACAAATTTCTTCTTCAAATTTTTAGAATATTTACAAATTCCAAAATAAAAAGCTTTTCAAAGCAAATATTTTGTAAAGGAAAATTTTCAAAATAATTTGAAAATTGAAAATGGGTTTTTGGACCTAAACCCTTTTTAAGTGATCAATAATGTTTTTCCAAAATGATGACATTATAAACCTTATGATTAATACAAATTCCAAGATCACTACGTGCATATCCTTAAAGAAAATGAATGTGTAAAAATCAAGCATAATTATGTTGGACCCAACAAAATAGTTCCTATATACTCCATGTGTAAAATTAACAAGGAGGTCCACCTAATGAAGTAGGGACTTGAACCATGAAAGCCTAAGAAATTTGAAGCCCAATTTATAACAAAATTTCCTTACAACGTAGTTTATACCTATTATGACTATTCATAGGCATGGTTTAATGCCTTTTCAGTGAATAAAAGAACCACCATTCTTGGCTGTTGTTTTTTAACATTGGAGTAAAGTGTAATTTCCTATTCTAGTTTATCAATTAGTGAAAATGGTATGAGAGCACTCCCCATATATTCTCGCCAACAGTATATGAAGGATATTGTACTTTCAAAGCAAAATGCTGAAAAAAATACTATGAAGACATTTTGTTTCCAAGCCTCTTATTTATGTCAAGTTCTTCATCCTGTAGGTTTTAGCATGGAAATACGACTACAAATAAGACTCATACTAGAGATTCCAAGATTGGTTTGAAAACTCAAATTGAAATATTGGGAAAAAGTTTTGCAAGGAAATAAAGCCCATCAGGTGGTTAAAAAAGAATGGTTGGCCCAAAATTCTCAACCATTAAAACAAAATGAACCAACTTTATTCTTGCAACAAAAAGCGAGAGCGCAAATATTATTGGCCATAGTAAAAACAAAAGATGAATCTTTTGAGATTATAAAGCAATTACTGAAATCAACATTGTCCATAACAACCTCAGAAAATAATGATGACTAAGAACTTTAACCAAAAGACCAATAGTTCAATTCAATCAATTTGTAAAAATGTTTAAGAAACATTTATTTTAAAGTTTAACATGGGCTTTAACGTGAGCCTTAACATGAGTTTATTTGCACTTATTTACTTTTGAGCACATCTTGTAACATGCTAGCTTTGTTGCCGATCAAGCTTTTATATTTGCTTTAATATTTGATATTTGTTCTTTTTATTTGCTAATTGCATCTTGCAGCGGTCGACTATTGCCCATCAACCTGTAATATTGTTTATTTGCTTTAATATTTGACTTATTATTTGTGTTGAGTATTATGACTATGATATTTAATACTTATTCTTATTTGCTTTAATTTGCTTTTAATGCTTTATTCATGTCATGTTACACATTAGATTTGTGAAAGTCATTTACCAAAACGTAGAAAGGGGGGGGGAGGAAGAAGAAGCCAAATTGAAGATCTTAAGTAGAACTTTTTTCAAAATTGAGCCTTTCCTTTTCTTTAAAGTGAGCTTTTGATTGTGATTGAGGTAAGATCCTTTTAAAACTTAAGATTTATCCTTGATTATCCTTAAAAACCCTTCAAAGCTTTCTACTTCTTCCCTCTTAGTTGATCCCTGCGCTTCCCTCCATTTGAGATATCGAGGACTTTGGAGAATCAAACGCTAGTTTTTGGTTTATCCTATTCAATTGGCTTTGAATGGCGTTAAGAAACTATTCATTATTCTTTTTTTTTAAATAAACCATAATTCTAAGAAACTGTCAACTCAAAATTTCTCAAATCATAAAAATTACACTCTTATTATCTTTTCTTTTAACAATTCTAAAACGATACGGTTTAATTTGAATATTGTGAAACGTTAATATTTAACATATCACAAACTTTGGTGCTCTTTTTGCCTTTCAGTTTAACTCATTTAGACAAATGATTTTATGTCATTTAGTTAAGAGGCTAAAACATAGAGAGACAAAGAATCTCATTAATTCATTGAAATGTGGCTATCAATCGCTTTTTTCAAAAAGTCTGCCTCCGGAAAAATGCCAAAAAGTCGTATAGTGCAGTATCGCTCACATTTTTTGGCTTCCTCTTTCACTTTCATTTCCAAATTCGGCGTGCTTCCTTCTTTCTCAAAGCGACGCACACAAAGGATCTCATTAATTCATTGAAATGTGACTTATCTTTGATTTCTACTTGCAAGAAACTTATTTCCACTTTGGCCTGGGGGATAAACAGTGTCAAAAATGATCCTGGCAAAAGCATGTCGAATCTCCTGCAAGCTCCCCATTGCCAATGACTCAGACTGAATCTTTGTCCCGCACTTGGCCACAAATCCATCTCCCATACCTCTTGTGACACATTCAAATATTTTGCATACTCTTGATGACATTGCTGCTGGAATAAAAATCTGAGAATTGGTGCAGACATTAGTGCTCAAAATTATCAAGCCGCTCAAGTAACAAGACGTGTAAGATGATCCTTACGTCCAAATAATAAATATTAAAAGAGGAGAAAAATTCTAACCAGATCAGAGTAAGGCGCTTGAGGATATTTGGCCATTGCTTGGGAGACGAAATATGCATCACTCATCTTGCTTAATGAAGCTTTGACTGACGCTGAAAATTTGATAACCTCATCCATCAATGCCTCAACTCCCAACTCCTGTCTCTCCGACAACTCGTGAAACTTTCCTTCATGTGGTATGGGGATCCTGCGTACAATCTCTACAGACTCCCGTAAAGATCCACCACTATTTACAGCAAGGCTAAATGCGGCAATCACTGATGGGTCCTCAGGCTTATCAATCACAGCTTTATGAAGGGCAAATATGCTAATCCTGATACAAAATATTCAATTACTGGGTAGCAGGTTCCTTATCAACCCAAATCAGTGGATAAATTGCTCATTATCGTCAAAAGAAACAAAAGCAACAATATTCGCATAAAGTTTTAAAAAGTACAAAGACAAAGATCATGACAACCAGCTTAACCCTCTACAAATTCAAAGAAAATTGTGCAAGAGGCATTCTTTTTAAACAACCACACAAATTAACAAGATAAACTTATATATACAAATAAAATATAGAAAATAGGACCAACGTAAATACGTAATCAGCTGCATTGACATTTCAAGTTCATGTCAAGTTCTTACCACAGAATGGTGTGACAAGGCTGATCAGGTGCCACAAGTTTATCAAGATTGGAAAACAACGACTGCAGGAGAACAAATAGAAAAGATACGATGATACTACTGGGGTAACCTTCACATAATGACAGAAATTAAAAGGAAATGCAGAGAACAGCACAAAACAGGAACTCATAACAAATTGTGGAAAAGACAGATGAAGAGAATGGCTTTTCAGTTTGTTATGTTTGTGTACAGAGCTTAACTAGAATGAAACTGCACAACAATGAGACTGTTCATGAGGGAAAATTGCATCTGCACATACCAGAAGCATGTTTGATCTTTTGTCTCTTCTTTGAAACCCCTGGGAAACAAAATAAGATGCCTGCATGGTTGATTATATAAAGCTATGAAATTGGTTATAAAAACAAAAAAATGTGTACACGCAGGGAAAATATCTATTACTTGGATAGGCAAAAGTATCTCAAGAAGTCCAAACCTCCAAAGCAACCTTAGAGAAGCTTCAGCTGACCCATATGCAAACATATAGTTGAGTTCCATCAGAATCCTTCCCTAAAAGCAAATGAAAAGGAAATATGAACCTTACACAACACTGGCGTTTTACTATTGAAGGAGCAGAAAATTGATTACCTTGTCCAGCCTCAACACAGAACTTGAAAATTCCTTCAAACAAACAGCAACTTCTCTAGTTAAGTGGAATCCTAAACGAGCAGCAATCCTAATTGCACGTAATATGCGAGCTGTGGACAGATTAGATGCTCCATAGGCATAAGAGACATTGGTTATGGACAATAAAGAACTCTATAGATTCTCCAATTCACAAGCTAATATATACTAACCATTATCTTCTGCAAAAGAAACATTTGCAGGTATTACAGTATGAACCTATAGACAAATGAAAAAACAAAGAATGTTATATGAAGATTTAAGAAGCCAAAATCACATCTATACATTTAACAAGTATTAGGTACATGCATACTTTAGTCTTTTTTATGTCTTCCATTCCCCCAAGATAGTCATATACTACATTTGCATATGGATCAAACATCAACCTGATACAAGGGTGACAGAAAAGGAAAAATTTAGGTCAAAATTACTAGTGATAAACAGTTGATAGAAATTGATAAGAAGAACGTGTTGTTTGTGGAGCCAGATCAATACAGAAGTCCACAATATAGTTGGGTGTGTTAAAAATGTACCCATTAATTGTAAAGTCCCTTCTTAAGCAATTCCTCCAGCGAAGAAAGTCATGCTCACTGCAACCTGGCGGTTTTCAGAAATCATGTTTAAACTTGAAGCCACTCTTACTTGCAGAAGTGCTGAAACTTGAAACCTATTTAGATGTAAAATCCAATAGTCTAAAAAGAGAAACAAAAGCTAAGGTACCAGTACTTACAGCAAGTTCTTAATACCTACCTTTCAGCTACTATTGATTGGTACATAAACTTAATTATTTTAATGTATCTTTGGAGGATAGAGCAACTTAAAAAGGAGAATTAGATCTGTGAACTCACTCTCCAAGCCCTTTGAAGCTGAAGAGCAAGTTAATTACCAGTTGGCGCAAAGGTTATTGACCTAGAGTTGAATAGAGATAGGGATAGCTGAAAAACTAACCTCCACAATAGTATCACCTACGCGCACATGACATATGGGAAACCTTTTTCCAACAATTTCACATCGGCGAAATGATTTACGTATCTGAAAATTGTGGATGCATTTTGAATAATCAATACCACCATGTCAGTTTCATTAGTGCAGACGAAGCAGACGCAATCACGAAAACCTTAACTATGCAACTAATAATCAAATGAACACACGTGCTACAAAAGTTTAATTACTTCTTGTAATCAAAGTTATCTAAGTGACTGTCTAGCATCAATGGAGCCTAGTTGAGCAGAGCTAGAAGAAACCTCATTCAATTTAGCTGAAGTAATGATATCAAAGTCTTTAGGGACTCTCTTTAGAATAAGATCCCGTACGCAGCCTCCAACAAGGTAGACCTCATAGCCTGCACGTTAACACCAAAGATTATATTCAGAATTAGAATATTTAATTTATACAATTCCAAATAATCAAGCCGAAATATATAAATCCGTGTGCTTACCAAAATTAAATGAATATACGAAAAGACAGTGCGTTTGAACTAGTTCATTTATCATTTCACGCACGACCTTTGATCGTATGGTTTATCAGACACTGGAATGAACTTTTAGCAGTCACATACTAAAAGAAAAAGAGAGAACTAACCAAAGCTTCTAGATACCTTTCTTCCTGAGTCCATTAAGAACCATTCTCGTAAGACCAGCAATCATTGAATTACTGATTCCTAGTTCCTTAGAATCTAACTTCTTCCATTCCGATGTCTTGCTATCCCCATTTTCTGAATCATAAGATTATATATGAAACACATCTTAACACAAAGACTGAAAAGGGATAACAGAAAGTAACTAACTTCTGCTACGATAAGAAGCTGGCAGATGACCCTCTTCTTGTTTTGGTAGCTTGACTTGTTCACTAGGCGATGCCACCGCTGCGATAGAGCTACAGCGTCGAATCTTCAGTCAAACGATTCATAGAGTTAAGAGTGTTTAAAGGGGGGAAAAAAAAAAAAACAAGGTTCAAATATTTTAAGTGAAATTAAAATGGGATGAGTCAAAAAATTGTCCTTTCTGGTCTCACGAGAGGAATCATTGAAAAGAGGCAGCGAAAACTATTTGGAGCTGTTATCATGAAACACACCTTTAGGAAACTGGAGAAGAACAAGCGAGGACGATGGAGAAAGAGACATTGGGTCCTCCATGCAACAGTCAGCATTAGGAAAGTGAAGAATTTGGTGGGTTTGCATATGATATGATTTCAGATACAAAATGAAGACATATCCAAGAAAACATTGAAGGGGATACTGGGATAAGATAATTGATTGATAAAAACGACCTAACCTAAATGAAATTGAAGCAACTTATAAGAGTGCGGATAATAGTATTAGCAATTGAATTTTAATTATTATCGATCTATATAATATTTAATGAATCATAAATCAATCAAATCTTTATGCTTTAAGGCCCCTCGAGGTTAATTGCTAACAAGGGACAAAGTAAAAAATGAGCTTAACTATTTAAGACCTTGTTTGGTAAATAATTTATCAACCATCTTTTGGTGGATTGAAATGTTTTAGTTGTTTGATCATATGAAATTACTGATAATTATATTTAATAATTAGTTGATTAAATTGATAGATTGAACCTAATATGTTGATTTTGAAAATACTCTTATGAAAAATATTTTTCTCCTGACAAATTAAGGGACAAAAAAACTATCATATTAAAAAATTATTATACATTAATAGAGTTAATAAATTTATTATTTAAATTTAATAGTTTAATTTTTGAAGTTGAAATAATATCAAATTTGAGTCAAAATACGCAAAGAGTTGTTTTTTCATTATATACGCTTTCCTTTAACTTTAAAATGATGTGTTGACTTTTTTTTATTCTATCTAAATTCTTATACTCATATTCTTACAATTTTTTTAATTCATGCCTTTACAAGTTATTTTACACATAAACAACTAATCATAAACAGTTAATTGTATCAAACATCTTAAAATAAACAATTGATATTATCCATTGATCAAATCAGCTATATTAATCCCCCGTTAATTAGTAGCTGATAAAATCATATAATAGTTAATGCAATTCGTTGGTTGTCAAATAGAGCCTAATTCAGTTTTAAAGCTTTATAGATTTTTAAAAGTTAATTTTAAAGCATTTTTATTTTTCTATTTAGCTATATCCCTTTTTAAAAATTATCCTTTAGTTTTATTGGATATTTTTACCTTTATTAAATTCTAAATTTTCATTTTTTTCTCTTTCTCTTTAAGAAATGATTATCTAGTTATAATTATATCATTATATAGTTTCATTATAATATTTTAATGCTTTAAACTTGTTTTTGGAAAGTAAGTAAATTTTATCGATAAACAACCAATGTTTATATGAAATGTACAAAATAATACAAAAAAACACAATTCAAGATTATTAAAGCTCATTGAAGCACCACATGTGTAACGTGTTTGAATTATGGCAACTCACTAAAGGACCAACTTAATTTTATAAGTGAAGAAAGTGACAAGTTTTGTCTTTTAGCCATAAGTAGCTCCTAACATGTACAATGATGCATTCACTTACTTGTTCTAGAGAGTTGAACTTGCCCTTAAAGGCCCTTTTGTTCCTTTTCCACTAAAAACCATAAACTGTGCCGCCAATAACCAAACTATACAATAAATGATTAATTGACTGTATTTATATACAAATATTTAGTGTTATATTTAATCGTTTATAGTATTTTTGGTACTTATTTCACTTCAAATATATTTGTAGGCAATAATTGCCTTTATAGATAAAGAGGAGATGTATTCAAAGTGAAATTATGACATGGAATGCAAGAATTGGAGCAACTATTGACTTACAAAGTCGTGTATAGTGACTATGTAAGTCAATAGAAACATGTGGAGCTTTAAAAACACAATTCCTACCAATATGGAGTTACAAGTCCATGTATGTCGACATACACAGTTGTGTGTGTTACCCATGTAAGTCTTTGTGACATGTAAAATCACAAATTGAGGTATTTTTGGAAATACACGATCACTTACATAGACGTGTAAATGATTGTGTATATAATAGAAAACTTAAGTTTTATTATAAAAGGATATTATCAAAGGCTACATGGGGAGAGGGAGAGCAAATTAGAAGCATTTTTAAGTCGTAAGAAACACAAGAAAGAGGCAGTTCTAAGCAGGCAATGAGAAAACATGAATATTATGTCATATGATCTAATAGAGAGCATCCTTTAATCTAAATTGCAAGAAGATTCATTAGTGACAAAAAAGGGGATTTAGAATATGAATTCTTTTATTTCTATTTGTTCTTCTAAATATTTGTTATTGGATTTGTATTCTATATGTAAAAACTAAATTGTTTAGTGCCTATGTATGATGAACCCTAAGTTGTGATGATAATATGAGACAATCTTTTATTTAATGCAATTTTATTGATTGATTTATTGCAATTCAATTATGCATTATATTCTCTAACTAATTTATCTAGAATATAAGTCCAATATTTGATTTCATATGATTAAGATTGAGAAATCTTTTCATGTGAATAGATACACTATAATTGGAAAGGGTTGCATACTAACCTAGAGATAGGTCGATATAAATCCTCTAGATTAGGGTCAAACCTAATAGTGAAATTCATTAATCAATAATGCAATCTTAGCGGTTGTAATTAGAAAGAGATTTCAGTTAGTCAATTAAGTGTTAGTTGTTAATATTCTTAAGAAAGATATCAATATAAGATAGAAATTTTCACAGTCTAATAATCAATAATTTAATAGCATGGTCAATGTTTAAGATATCTTAGGGGATTCATCACTCAGGTACTACTTATTTGATATTGACTAATCATAATATTTTCTTCATCTTTGTTCATTATTATTTCAACTTTAGTTTAGTTTGTTTTCTTTAATTTTCAATTAAATTCATAACCTGATTCGTCGATTAGATAGTTGAAAAGGAGTTAATACTAGTACTTGCCGTCCTCGTAGGATCGACTCATACTTAATAGTGCTAGCTACAGTTACATCTTGCACTTATGGTTAAAACTTATAAATCTTTATAAGCAAAATAATTAAATCAAGTTTTTGGCGTTGTTATCAGAGACTATAATATTAGGAAAACTTAGGGGCCATTTGGTTCTACTTTTATTTTTTTGTTGTAGTTTTTAGTTTTCGTTTATGGTTTTCTTTCAAATGAAAACAAAAACCTGTTTGGTTGTTAATATTAATGTAGTTATATTTTTATCACTAATAATAGTTTCATATTAGAAAAAACTTAAATATAAATTATTTTTAATTAAATAAATTTATTTAATCTCTTATATAATATTTATTAACAAATTATTAATAAAATTATGTTATTTTAAAAATAATAATTTATAAATTAATATTTTAATTATAATTTAATATTTATTTGAAACATATTTTAATTATTAAATCAAAATTTATGTGAATATTTATATTTTAAATTTAATTATATTTATTAATAATTATTAAAATTTAATTACATAGAATTTAATTATAAAAATTAAATTAAATTATTTATAATTTTATTAATAATTAAATAATTAAATAATATATTTAAATGATAGTAAATGAAAAAATAAGAAACAGGATTGAAAACTGTAAGCCCAAAACTAAAAACAGAAACTTAAAACTAAAACAAACAAGTTTTTTTAACAAAAACATAAAACCAGAAACAAAAATGGGAAGAAGCACTCCATCTAGCCATTATTATTTTATTTTATTATATTTTTGTTTCTATTTTATTTATTTATTTTACTAACTCTTTAGTTTTCTTTTCTTTTACAAATATTAAGGTCAGTTTATAACTTGAAGTAATCCATGGAGCTTAGTAGATGAAGATCTAGAGATTGAGATCATAGCTCGCAGAAATCTCTGTAGAACACAACTTAGAGTGTTCCAGTTAGATTTCCAAATAGAGGACTTAGAAGGTCATATTGATAGTGAAGAATTAGGAACCATTATAGACAAATCAAGAACGATGCTTGATTACTTTATACCGAACTTAACAGGAGCAGAGTCTAGCAATATCAGACTAACTTTTAATGGCAGCAATTTTGAAATTAAGCCAAGTATCATTCAGATGAAGCTATAGTTTGATCAAGTTGATGGCCTATGAGATGAGGATCCTAATGCACATATCCTAAATTTTTTGGATATTTTGTGAATTTTGAGATTAATGGTGTCAATGGCCATGTAGTTAAATTAAGAATATTCTCATTTTCATTAAGGGGTAAAGAGAAGAAATGGTTAAACTCTATACCTAGGTCATCACTTACAACTGGGGATCAAGTAGCAAAGAAGTTCCTTTTGAAGTACTTTCTACCCTTGAAGTGGATCAACTCTTGCATCAACTGGGGATAAAATTGCCTGTAATTATTGCATCAACTCTTGAAGTGGATCAAAAAGGAAAAAAATGTTAAATATGCTTAAGGAGAATAAGACGACCAATGCTTGGAAGATCTTTGATATTCTAGGAATAAACGTTTCATTTTACATACACAAGATTTAGATTAAGGAGGAGCTCAAACCAGTGGTACAACCCAAAGGAGGTTGAATCCTAATATGAAGGAAGTGGTAAAGGTAGAGATAATTAAACTCCTATATGATGGTGTGACTTACCTTGTTTGTGATAGTTCTTGGGTGTGCCAAAAAAGGGAGGAATGATAGTGACACCCAATGAGAAGAATGAGTTGATCCCTACAAGAACCATCACTGGTTGGAGAGTATGCATCGATTATAAGAAGTTGAATGATGTAATAATAAAAATCACTTCCCTTTGCCTTTTATAGACCAAATGTTAGAATTGCTAGTTGGGCAAATATACTATTATTTATTGGATAGACTTTCTGGCTGCCTTCAAATTCCAATTCCCCCAAAAGGTCAAGAGAAAACAACATTAATGTGTCCTTATGGTATGTTCACTTATAGGAGGATGCCTTTTAGATTGTGCAATGCATTTGCTACATTTCAGAAGTGCATGATGGCCATCTTTGATAATCTAACTGAGGATATAATGGAGGTATTCATGGATAATTTTTCGTTCTTATCAATTCTTTTGATTTATGCCTACATAATTTAGAAAAAGTGTTAAAGAGATCTTAGAAAACAAATTTGGTGCTAAATTGGAAAAAAATCATTTTATAGTACAAAAGGGAATATTTTTAGGCTATAAAATTTCTCATAACAGTATTAAGCTAAATAAGGCAAAAATTGAAGTTATAAAAAAAATTACCATCCTCTTCCTCAGTTAAGGCTATAACAAGTTTTTTAGGTCATATGAGCTTTTATAGAAGCTTTATTAAGGATTTTTCTAAAATTTCTAGGCCTTGAACCAAGTTATTGAAGAAAGATATACCTTGTAAATTTACTCAAGAATCTTTAGATGCTTTTAACACTTTTAAGGAAAAGTTGATGAATGCCCTCATTACGGTTGCACCATATTGGAATTTACTATTTGAGCTAATTTCTAATGCAAGTGATTTTGTAGTAGGTGTCATACTTAGAAAGCAAAAAGATAAACATTTTCAATCAATTTACTATGCTAGCAAGACTTCGATAGATGCCTAGGAGAATTATACTACAATGGAGAAGGAATCACTAATATTGATTTTTGCGTTTGATAAATTTAAATCTTATCTAGTTTTGTCTAAAGTTATTGTTTATACTAACCATTCTACATTGAGAAACTTTCTTGATAAACTGGATGCTAAACTTATATTAATTAGATTGGATTTTGTTTCTGTAGAAATTTGATTTAGAGATCAAAGATAAGAAAGGAGCTGAAAACTTGGTAGCAGATCATCTATCTCGCATTGAAAACCCAAATTTGGAGGAGCTAAATGAAGAAGGCATTAAAGATTAATTCCTATAAGAGTGACTTTATAATTTGAAGGAACTAAGTGAGGTTAAAACCCCTTGGTTTGCAAACATTACAAAATTATTTAATGGCTACTATTTCTTATTAGCAAAAAAAGAAATTATTTACTAATTTGAGAGACTATTTTTGTGAAGATCTATATTTGTTTCATAAATGTACAAACCAAATAGTAAGAAGATGTGTAACTCACTCTAAGGGGTGGAAGATCCTACCATATTGTCATGCTAGACCTATAGGATGACATTATAATATGAATAGGATAGCTTAGAAGATCCTGGATAGATGTTAATGATCATGTCATATTTCTCTCCAGGATAAGATGCCTTAAAATTTCATTCTTGTTTGTAAAGTGTTTGATATTCAGGGCATTGAATTCATGGAATTGTTCCCAAATTTTTTTGGTAATAGATACATCCTAATAACTATTGACTATGTTTCTAAATGGGCGTAAGTGTAATCTTTACCCGCAAATGATACTAGGGATGTCATAAGATTCCTGAAAATTATATATATTTTTTCATCACACATTTTTCTAATGCACAATTCGAAAAGGTGCTTAAAAAGTATGGAATCATTTATAGGATTGCCAACCAATATCACCCTCAAACTAATGGCCAAGTTGAGGTAGTTAATAGGGACTTGAAACGAATTCTGGAGAATATTGTAGAACACCAGATAAAATACTAGTTAACCAAATTGGATGATGGTTTATAGAATGACATATAAAACACCAACTAACACTACACCCTATAGGCTGGTCTATAGAAAAGCATGTCATCTACATACAGAATTGGAACATAAACCATATTGAGCAATTAAAATTATTAATTTTGGTATTTAATATGAAGTGAGAAGTGAATTTCCAAAATAATAAATTGGAAGAATGGTGATTGATGGCATATGAAAATTCCAAAATTTACAAAGAGAGCCAAAAATTATCCTAACTAGATGATCAAGTAGTCAAATCAATTTAAGGAGGGATATCAAGTTATTTTATACAATTCTTTCCTAAGATTGTTTCCTAGTAAGGTTAATTCAATATGGTTTAGACCCTTTATTGTGGAAAAAGTATTTCCATAGAGCATAATCAAGGTAAGTCATCCACATAAAGGTAACTTTAAAGTAAATGGCCATTGATTAAAGTTATATCTTAGAGGTGAACTTGATAGTAGTATAGAAAATATTAATCTAACCAAGTCACCTTAAGCATGAAAGGTATTTTAAGCTAACAATGTTAAACAAGCATTACTTGGGAGGTAACCCAAGAATTAGGATATTTTCATTTTTTCCTTTTTTGTGTTAGCATAGGTCTCTATTTCATGTAATTTTATGTTATATTATTTCCATATTCTTTATTATTATTATTATTATTATTATTATTATTATTATTATTTATTTGTTTGTTTTCTTTTCACTTCTTTTGTTGCTATTTTGCAATGGATGTATTTAATGTAATATGGAGCTTCCTTCAATTTAGAACTCTCCACATCTTTTTATTTAGGGTAATAATAATTCAAACGTTTCTCTTTTTTTTGTGCGTTATGTTATTTTAAAATTTATGTGTTTCAATTGTGTACATTATGGATAATGTACAATTTTCACTATGGGTAAGAGATTTCTTAAGTTTATTATAATCTTTGTTATTAAATTTTATTAACTAATATCTTGAGTTAATTATAATATATCCAAAATACTTTAGATCATTATGGATTATTGATAAGTGTGAATTGTGTCATGTTTTAAGGCTTAGTTTGATATGGATTTAATTGTTAATTCAATCATTTATTATGTGTTTAGGTTAGAATTGTGTTAGTTAGTTAATTATTTGTATTTAAGTATTTTTGTGGGTTAGTATAAATATTTGAGCTTAATTATTATGTTTTTGAGGTACCTTAATATGTTTGTTAGTGTTTCAAGGTTAACATCAAAGAACGGAGAAGTTTTGGAGACACTCAAGCCGAAACAACGACCACGATCATGGCACAATAGGCCACGATCTTGATAGAAGTACTAAAGTTAGCCCACGATCGTGGCCCATATGCCACAATCGTGACAAAAGCCTAGGACACGACCCACTATCATGGCTTGCTTGCCACGATTGTGATAGAAGGCTCGAATGTGACCAACGATCGTGGCCTGCATTGGGTAGACATGTAGGCACACAAAAACATTAATTTTTTAGGAATTTTTGGACTTTTCGAACCTCAAAGAAACCCTACGGCTGCCCAGAACACAAAAGGTATATAAAGAATAAGACAAAGAAGATGAAGGAGCTTTTGCATCAGCCATTTTTGGAGAGAAACCTTAGAGAGATTGAGAAAGAGAAGAAGGAAGAGAGAAGTGGAGAAGAAGCTGACATAGATGTACTTCTCAGATTAGGAGTTTCCAACATCCTTACCTCCTGTCTCCATCCAAGATTGTATTTCCTATTATTTTCCATTTTTATTATTGTATAGAATTGGGAATAGCAATTTGATGATAAGATTTGTGAATGTTGAGATGTTCTAAACTCACCTTTAGTTTTTTAATCTTTGATTTAATGAAATCTGATTGTTTTTACGTGTATTGGATTTATTGTGATTGATTTATGTAATTTGCATAATTCAATAATAAACTGAGAGGGTGAACCGAATCAAAAATTATTAAATTGGGCTAACGAGAATTAGGTGATTTAGTTAGAACAAGGAACTAATCAAATTGGTAATTGTGTGAAAAGAGATCTCGCATAGGTTCTCGACAATTTATTGGACAACTTCAGATGTAATTAGGGTTTTGAATAGGTTGTTAATTGAGAAATTGCAATTTTCCACAATCTGATTAGGGTTAATCATTATAGCTCGAGAAATAGTAATCCACCATAGGATCATCTAGAACCAATAATCCAGTAAGTCATTATGAATTAGATTAGTGTTAAAGATAGGTAAATTCTCCGTTATCTCAATTGATAGTTTTCTTAGGTTAATTCTTGAGTGTGTTGCAATAGCTAAATTGCTAATATTTTTCGTAATTGATGCTTGGATTGATTTGTGTGATTGAATTGAATTTTTGTTTTAGTTTTGCTATCTTTTGAATTTCTACGAATTGTGTTGGTGTTAGATTTTAGGACTAGATTATCCCTCCTTGTGGGATTGACACCTTAAGTACTACGCGAATGACCTGTGTGCTTGCAGATTATCGAGGTTAATTCATTAAAACTTACATATATTGAAAACCCACGATCAAGTTTTTAGTGTCGTTGCTAAGAAGATGATTAGTTTAGTTCTATAATTTAAGGAGTTTAGTTAGTTTTTATTTTTTTTTCTTTCTTCTATTTCTGAAATCGTGCTCTTACATTAACACAAGAGTCATGAGAAGATCGAGTTGTGCAACTGAAACCTTAAATTTAGACATAACTAGATTAGAACGATCTGTTGGAAAGCCCAGTGTGAAGAAGAAGAGGAAATCGCAAAGGCAACAATGGCCGAGAATTTTGACCATGGAGTGAACCAAGGATGTCAATAACGGACTCTTATAGACTTTATAAGACCAAGGTTTAATGGGACTAACCAAGGAGTAGCTAGGCCACCCATACAAGCAGCATCATTTGAAATCAAACCAGCCCTCCTAAACATGCTTCAACAGAACATGCAATTTTTTGGACTAACAAACGAGGATCCTAATGCACATATAGTGAACTTCCTTGAAATTTATGATACCTTTCAATACCAACAGATATTGGAAGACGTGGTCAGAATTTGGCTTTTCCCCTTTACCCTTAGAGATAGAGCAAAGGCTTGGTATCATTCCCTCAACCTAGCCAATGTCATAACTTGGGATCAGCTAGTTCACGCCTTTTTAGATAAGTATTTTCCTTTGACTAAGACTACAAAGATCATCAAAGAGATTACTAACTTCTAGCAAAGTGATAGGGAATCGATCTACGAAGTGTGGGAATGATACAAGGATTTACAATAGAAATACTCACA
>JANSVA010000001.1:8072717-8084269 GCA_025504915.1 Erythroxylum reticulatum | reverse complement strand
TTCCAACAATGCCCCTCATGAAATCTTATCATTCTGACACTTTATTTCCCTTAACCTATAACATAATATCTTACTCATATTAACATGGTAATTAACTCCAACACAATTTAATCTAGCAAAATCCCAAATTAATTTAATCATGCTTATTCATCAAAAAAAATTTCCAAAGGCCAACATTAATTGATTGTTCCGTTGTTGTTAGTTGCTTTAGGTAGTTATTTTACATTATTAGTGTTAATTTTTAGTTAATATTTTATTTTAATTCAATTGTTCTTTTTGATAGATTATATAATAGAAATATAGTTATTACCAATGCTTATAATTCTTGTAAGAACAATTATGAGACTATACTATAAGATGATAGGTCCACTTAACTAGTTAATCTTTAGTAGTTTTTGGATCGTGAACAACACTACTACCCCTTTGAATGCACTATGTTCTATGAAGTCCTATGAAAAAATTTAATAAAACACAAGGAAGGTTATATGGGTCTCTCTTGTGCACCCTGGTTAACCACCTTTACCTAAGCCATGGTCCACTCACAAGCAAGCTCTCTTGACTCATCCATAAGTGAATTAAAGCCATATTTAGACTTTAATATGAATAAACCAACATTAATACCAATTAAAGGTAGATAACAAAAATATATCTTGTGTCATAATTAAGTCAATTCAATCTATGGATAAAAATATAAGGATTTTTCTATATAAACATAGAAAAGTGTTTATTCAAAAGGCAAATATAGAACAATGAAATTAAAAGATAAAAATATAGAAATCATGATATAGTTAAATATAGATGAACTCTTAGTTTCCATGGAAAACTTTATTTAATGAAATAATGTTTGGATTTTGACTCTCTTATGGAAGCATCTTAAAATCTCATTTTCAAGAGTTAAAGAAACCTCTTGATGAGAAACCCTAGCTTTTAGAGAGAAAAACATATTTTTTATATGTGTTTTCTTCAAAAGTAGCTAAAATTATGGCCTAGATCATGAGCTTCGTTGTTTCTTCTAGGTGATGGATATGACCTCTAGCATAGTTAAATCTCTTAACTATAGATCTTCTCATTTCTATTTTAGCTTGCATATGGTTTTTTACATGATCATGCCTTTAACTATGTCCTTGTTGTAGTTGATCCTTCTATGGCACAGTCTAGCACAAGCAGTGGTCATATTATGTTCCTCCAAAAATTATGAATTTCTTTATGATTTTGCTTTGAATTTCCTCCAATTCTTGAATAATATAATCCTAAGATTCAACTTTTATAATTATCTAAAAGGTATCAAAACTATGTAAAACAAGGTAATTTAGCATTAACATAAACCAAAATATTTAAGAAAATATATTAATTTTTATGCACATAAATATAACAAATTCCTTCACATGACTACTCATTTACTTTCTTTTCTCTAAAATAGTGAATATGACATCATCTTATATATGTATCTAACCTTCGAAGAGGTAAATTGGGGTGCTCTTAGTTGCTAATGGATAATAAGCAGACCTGCTTATTGATATGGTTCTAAAATATGCCCCAGGTGTCAGCTTATATAGTTCAACAAAGAAATTAGTTAAAATGTCTTTAAAGTCCTCTATTTTAAATTGTTCATATGTGCAAAACCGTACCAAAATATAAACTCATAAAAATATAGAGACCATTTAACTTCTCCCAAATTAAATTCTATTATATAATTTAAATCATATCTTGCACGCTTGATCATTTCAAATGTAGTTAAAATTTCTAGAATGATTTTAATGGGAATTATTAGTCACATCAAAAATTAATTTCCACCAGTCATTATCTACTTAACCCTCACATCATCGGACCAAGCCACACTTTACAAACCATTCTAATCTATACGCCTATTTTCTTTAATGGATATTATTTTCAAGAAGCATAATATTTAAGATAGTTATCGCTACAAAATATAAGTATAGTATGTTCATTATGGGATGAACCCCTAGTTTATGTGCATGCTTTACTCTTAGAGCCACCTCGTACTACTTGTATCTTTTTTCTTGTGCTTATGGATAGTCGGAACTCATAATTATATATGGTGGCAAGTTTGAAAATCAAAAACTAGGTGGAAATTATATTTCCAAAAGTTGAATTCTTAAGTCCTAGCTTTCCAATATAAGGATTTAAAGGAGAGAATTGTTAAATCTTGGTAAAAATAGAAGGTAACACAAAAAAACTAATAGGTTTATCTTGGAACCCAATTTAGGTAATGGTTGTCTACAAAATGGAGAGAGTGAGAGAGAGAATTAGAGAAATGGACAAAAGTGGCAATTTAGTGCAAAAAGTTCAATGACATTACCTACAAAATAGCATCATAGGCTATTCTAGGATTGAAACACAATTTTGGACACAAGAATGGCCCAAAATAAGGAGTCTCTTGGAAAAGTTCTCTAAATCCATGTTCCCTAGGTTGTGGATCTTCTAATTTCTTTCTACATATAAACATAGTTTGAGATATAGGAATGCCTCAGAACATGGATCCTCTTAGAAACCCTCATAAACTAATAAATCTAGGACATGGGCATGGCCTAACCTATGTTTAAAAATGTAATTCAACATATACCTAATTTTTGAACTTTCCATTGTCTTGTTCCATAGATGTTCGAATCTCCAACATTCTTCAAACTATCTACTTAAACTCATATATGCCTTCCTTTACATTCCTAACTAAAAAATAGAAAAACAAAGGAATAGGATAGCAAACATAAATAGCTA
The DNA here is from genome assembly GCA_025504915.1 of Erythroxylum reticulatum. Classification (NCBI taxonomy): domain Eukaryota; kingdom Viridiplantae; phylum Streptophyta; class Magnoliopsida; order Malpighiales; family Erythroxylaceae; genus Erythroxylum; species Erythroxylum reticulatum. Next base: position 8,081,533 of record JANSVA010000001.1, on the reverse strand, counting down.
ATGCAAGATATAAACTTATTAACCATTGAAAACAATTCCATATTAAATACCAAACAAAAATCTAAATTTTTGGTAAATAATGACAAAAGGAAATCTAAATAAATTAAAAAAGAAATTAAAATTGTGGTTTAGTTGCTTTTTAAGGGCATTTATTTGTGAGTATTTTAGTTAAAATATTTCCTCAAACTTGATTAATTTTTGGAGCAATATGGCTACGCCTTTTCCATCATCATAAAGTCTTCCATTCAAAAGGCCATCGTCTCTCATTTAGACCTTCTTCTTTACTCTTATCTTCATCTTTATTGTAGTACTTTAACTTCTTCCTTAATGATACCCTACATAATATTAGGGCAATTGACTTTTCCCAAATGTTTAATAAGCATAGACGAAATCTTATCATTTAAGAAAATGATTTTCTTTTCATTTCTAACTCTAATTATAAGTTCATCTTCCTTAAGGTTAATTATTACTCCGATTATGGCTAGGAAGGGTCTACAAAAGATCAGTTACTTTTTCTCTTCCTCTTTAATATCTAGAATATAGAAATCTATTAGGAATACTAAACTATCAGTTTTCACCCCTATGTTTTCCTTAACATCTATAGGGATTGTTATTGAATTATTAGTAAGATACGTCACTCTTCTAGTAATTTTTCATCCATCCTACATCTACTAATGTCATTAATATAAATACCATCATGCATGAATTATTAAAACTCCTTAGGTTGTCTAAACTTTAGTATTATGATATCTTAGAGGACTTCAATGTTTTTTTAGTTGATTTTAGCTAAATGATTTCTTCCTCAGTTTAGGATCTTCTTCGTACTCCTCCTATGTACTATTCTCTTCTTTTCTAATTACTTAAAATAATTTAATAAGATAAGAAATTCTTAGTCAATACACCTTCAATTGTGTCCTTACCTTGCTCTCTTCTTCTTCTTTGGTGTTGATTAACTCTTCACTCTTTATGACAACCTTTTTCATATGTTTCCTATAGTTTGGCGCCTACTATGCCTCTTTCCTCTAACTTCTCTACTTGTTAACATCTTTGAGTTAAAATTAACATTAAATTTTTTTTAAAAAAAAAATCCATCTTTTTATCTTCTTAGTGACTCTATAATCTCCTTGATCAGAAAAATGTGGAGAAAGTTGAACTTAACTCTATATTAATCTCTCAAAATTATTGCTTACAAGAATGTGAATTAGACACACAAAATCATCATATAATCTATAAAAAAGTGTTATAGAAGTGTCAAATACTAAGTAATTTAACCTTAAACAACATGTAAAATATAAAGCTATAAAAGTCCCATATAATTAACTCATTTATTATCCTCAAGAAATCGGTAGCACATAAACCTATTTACTAACTTAGACTTAGCTAACTAAAGAAAAAATAATTCCACTTACATAAGTGTATGGTGACATTTAGCATATGCCAAAAGCTTTTAAACCCCTAGGTCTCCCTAATATAGGAGTTACAGTCCCCTGAGGGCTTGCTTAAATGCCACCTGTAAGCATTAACCTAAACTCAAATTACAATAGAAATAAGATGAAATAAACATTATTCCACCTCGTTCTTCAAGTTCAAACCTTTGACATGCCCTTATAAGATATCACTCATTCACATAAGTGTTTGAAATTTGGGTGAGGTACTCTCATCATCTTTTTACGAAAATGAACTTATCATAAGCTTGAAAACCAAATCTCCATTTCTTAAATAGATATCTACAAGAAAAAATCAAAAGGAATTTGAATAAGGCCAAAGGTTAAATTGGCTATAAGAAAAAGGAATTAAAAAAATAAAACAATTAGTATAGCAATAATAAATAAATAAAGAAGAACATCAATCCTCACAGCAACTCCTCATATTCTTATAACCACCCTACTTAATTTATTCTTTTTAAATAAAAGAATTCATGCCAATTGATTTTCAACCCTTCATTTTCTCTCTTTTTATATTTTTTCAACTTTTTTAAATTGACATGAGATTCCCCATTTTACATTACCACGTTTATATAGTTTATCATCTTCTCTACACCTATTTCCTTGCATCTTATTCCCAAAATCTAAACATAAGTGAAAACTCTATTACTTATGAATTAAGGAGTATATAGTTATTTTTCTTTTTACGTTTAATGTTTTTTAGGAAAGGTCACCAAGAAAAAGGGTATAATTTTAAATTAAATATAAAGGGGCTCATTAATAGATTAATGTATAAACAGGTAAACAATTTGGCCCAAACTCAAATCTAAAGTGCCTTCATCACCTGAATGCTTATACTCATCTTACATATAATCTCAAAAAGTTGAAATTCAAGTTCTAGAAATTCTAAACCAAATAAGATATCCACATAAGAAAGAAAAATTTTGTATAAAGTCTTAATTTCTCATAGGATCACTAAGTCAAGTCAAAGTATAGTTACATAATATATTTGGTTTCCTATTATTCACAAAGTCAATATTTACATAGCATTTATGTAATCATATTATAAATCCAATTTTTAACAATTAATCTTAACTACTATCTTGTATAAACTCATGCCATCGTACTTAAAACTACTAATTAGAACCTAAACCCACAACCTAAAAAATAACAAGAAAAAAGCTAAAAACTAAAAACTAAAAATCTAAACATATCAAACACATAAACTAAAAACATTCAAATTCTCAATAAGGAGGTTTCCTCAACTTAAGATCAAGTGCTTCTTTTGTAAAAGGTTAAAGTTTAGGGTATCCTTATAACCTATAAACATCATTACCAAGGTCATTATCTTGTTTTTCTTCAAGTCCTAAGGCTTTATATGTTCCATTTAATCATTGTAATCAACTTTAGGAACTTTATACATACTAAGCTCTACTACACCATCATAAAGTATTTATAATATAGGGCATAAGGTCTCTTCAAAGTCCTATATATGTTGAACTCCACTTTTTCCTTTCCCACCCTAAGTGTAAGCTTTCCCTGCCACACCAATAATAACCCATCTAATAACCAAAAAGGTCTCCCTAAGAGAAAGGCGACTCTAGTGTCATACTTTATGTCCATCATTAGAAAATCACCAAGGAAGGTAAACTTTCCTTCCTTGATAAGTAAGTCATCCACAATCTCATTAGATACTTAATGGAATGATCAATAAGTTAGAGTGATAGATTTATTGGTTTGAACTCCCTAATTCCTAGCTTCTTGAAAATAGACAAAGGCATAAGGTTAACACTCGTGCCTAAATCACATAAACACTTAATTAAATTAAAAGCACCAATTTGAAAAGAAATAATGAAACTCCTTAGATCTTTCAACTTTATAGGTAATTTATTATGCAAGATTGTACTGCACTCCTTAGTCAAGAACATTATAGCATAATGTTCTAATTTATTTTATATGGAAATGATCTCTTTCAGAAACTTCACATATGATGGCATCTAAGTTAATGCTTCAATGAAGGGTATACTAATGTGCAATTTCTTAAAGACTTCTAAGAATTTCTTAATATTATTTCCATTCAATTCAACATCCTCTAACAAAATGGAATAGGAGGTATATAGGGTTTAATATAGGTTTTAGATGATTGCCCAAGAATGACACTAATTGGAGATGATTCTAGAGTCAATTTAGTTCTATCCAAATTGGACTCCTTATTTAAACCAACACTAACACTAGATGAAGATGGGATTGCCACTAGTTTGCGTCTATTTCTTTCCTCAAACTTTCTCAACCTTCTCACTTATTTTTGTCTATCAATATAAAAATTAAGTGTTTTCCCACTCCCAAGTAAGGTGGCTAGCACTTCATCCCCAGGGTTCACTTTAGGGTTCCTCAAAAGCTTTCCCTGATCTCTCTCACTCAACATCTTAGATTTTTAGCTCACCTATACCTCCAAATTATTCAAAAACAACCTCTTTACTGATTAGGGGTAAGATTAACACACTGGGCCTCCCAAAACCCTACATTTAGTGGGATTTATACTGGGTCATTATTGTCTACTATACCTTCAAATTATGAATGCATGCATTAGTTGACTACATCACTTTAGCTAGTATCAAACTTAGGGATGCACACACTCTATGACTGTATCACCTTTTCCAATTTTTAGTCGATGGAATACATGAATCACTTAAACATCTCCACCATCCCATTTTCTTATTATAGTAGTTACTATTGAATTCGAGATCATTAATGGAACCTAGGTGGTCTCATAAATTTGCTCACACTAGTTCCATGCTTCTTATTTAAAAAATTTGGGTGATTACTTCACTCTAAACTATAGGAATTAAATAAGGGGGTCATTCCTTACATCTCGCTTTCCTCTGTAGGAAGCCATTTAGTTTTTATCTTTATTTTAACTTGAGGCTTTGTTTATTATCATCTTCATTTAGTTTAAATGATTGGACACATATAATGTTAAGTCTAAAAATGCTTAAACCTTATAACGGGAAGCTTTTGATTTTCCCTTTATGATGTTATTTAAAAAATATTTAGCTAAGTTCTTGATAATCTCCTTTCACTTCTCCATGGTTTTTATATAGATGTTCCCATATGTAGCTATGTTAAACATAGTCTAACATGATAATGTAAGGCCACTATATAAAGTTTACATCACTAATTGCAATAAATACTGATGTTATGGGCATTGGCAAAGCAGACTTCTTATGTTTTAAAGCTTTATAGAATGCTTTCCCGCTTTTTCTACAATATTTGAATATGCCTCCTCAACTCAATGGTCATATATTGAGGGAAAAATCATATCATAAAGACATCATAGATCTAAACCCACTGCTAAAAAGAGTGCATCTCCATTGAGATTAACCATGTGCTTGCTTGATCTTTCATGTAGTGTAGAAAGCACCTCATCTAAAGCCCTTCCTCTATAAGGCCATTTAGCACAAATGTTTGGATCATTGAATATAACTCCTTTATAAATATGATTGTTCCTTTACTAGGTGATCCACTAAAGGTTGGTAGCAAGTGTAGGTGTACTTGCTTCAGCTCGTAACTCTTCACCCTTTGACTCAATCTTTTGTATGATGGAGTCGTACTAACCATAGGTAACTCAATGTCCCTCATTCTCTTCGTTTGTGCTTATTGCTACTCCATATCCACAACAATATTATCTTTATTAGCAACCATCTCTTCTTTCCTTCTTGCTTTATTATTTCAAAATGGTATAGGCACTTACCTTAATTTATGTGACAATCTTATGATAAAAAATTTGGACTTCAAATGAACACCATATGAGTGATCATACATCACCTAACCTGTTAGATACTTCATTGTGTTAGTAGATATCTTAAACTAATGGTACTTAATTATATAATAAAGTAATTACATCTAATTTAATTTCCTCCTTATTAGATTAGATTGTTTCACACTTAAAATATCATAAGTTTAAATAGTATTACTTTTGTCGTAATATTACTTTTATGATATGTCTACCTAATAAAAATGGATTTGTTACACACATATATATATATATGCATATTTTTAGTAGAAATAAAATATTATTTCTGAATTTTCAAACTTCACTATTTCTAGTAACACCTCCATCTCAATATTCTTAATGCAACTATATGGAAATATTATATCTGAAGAGTAGGCCTCATTCATCAAATCATGGCTCATGTCCACTAAACTATTGCATTAAAAATATCTACTAGAAAAATCCACCATATAATATAAAAAATATAACTATATTATTTAAAAAAATACTAATTGATACTAGTTTACCATATTAATTATATACATGCAGAAAAGTATACAACTTTGTGTAAATTCAACCTCATATATTATAAAAGATACGATTATATTATACAAAATACCATATGACACTGCAATAAGGATGTGGTAGGAGTTTGTGTAGAGATAAAAATTTTAGCTTCTTTCTAAACTATATGCATGTTCTGCATGTTAAAGAGTAGATTGCTTTGTTCTTGTGGGCTATTTTCCTTAAACCATTTGTCTTGAACCTTCATCAAACCTTTACCAATCTACTTCTCATCTTTGTATTGCTTTCTATGGCTCTATGTACGGTGATGTCTTACAGGATTCTCTTCAAAGGTTTCTTACATTATTATCATAAGATACATCCTACCTAACCCCTTCCTCTAGTTCTTTCTTCTGTTAACTCAATTACTTATTTCTTCTCCTAGTCTTAAGTATCCATTCTTTGCCTTTAATTAAGTTATTGGCCTTATCCCTTCTTACTACCTTCCCTCCCTTTGTTATATTCTACTATCATTTCTAGCTATATATCTCAACACCTACTTTTAACCTAGACTCTGAGAAGTTTTGTGTCGTATAAATTCGAAACATGCTTCCTAATTCTCCTCCCAATTCATCTACTTCAGCAAAAAGTGCTTTAAGTAACAGACAAAAGCATAGTTATAAGTACAATTATCATTGTCTTCTTATTAAGGCAACAGAATTCATATCGTTACAAGAAGTGGCGTTGCAGTAAGTATAAGGAAACATAATTTTTTTATTAGCCAAAAAAATGAAAAAATGTTGCTTTAAGTTTCGAAAAAGTTAACACATTAAGTTCAAACTATAGCAGTAATGTTAAATAGTTATTGCAACACTTTAAGTCTTTTACGGCAACAATGTTAAATAGATAAGGCAATAAAATATATTGTTTTAGGTAACAATTTGTAACAATAAAAGCAAAATTTTATTCTTTCATTACCAATAATATTTAATGTAAAAGCAAATTATTGTCATTATATAGGCAATATCAATATATACATTAAAAGCAATATATAGATATTAATGTACATCTTAATTGCAAACATACTGTCAAATATAAACAATCAAAAAACTGCTTTATATGAAATATATAGTTCGTAAGGACTTAAAAATTTTAAAATTTAACATATTCAAAATACAAAAGCAAATTACATGTTCTTTTATTGTTATGAAATACAAAAGCGAATTCTACAATTCTCAACAATTGTAAGGAAAATTACATGTGCTTCAATAATTCTTCATCATTTGTAGATTTCGAAGTCAGTGTTAGGCTTATTCATATTGGCTCTTTAATCTTTCTCAAAGTCCTTTGGAAGTATAATGTACCTATTCTTTCATACTACTAAATACAAGTAGTTTAAGACCAGGATTTTATTCATTTTGAATAATAAATCTCATTCAAGACAAAGAAACGATCAGAGGTGAACTTTTTAAAGTCCTAAGCGTATCCTAGTTTCAATTATAAGTATCATACAAACCAACTGATTATCACAAAATAAATGTAAAAAGTACAGCTAACCATGCTCTGAAAAACTGACAACATATATCTTAAGATGGCAATGACCATTTGAAGCCAATAAATACAGTGAATAAATGATATATCATAATTTGAAAGCATAACTTTGAAACTTAAAAAATATGCTATAAAAGTAACTAAAAATGGCATTAGTCACCAGTGAAAAAGCTAGTAAAATAAAGTAAAAGTGAATCACAATTACCTTTTTGTTAATAATTAGGTAACCTTATCCATCAACCATGTATGAGATCATCATAATCAAATCATAGCTAGAATCTGGAAATTTCAAAAGAAGCTTGGTGGTTTCTATGTCAAACGCACAAACATGCACTTCAGCATGTTGCATAAGATCATATCATTTCTCAAGCATAAGACCAGTTTTGGCTACAGTATCATCCTACCACTGCCCACATCAAATATTTGAATCACAAAAGTATAGGTTATGATAAAATAAAGTTATAGACAGTTATCATACACATGGGTGGCTATATATGTCCAAACCATCACCATTTCGTAAAGACCTTAGCATTGTCTATGGCAAAACAAACATGATAAGGAACATCATACTCCTAAATATCAACAACACAATCTAGAAAATATTGATGTCTCTATTCTCTATTACTTAAGAATATAATGACTACCGAAACTTTGAATTCCAATTGAAAAATAAAAAATGGTGGATTTGCTTTAATAAGCTACTTTATAAAAAGAAGAAGACAGAATATGATATTTACACCAAAGAAACAACTTAAAGCTTCAAATGTGACACATAAAAATGAATAAGAATCAGTAAATACTACCTCTTTCTAGTTAATATTGATCCATAAGTTTTTATAGCATTAAACGTTGCTTGATTTCTTTCCATAATTTTCGAGAGATCTCTCTTGACATACATTAATTGTTGAACTATGTTAAAAGATATCTTCAAGTACAATTTGTGCAAACCTGATAAATGTTTTCCCTGTCAACAAATATGGAACAATTAGAACATAAGCTTAGAGAAAAGCTTTCGTATCAATAAATAAAGCATAATTGTCAAAAGGAAATATATGACCTGTAACTATCATTTCTTTAAGAATGACTTCTCTAAGTTCCAAAAGAAAATATGTTAGTGTCTTAAAAGAAAAAGAAAAACTATCCATTCCTTTCTAATCTCCGAAGTATAATTTTCATTTAATGCAATGTTTAAGCATAAATAAATTGGGAAGACATGCCCAATTGTTCAAGAAATCAAAACACAAAAATTAAGATTTATGGGGGGAAAACTGAACACAAACAAAGGTCCATGTCCATATGTAAAAAGGTGTCAGACTAATGGGGACATTATCAGCCTGTTTGGAAACCTTCGAATTGAATTCATTAACGAATTGAATTCAATTACATTAATGAGATTGAATTAAATTCAATTTACATTGTTTGGCACAAATCCAATAATATTATAATTGAATTCAATTACACCGTTTGGAACAAATCCAATAACATTATAATTGAATTCAATTATTTCATATGACACATTTATCCCTGACTAAAAAATAATGTTATTAACTAATAAACATTCACAC
>JANSVA010000001.1:8060527-8072617 GCA_025504915.1 Erythroxylum reticulatum | reverse complement strand
TAAGTTAAAGTGATTCGGAAGCATTGCATTTAGGTCATTTTCTGAAGATTTATTTTTACTTGTCTTCATGGAGCAAATAAAAGAAAAAAAAAGTCAAGGAGAAGATAAGAAAAATAATGACCAAAGAAGAATTAAATTGGCCAAGCTTGGAAGCCAAAAGCAACAAAAACAACAGTGGAAGCAAAGCTAAACGTAGAAGCAAGGAGCAGGTAGAGAAGTGCATTTTGCGCTGCGATGTGCGCAAAACGCAAGCAACGCCTGTACATAATGCATAACGCAGGCGTTATGCACTATACGTTGCGTTATGCTCGTGTTGCGTTAAACGCAGGTTGAGAAGACACAAAGGATGGAGCAAGGGTTTTAATTGATAGAGACCTTTATTCATCACATCAAGAAGGGTAGTAGAGATGCTACAATGTAAGAGGAGGGCAGCGCAGAGTATAGAGGCGCAGGTGTGGCTGCGTCTGGTGTGGCTTGCTGGCTCAGGTGTGGAGGCTGGCGCTGGATGGAGCTGGAGGCGTGAACAGGACCAAAAACACTCCCATGCTTATTTGTCAAATCAATGAATAGTGCAGTGAAATTGAGAGGAGAGCCGTAGTAGTGAACAAAAAGTTAAGGGAGTTTTGGCTAAAGATTAAGATGGGAGCTGAAGCATTTTTCGGGAAAGACCTATGAAAGACTGCTTAAGTAAATCTAGAGATCGTATCCTAGATTATTCGATGTTAAGTTTAATTAATGATCATATCTTGATTAAACAAAACCTAAGAGAAAACTCAGGTTAGTTATTAAGCCACGATTAATAGTTGCTAGGAGAGGTTAATAAACAACAGATCAATGAAATATGCTTAATTAGGGTGTAGGTCGAGACTGAACCAAAGAACCAGGTTCCTACCGAATTCTCCAATTTTATCAACATTTTGCATATTTTCTTTATTTTGTTTTTACTAGTTAGTTTTATTTTATTTTCATCTTTCAAAATCCAAAATCCTCCTTTTTTCCTAAATACTGGTTAATTTCATTTTATAAACTTTACACACACTCTCTATGGGATCGACCTAAACTCACCACTATTATAGTAGTAGTCTAATTATTTTATTTTGACTAGCATAACGACTAGCAGTCATTAGTCTACCTCATTTTTTCTTAGTCAATCACTCTTATAAAAGGTTACTAATATTGCCTACCAATTTAAAGGAATGTAACTATAAATGTATCCAAATGAATGTGATAAAGTGAAAGAATAGGTTCCATATCCTAATTAACATGTAAGTTTATCCTATAGACACTTAAAACACAACATTCATATCTTATATGCCTTTACAATTTAAATAAACATGTTCAAAATTCAACAGTTCCATTCAATTAATGCCATTGAAACTTTCACACAATGCAAAAAAATGTTTACACAATGCCAAACTAATAAAACAATAACACATTGCAAATGCAAAGTTCACACACATATGATATGTAAGTGCATAAACATCCCCACACTTGAACAACACATTTTTCCCAGTATGGAAATGAAAACAATAAAAATAAAGACAAATAACAATAAATAAAAAATAAGAGAAAGAATACTTATGGTGCTTCGTGTGGTGATGGAACTTGGATAACAAAAAATTTGATCAATTTCTTCATTTGATATTGCTAATGGGCCAAATGGCAAACGACCTCCTTCAACTGTGCCTCCATAGTGTGTAGAAAACCCTCTAGCCACTTAATATTCTCTTCCATTTTTCAAACACCTCCTGACCTTCTTCTTCCTCCTCCTCCAGTTCCTCACTCGATGCGACTTATTGCTGTTGTTGTGGAGGTGCGAAACTAGAACTTGCTTGTCCTATCCTATGTTTAACTTTTTATTTTGAGCCTATATCTAGGAATTCCATGCCATGGCACTCTAAAATCTCAGCTCCCCTCAAGTGCATGTGATTTAAATACTCAAGAAGAAATAAGGGTAAGTTCATCAACATTAACACCATGTAATTTAGTTTGAGTAGTTACAAGAAAACTCATGTCTAGATAACTACTTTTCTTATCAAGCAAAGTAACTATTGTTTGAAAAATACGGGTGGATATATATACATGAATCTTATGATCCATCCATCAAAGTATAAATAAATCCTTTTAAAGCAATTGTTACTTTGAATCTTACCAAAAATAACATGATACATAAATTTATGGAGTAACAAGTGCTTAGGATTCTTAATAACATTGTTAGGTGTATTGTATGGATTAAACGCATCTAACCCTATTAATTGTTTCCAATATTTCTTTAACATGAAAATTTCTATTGTTTCAACAATATTTGAATTTGGAAAATCAAATACTTTCTCCTTGATATCATAATCCAAATTATAATGTTTTCCACACAATCAAAAATAGAAATTATATAACTTACCTAACTTATAGTGCCAAGTATTGTTAAATTCGAGGGTCAATTCTTCATAAAAATTATAATCAAAATGTATAAATATGTCCCATTAATTTCTACCAATCAAATCCTTGACTTTTCATTTTAAATATAGATTTTCTAAAATTAATAAATCAAAATAACTAGGTGTAGTAATTATTTTAAAACGAAGGTTTTGGAATTTCTTATCTTCTTTTGGAGAGAAGATCGGAAACGGAGCTCCTAAATCATTGGCTAAGTCACGTGCACCATTACCCAAAAGCTTCACTTTTCCTTTGGGATTTAAGCATTTTGCAATTTGTTTGATTCTTAGTGACAAGATTGAGAGTCTAAACTGTAAAAAAAAAATCCGTGAAACCATAATAGAAAGACAATGGAAAACCAAAACTATGGGAGAGTGTAACGAAAATCTTGTAAAATCCATTCAAAGATTTGATTCTAAGTTAGAATCATTGTTTATATGGAAATAATGATAATCTAAAAGAAAGATGAAAGAAAAGAGTTAAATCTAAGTGAAATTTAAGAGAGATATGAGAGATAATAAGAAGCTATGGAGGTGGGCTATTACTTAGAGAGAGATAATGAGAGATGGAAGAAAAGAAAAAGATAATTTATAAGGTTAGGGCTTGGGGAAGGGAAAAAATGGCACGATCATGGCAAAATGTTTTCACACCATACATGATTGTGCATGGCCTTACACATTCCAAAATTGACCAATTTTGCATTGTTTTTCTCGTGCATCATTCGGAATTTGTTCCCTAACCTATAACACTTTCCCAAATATATGATTAATTAATCAAAATCACTTCAAAAATAAGAAACTAATAAATTTACATGCAAGAAATTATGAAAAACCTATCTAATAACACATGTTGACAAATTAAATTTTAAAAAAACTAAAACCTATCCCAATTCTTGGGTTGCCTCCCAAGTAGCAATTGTTTAATATCATAAGCTTGACGTACCCTTTATATCTACCATCAACTAGGGTCAACAATTAATGGCTTGCTTCCACCCTTTTCTCTATGTTGCAGTTTAGTAGCCTGTAAATAAGCCACATATTATAAGCTAATAATGACATAACTTATCAAATTAAGAAATCCAAGTGATTTTATTAATGTCCTTTTTTTAACAAAGAGTCAATAAAATAAGAAATGATGAAAGTCCTTTAATCTTTAGTTGACTCCAACAGTTTGTCTTGTAGGAAGGTAAACTACCCTTTTTCTTCCTAAATCATTGTCCACTCTTCAACTTTCTCTTCTTGAACAGAGATTTCTTTCTCTTCTTTAACGTCTATTTCCTCTATCATCTGTTCTTTCTCTTGAGCAATAACTTCATTGAAGTCATCAACCTTTGTCTCCTTTTCCATCAGATGCATTAATATGTTCCAATAACATGTTATATCCGGCTCAGTATCAATATGCTCACTTGGTGTATTTTAAGGCCAATTTTGCATACATTATAGATTCTCCCACTTATAATCTGGTGCCTTCCTTATTAACAATGCATTGGAAAGTAGCCCAACTTGAATCTCCAAGTTACAAATGGAAGAGAAATGGGTGCATTATTTGATAAAATTTGGAATCCATCCTCTTCTAACTTTCATTTTGGCTATCAATCTTTGTCCTTAGAATGTCTATTAAATTTTCTTAAATTCTAAGGATCTCAGCTTATCCTACTAGAAATTTGGTGGACCTTTTGCTCTCATGTAGTTTCCTACATTGCAATTCAAGAATAATTTGGGTAGTTTTTCCTCCAAAGATTATATGAGTTTAAGAAACTCTTATTCATTCTTTAATATCTTCGTTGGGTTAGAAGAAATGTTTTGTCAATTGTTCATTTGCTCCTTGTGATTCTTATGTTAATATACCTATAACCACTTAAGAAAAGTATCAATTTTGTAAATCAAAGGAATTCAAATCAAATAAGTTGTTAATTTAGTCCTTAAAAATGTCACCAAAAACATGTTGATAGTTTAAATTTTAAACTGCAAGTATATAGATCGTAACTCATATTATAAAAGATATCATTCCTATAATGATTAATTAGTAATGTCATTTGTCTAAGGTAATAAAAGATTGAATGAATTAAATTAAAATTAAAATTAAAATAACAAAAGTCCAGTAAAAATCTCATTGAAATGTAGGGGCAGGGAAGTGTAGTAATACTCAACCTTATCCCTAACTAATAGAAAGGACCCACAGAAAAAAATATATAAAATAAATATAAAATAAGTATTGTACTAAATAATATGCTAAAGAATAAAGAATAAAAATAAACAATAACAGCAACAAGAACATCAACAAGAACAAGAACAAGAACAAGAACAGTAGCAGCAACAGCAACAGTAGCAGCAACAGCCACAACAATAATAATAATGAAGGTAGGAGAAAACATAGGCTAAATCCTTATGAGGTAAGTACTACATAATTAAAAGTTTAAGTGAACTATAAGAGGAAAATGCTAATATAGCAGGAAATATGATCTTGGATGGAGACGGAAGGCAACGATGTTAGAAATCCCTGATTCAAGAAGTATGTCAATGTCAACTTCTTCTCAACTTCTCTCTTATTCTCTTTCTCAATCTCTCAACAATTCTCTCTAGGATTTCTCTCCAAAAGTGCCTAATGCAAAAAGCTCCTTCATCTTCTTTTTCTTATTCTTTATATACCTTTTATGTTCTGGGCAACCCTAAGGTTTCTCTAAGGTTCGAAAGGACTAAAAATCCCTCAATATTTGACATTTTTTAGTATCTGTGCATCTGCCCAACAAAGGCCACGATCGTGGGCTGTATCCTGGGCTTTTGTCACAATCGTGGCATATATGTCATGATCGTAGGCTGACTCCAGTGCTTCTATCACCATCGTGACCTATTATGCCATGATCATCACTAAGGAAAAAAGTAGTTTAGGAAGCAGACAAAAGCGTAAATATAAGTACAATTATTGTTGCCTTTTTATTAAGGCAACAAAATTCATATCGTTATAAGAAGTGGCACTGCAATAACTATAAGGCAACATAATTTTTTGACTATGCAACAAAATAAAAAATGTTTGTTTAAGTTTTGACTAAGGCAATACATTAGATTCAAACTATAGCAATAATATTAAATAGTTATCGCAATACTTTAAGTCGTTCAAGGCAACAATGTTAAATAGATAAGGCAACAAAATATATTTTTTTAGGCAACAATTTGTAAAAATAAAAGCAACAATTTATTCTTTCATTACCAATAATATTTAATGTAAAAGCAAAGTCTTTTCATTATATAGGCAATATCCATATATACATTAAAAGCAACATTAGATATTAATGTAAATCTTCATTGCAAAAATACTATAAACTATAAACGACCAAAAAATTACATTTATAGATAATATAGTCCATAAGGACTTAAAAATTGAACATTTAACATATTCAGAATAGAAAAGCAAATTACATGTGCTTTTATTGTTACGAAATACAAAAGCAAATTATACAATCCTCAACAATTGTAAGGAAAATTACACGTGCTTAAACAACTCTTCATCATTTATAAATTTCGAAGTCAATGTCAGGCTTCTTCATATTGGCTCTTTAATCTTTCTCAAAGTCCTTTAGAAGTATAACGTACCTATTCTTTTGTACTACCAAATACAATTAGTTCAAAACCAGGACTTTACTCATTTTGACTAATAAATCTCATTCAAGAAAAAGAAACAATTAGAGGTGACCGTTTTGAAGACCAAAGCATATCCTAGTTTCATATGAACTAACTATTTTTCACTAAATGAAGTTTGAAAGTATAGCTAACCATGCTCTGAACAATTGAAAACATACAACTTAAGATGGCAATAACCATTTGAAGCTAATAAATACAATGAATAATTGTTATATCATAATTAGAAAGCATATAACTTTGAAACTTAGAAAATATGCTACAAAAGTAACTAAAAATGGCATTAGTCACCAGTGAAAAAGCTAGTAAAAAAAAGTAAAAGTGAATCACAATTACCTTTATATTAATAATCAGGTAACCTTATCCATCAACCATAGATGAGATCATCATAATCAAAATCATAGCTAGAATATGGAAATTTCAAAAGCAGCTTAGTGGTTTTTATGTCAAACGCACAAACATGCACTTCAACATGTTGTATAAGATTAGATAATTTCTCAAGCATAAAACTAGTGTTGGCTACAGTAACATCATACCACTGCCCACATCAAATATTTGAATCACAGAAGTATGGGTTGTGATAAAATAAAGTTATAGACAGACATCATACACATGTGGCTAAATATCTCCCACCAGCATCGTTTTGTAAGGAACCTTACCATTGTCTATGGCCAAACGAACATGATAAGGAACATCATACCCCCAGAGATCAACAATAAAATCTAGAAAATCTTGATGTCTCTATTCTCTATTAGTTAAACATCTTAAGAGTATAATGACTACTGAAACTTTGAATTCCAATTGAAAAATTAAAAAAATGGAGGCTTTGCTTTAAAAAGCTGATTTACAAAAAAAAAGAAGACAAAATATGATATTTACACCAAATTAAAGTTTCAATATATGACACATAAAAATGAATAAGAACCAGTAAAAACTGCCTCTTTCCACTTAATATCAATTCTTATGCTTCTGTGGCATTAAAAGTTGCTTCATTTCTTTCCACAACATGCGAGAGATCTCTCTTGACATCTATTAATTGTTGAAAAGTGTCAAAAGATATCTTCAAGTATAATTTGTGCAAACTTGATAAATGGTTATTCTGTCAACAACAAGGATAACATAAGATTGGAGAGAAGCTTCCGCGTCAACAAATAAAGCATAATTGTCGATGGATAAGTAATTGACAAAAGGAAATATATGACCTATAACTATCATTTCTTTAAGAATGAATCCTCCAAGTTCCAAAAAAAAATGTTAGTATCTTAAAAGAAATAGAAGAAAAAGAAAAAAATCTCCATTCTTTTCTAATCTCTGAATTATAATTCTTCATTCAATGCAATGTTTAAGCATAAATAAATTGGGAAGACAAATGCCAAATTACTCGAGAAATCAAAATGCAAAAATTATGTTCCATGGGGATAAAACTGAAAACAATAAATGTCCATGTCCATATGTAAAAAGGGGTCAGACTAGTTAGAACATTATATGTGTTGGCCTCATGCCACTAGCCTTAGTGAGTCAAATGAAAGCACCCGGAAAGAGTTACTACTAAGGCTCAAACTGGTGAAAGTTTTCAACTATCAAACATAATTTTCAGTTCGTTTTTATTATTTATCATCAAATCGAGGCATAAATAATAGATTCTCATAGCCCTAGTAACATCATGCAAAAGTTTAGTCAAACATGTTCATCATCTAATGATTCAAATTTAACAACAATATCGAATATGTAGTAAAGCTCAATTTAATCAAGCATCCTTGTAATATAATTTCAAACTTATTTCATATTTTGCACATCATTGAAAAACAAACTGCGAGATAAACTTAACCCTCGTTAGTAATATCTGAAAGTTATGGCATGAGATTTGAGACCATTGGGGAAAAAATAACTTAACAAACCAAAAGAAAAGGACAACAATAAGAAATGTATAGAAGAGTTTTTCAAGGAATTTAAAAACAGAGGTTTATGAAATTCCATAACTCACATGATCTAGATCCTCCTTACCCACAATTTCAAAGTCCACAATTTGATTTTCGTAGCCCCGACACAGAAAAGTACCAAAATCTATCTCCATCTTGTCCTAAAACATACAAAAAGAACACACACTGTCATCGATAGCAACTATTGACTATTAACTAAGATTAAGCCCACAACCACAAATCACACCTTTACAACTGCATAAAAATAGGGATGGAACTTGTACTTGGACTTGAAGGTAGAACCATCCTTTAATTCATTCGATATTTAATAAAGGATAAGTAGAAATATGATGATAAAATAAGGCAAGAGTGGCATTACCTGAGAAACAAAAAATAAATCGACACAGCTGAAAACTTTGTCAGTCTCTCGATCTTTCCAAGAGGACTTATGGAGACGCATCTAGTGGTTGGGGTGGTTCTTTACTCCAGTGACTTCTCCTTGATAAAACGCATCGTCCATCGCCACGCCTTGTTAATCACCTCTATGATTTCAAAACCCTAATTGAGTCACGAAATAGCGAGTAGGTGATCACGTTGTTAATCGACTTTGTGGACCTTCCCGCTTGCAACATTATTGTTTAAGATGGAGGCCCTCTTCCAATCCAATGTTGTTGTCATAACGTGCTTACAATGTCATCGTTTTCTTGGCTTAGTTGATGTAGGAGAGTTATTCTCTCATTATTTTGGTCTTTTCATTTTTATTATCAACCAATTTTTTTAATTTTAAAAAAGCATTGTTGTTTTATTATGTAAGGTAACTACTGTAACATCTTTTTTTTTTCCAATGTCAAAGGTTAAAATCCTAGAATACTCAATATGAGAGGCATTATTAAGAAATTAGGAAATGAATTTGATGCTTAAGTATAATATTAGCATACACATGCGTGAATTTGATTTTTCTGTACACATTACAATGATTGTCCATGCACTCATTTGACTTATTGTGGGGTATAAATGATTTTTTTAATGATTATGATGTGAATAGTGAATACTTTGTCTTGAAAACTAGTTTGGTGAGTATAATTATTGATTTAAAATTTTGGTGAAAATTTGAAAATTTTTCTAAAATTATGAGTATTTTTGGACTAGAAAAAATGTCAAATGGTAAGTCAAATGATTTATGATAGTAGAAATAAGTGTCAAATGGCAGTTGAAATAATTGGCAAATCGTATTAGGATTTATTGAGAATGTGACATTAAAAATTGGGTGACAAATGGACTAGAGATTAAACAATATTGAGTACCATAATTAAAAGATGTTAATTTGACTCTTTATGTGGTAAGTGTCATGAAATGTGTCATGACACTTCCCAAGCATTTAGTTACTTTGTTAAACCCACGATATTTTCATCTTATAAGACCATTTTCATTGTCTTTCAATTTGTTAAAAACTCTCATTGTCTTCTTTTCTTTCTCCATTCATGACCTTGACATCCCTCCCTCACAATGTGAGTTTTGTTAATATTCAACACTAGCCACTTCAAGATCTTTGCTATCTTTTCATCTTGTTACTAAAAACCTAACTTGTTCCTCTTTGAAGAGTTGATGATCGTATAAGCTTGGAGGCTAGGGTTTTATGGTGATTTTTGAGGAAGGGATGAGTTAATCAATTAAGTATATTGTTCTTCATGATTTGTTGAATAGCAACTTTTATGATGATAGTTAGAGATAAAATGAAGATGACAATGAAGTAGAATGTGTGAAGAAATTTGATGAATGTATGTATACATTGATGTTCTAATTTTTTATGATCAACCATGGTTTATGATTTTTTATGAATAATATTCTTAAATGGAGGCGAGAATCAAGAAGAAATGAAGTGGAAAAGATAATCTATACGTAAGATGGTTTGAATGTAACATATAGGTGTTGAAAATCTGGAAAAGTGAAAGAAGAATTGCTAGAGTATGTTAGCTTTAGTGTTTTTACAGAACATGCATCTATATTTTAGCCATATCTTGATCTGTAAATATTCAAATGGGATTATTTTAATTTTATATTAAACTAGAGACAGATGATTATAATTTTCATTTATGAATAGATTTTGAAATCTGTCTCTAAGGGTTTCAAAATTCTTCTTAAAGTTGAGTACAATGCTCTATCGTGGTGTGAGAATAGTCTGTAGTATTTTGGGTATAACTTACAGAATACTAAACCAAACTGCATGAAATTGATGTCGTTAGCTACTTAAGACATATAGGAACATTTGTTTAGTATAATGTATTGCCTAGATACCTCATTTTCTTTGTCAAAATGGCCATGCAAAATTAACCCAAAAATCTGTTTTGAGAAAAGCTGGAATTTGGAAAAACAAAACTGGTATTTTTCAAATGGAAGCATCTCATGATCGTGGGAACAATTTAAACATCAAATTTGCTTCTTTTATGTGTGGTTTGGGATAGCAAAATGGTTAGGTACTTTGGTATGATGCATTTAGGCTTGAATGAAGCTTAAATTGAACCTAGAATGATGCTTGAATAAGGGATACGTTTAGGTTATTGTGTGGAATGATTGTAGGTTGAGTTTACAGCTTGAATGATGGTGAAATGATGCTAAAGATAGGTGTCATTAAAGTGTTCTTGAATCTGGAAAATTAGAGTTGTAAGTTGAAATTCTGGGTTCAATTTCATCTTCCTCTCTGGACCTATTTTTTGTACCTTTAAAGTAGAAATTTGAAGAAACTTAAAGAATGAAAGTTGTAGATTGAAGTCTTAGCTTGATCTCTATGGAAGTGGTGTGATAAAATAGTGAATATAGCTTGAGTTATATATGTTTTCCTAATTTTTCCTGTGATAGAGAGGGATCATCAGGTAATTGCATGATCACGCACAAGCACGATTGTGCACTACTGTCTTCTTACCTTACCTCGGTGCCTTTGGACTTAATTAAGGTTTGAAATGAACCTATATGGTTGCTAAAATAAATGGTTAAGTTATTGATAAGTTTAGGATGTTGTTTGATATTAGAGTTGAAGAATGGATTGATGTGATATGAATGTATCTCAATTGGGAATTTATAAGTTGTTAACGATGTAGAAGTGTTCTTATGAATAATATGAATTAGCTATGAATGAGTGAGAATTGATAAATTGTGTGGATGTATAAAGCTAGGCAAGGATTGGTGTTGGGCCCTGAAATTTTTCTTATTATTTTTATTGAGTTAAGCATGACTTAAACAAATTTTGAGGTCTTAATAGATTAATTTTTTGAGTTAATTATTATGTAAATGTTAGTAGGATTTTATTATATAGGTTGGTTGAATTAAAGTAGTAAGAGTGTATTGTATGAAGGGCATTTTTGATAGTTCACTTAAGGATAAAGAGCCATAAGGCACAAAGGAAGGGTAAAAGAGACTTTGCATACTCATTAAGGGTGTTACAGGAAAAACAATATGTTGTCTTGCTTGTTAAGAAGAGAAAAACGTGAATTGAAGGGAGAGAAGAATGAAAAACGAAAATAAGAGAGAAGAAGGAGAGGTTTCGGTTTTGAGAGAAAGGAAGGAGGAAAAAGCAAGGGTTTCATCATTTCTTAGTTTTCAAGAGGGATTTTGAGGTTGTTCAAGAAGAGGAAAAGGTAGAGGAAGAAAAGAGCTTTCGTTAGAGTCAAGAAACTCTTCATTTGGAGCAGACTCAAGGTAAGCTCATTCTTAATCATTTGGATTTTTGGAAAGGTTTTAGTTCTTAAAGCTTAAGAATTGCATGGGTTTAAGCTTTCTAGGATCATCTTTATATATATGTTTCTTTGGGTCCTCAAATTGGAGTTTCTATTTAATTGGGAATTTTGCTATTGATGAAGGAAATCAAGAAAGACAAGAGGAGTAATAGGGGAGGTATCATTGAGCAAGTTTATAAGCAAGGAAACCAGGTGGGTTACATGTTTATAATTGAGTAATAAGCCATGAGTATGTTTTCAAAAGCAAGAGAATTAAATGATTTCAATTCTTTATAAATGTTGCATGATTGCTATTTGAATGATTTGAGAAATCTTAATATGTTTGGTATATGAATTTTGTTGATGAATTTCAAAATGAAGAAGGAAATGCAT
>JANSVA010000001.1:8035597-8056106 GCA_025504915.1 Erythroxylum reticulatum | reverse complement strand
AAGGTTTAAATAAGGAAAAAAATTTCCAAAAAAGTTATATCCTTCAACTTGATCTCATGTTATGAATAAATCTTTCACCTTGATGATCATGTTATGAATATATATGTATGAACAATTGTAAAAGATATGTCATACATTATTTGCCAATTATGTAAATCATATCATACCCTTCAACTTGATCTTCATTTTTCAAACTTTGAATTGAAATTTTTGGAAATGGAATTGAAAATTGTTTGAAATTGTTGAAAATTCAATTGAAATTATGAATGAGAATGGAAATGGAATTACGATTGTTTTGTGATTATTGGAATTGTAAATTGTTGTAAATTGAAGAAAATGGAAAGGGAATTATGATTGTTTTGTAATTGTTGGAATTGGAAATGGAAAGAAATGAAAATGAAATTATGATTGTTTTGTGATTATTGGAATTAGAAATTGAAGGAAATTAAAATGAAAATGGAAATGGAAATAGAATTATGATTGTTTTTTTATTGTTGGAAATGGAAATAGTTGTAAATGGAAGAAAATGGAAATGGAATTATGATTACTTTGTGATTGTTGTAATTTGGAATTGTTGTAAATGGAAACAAAATTATAGTTGTTTTGTGATTATTGGAATTAGAAATTATTGAAAATGGAAAGAAAGGGAAATAAAATTATAATTGTTTTGTGATTGTTAAAATTGGAAATTGTTGTAAATGAAAATAGAATTATGATTGTTGGAATTGGAAATTGTTGGAAATTGTTGTAAATGGAAATGGAATTATGAATGTTTTGTGATTGTTAGAATTGGAAATTTTTGGAATTGTTAGAAATGGAAATGAAATTATGCATATTTTGTGATTGTTGGAATTAGAAATTGTTGTAAATGGAAAGAAATGGAAATAAAATTATGATTGTTTTGTAATTGTTAGAATTGGAAATTGTTATAAATGGAAATAGAATTATAAATTCTCCAGGCATTAGTTATTTTCTATTTCTTATCTGTTGAAAATTAATTATCACTTTATTTTGTTTGTAACATTGCTTTCGTTATCTTATAACTTGCAATTTTTTGTTGGGATCAATTCAGAAATAATGTTCCAGATTTGAACGAGTTTGCGATTCGAATTTTAAGTCAATGTGTGAATGCAATTGGGTGTGAATGAAACTGAAGCACATTTGAATTTATCCATTAAAAAAAGGAATAGATTGGAGCATAAGAGGTTGAATGACTTGGTTTTTATTTGTTACAATTTAAAGATTAGGGAAAGGTATGTTATTTTCATTATTATCATTATTAATTTTGATATAATTTCTTATATTTTTAATAATTAAATTTAATTGTTTACTAGGAATCTTAATAGCATAAGTAGTTCAACTGATTCAATTGTCATTGACAATATTGATGTTTTGGCGGATTGAGTTTCTAAAGAAGCCAATGAATGATTTAGATTTGGAAGATATTCTTGGATGAGAAAGCATTGATATGTCATTTGGTGCATTAAATTTGAATGATAATGATGATGAAACTCCTCTCAATAATGAGGATTTGTATCAAATTATCACTAGGGTCAATGCAGTTCTAGCGGGTATCTTCCAATTAATGATTGAATTCCAGGTTTTTGTTTTTCCTCTTCTTTTAATTTTACTTGTATTTGATGTTTATGTTAAATTTTATATATGTAATGTAACTGTAATGTTTTTGTTTCAGGTTTAATTTCTACTTGATTGTTTCTTCGTCATCAACTCTTTTTGTAAATTGTTTAAGGATATTTATTGTTCTTTTTATTGAATGTTTTGAATCTTTTGATGTAATATTATTTATTAAAATGATGAAATTTTATTATTGTAATATTTTAAATACTTTGTATTATTCTTAATTTTATAGTTATATGATGATGATTGTCTTTGTTTATATTAATTGTGGTTATTATTTATATGTAAAATATTTAATAATTATTGTTATTTTATATTAATTGTCATTATTTTTATTATTAAATTTTTTGAAAATATGGTTGATTTAAACAATAAACTAGTAAAGTATACAGTACAACTATATAATATACTAATGGATTATTTTGCAAATTTTAAAAATTTTAGGGACTATTTTATAATTTTAAAAAAATTGAAATAATATCCGATATTGACCAATACTGGTATAATACTATTCTAAAATTTAATCTAGTACCAAGTTCAATACAGTATTAATAACTTTGGTAATAATAGTTTTTGAATATCACTAGTATGCTGGTTAGTGAACTGTTCCCTTCTCCAAACTAAATCACCTAAGCAAGAAATGTCGATCGAACTTCAAATTAGTTCTCAACCCAAATGTCTTTGGGTCCATCTCTATTTACAATAGCCCATGGCTCAAATGCTTTCCTCACCGTTCGATGACGGAAACTCATCCAACGGCTCAAGCTGTATATACGTCACACTCCACGATCACCGGATCACCATGTCCTAACCCTTATCCTGCGCAAACACTTCCCACTCTGCTCAACTCAGTACAATGGCCGCCGACCTACATCCACCGGAAACCACTACCACAATCGCAATAGAAACCGTCCCTACACTGGCCGCCACCGCCGCCAATAACACCATCAACAATGACATATCCGCAACCACCACAACGGCAATTTCCGTACGAACAGAGAACGCCGTGGCACCACCTACAGCGCCAAAACGGCAAAGAAGGCCTAGCGTCCGTCTCGGAGAAATTGGTGACCAGCCGGTGACTCTTTCGTACGATTCTCACCCACGCCGCAACAAACACCCTTGGCGCCTCCCGAGAGACTCCTCGAAGGCCGTGAAGGCCCGTTCTTTAATCAATCTTGTTAACGGAAATGATAGCGCCAATGTCCAGGAACACGACGGCGGTAACCAGAACGGCGAAGTGAATTTGGAGTTCGGCCACAGGAAAAAGGCGAAGAGAGGAACGACTAAGCGAGTGAGGTCGAATTGGATATTGAAGGTTGATGAAGGAGGAGGAGACAGTAGAGAAGATGTAGAAGAAGGTTTTAGGGATTCGGATAGTCCGTCAAAGGACCCAAGTCCGGTTCATTCGGTCGATTATTGGAACGGACAAAGGATAGCGGGTTCGAGTCGGGTCAGAGAGAGTAGAGAAAATGAAATGGAGTCCCGTGACCGGAAATGCAGCACAAGTGACGGTGTTAGGACTTGGCTAATTGAATTGGGGTTGAGTCGGTACGCACCCGTTTTTGAGATTCACGAAGTTGATGACGAGGTGTTACCGTTGCTTACTTTAGAAGATCTCAAGGACATGGGAATCAATGCCGTGGGTTCGCGGCGGAAGCTATACTCTGCTATTCAGAAGCTTCGAAAAGGGTTCTCGTGAGTTTCTGGTCCATCCCTATTTACAATAGCCCATGGCTCAAACCCTGTCTTACATGAATTGTTATAGGTAAATTAAACTCATGTCTGAGATGGGTTTGACCTCTTTTCTAACTAAAATTTTGTGATATAGTCAGTAGTAGTTCAGTTCTTGGATCAAGTTTCAATTTCTTGCTTTTGACATTCAAAGTCTGTAAATACACTTACTGTCATTTGGCTCTGGCACTCATGACTAGAATTACTTATGAACCGCCAATTGTGTTGCTTGATGCTACAGTTGTTGTTTATGTGTTGAATCATAACTCCTGTTTTGGATAGAAGATGCTTGGTTGTATCCTGAAACTGTTCCTGATGTTTATGTTTAATGAACGTCCTCGGTAATTTTTGAGTAACTGCAACATGAAATTTGTCCCAAAAGAAGAGGTGTTCCTTTCCTGCATACTCTAGTTTTTCTTATCTCCCGTTTCTTCCTCTATCTAGTCTTCTGCTTGTATTTTCTACGCAAAAGGACCTGGTACATTATGCACATGCAGCTTCGAGGCCCGAGCTCACATCTTGTCAGATCAGATTCAGCAGCTAATGAAAGGCAGAACTCAGATTTCTCATTCAAGTCACGGACAATTCAGCTCCTCTATATCATAAGATACATATTTTGAGAATGGTTATTTGTTGCAATACGAGGCTTTCCAATTGAATTGCAAGTATGATGATACGTGTAAATACTAAGAGCAAATCAAGGTCAGACCATCCTGAGCTTGGTGCTTTTGCAGTAACTTGGGAGAGGGTTCTCAAGGCTCTACCTGGTCACTGGTTGGTTGGTTAAGAATCATCACATAAGTTGACTTGAACGATTTACTCATCTTTGGGCCCAGTTGAACGTTTTAATTTCAAGGCTCGAAACATGCTAGACGGCGTCTTTTAAAGAGCTTAGACAGACGTTGGTGCGAACCCTTTAATCCGCTTCACAGCTAGGCCACATTTCTCCATGTTCTCATTTAGCCATGTATTATGCTTCAAGGTTGAAGGAAGAACCCCATAGTCGGTAACTTGACCCAGAGCTCATTTCTTAAGTACTAGAAAAGTTCTAGCTCATGTTTCGGCCATGGCGTGAAATAGATTCATAAAAAGATATCACTTTTGTCCTCTTTTACTCTCTCTTTCTACCTAGACTCCAAACGAATCAATAACTAGCTGGACTTGGATCTCAAATCTTCTGATTTGTTTTTTTTATCTGAAAACGGTTTAGTCAATGAGTTGACGCTTGCGTCGAAATGGCACTTCTCTTTTTGCTGTAATAATCTTGGCCTATCATTCAAAAAAAATATATTGAAGGATATTTTTGCTTTACCGTGTAATGAAAAGTATTTCAAAGCTATCCTATCATACAATGAACTTGCTTAATGTTGTACGAAATATAATGCCAGAGTGTTAACTATTACCAAATTGCCCTAATAAATTGGCGCAAAAAGGGGATCATGAGCAGAGCAAAATTAGACACAAGCAATATGTGATAAAAGGAAAACCTCATAATTAGCATTGTGTTAATTAAAAGAAACAGTTGTTATTAAACATCAATCCAATTCTTATGGGTTATGTCATTTTACACCCCTGAGAGGATGAAGGGGAAATAAATAATGGAGCCCATATATTAGGAATAAAAGAATAATAAAAAACGGAAATGAAAGGTAAATGAGGATGAGGTGAATGCTTTATTTTGTTGGGTTCACTTTTCAGGCACTCCTACCATAGTGCAGCACCATGACATGATCAATGGTTGAGGAGTGTGGAAGCAAAGTAACCGAGTCCCTTGGGCTCCATATGTTATCTCTTACATGCTGCAACGTCAAGAAAGGTAGGAGCTGTTGCCCTCTACATGTTATCTCTACCTGCTTATATTTTTATCACAATCATTCATTTAACAGTATGTGTTAGGGATAATCCTTATATAACCATATCATAAATTTAATTTCATCTGTGCATAATATGACATAATGAGGATTAACTAGACAAACGGCAGTAAATGCCCATGAAAGCTGAAAATGTTTGATTATTACTTATTAGGCAGTCAATATCTTGGTGCATATTGATAGTTTTTTGGCCCATGCAGAGACCTCATGCCATCTATGAAGGATCCCTTTATCTGATTTAACTTAATCATTGTCATCATAACACCATGTAATTAGATTAATTAAGCTGCCTGGGGCTGCTACTTCTGAATTATATTTTTTACTTCAAATGATAAAATATTTTATAAGCACCTGGGACTGTTAATAGATATTTTATAAGGACATCTAGTCAAATTTAAGCTTTTTGAGACTGCTACTTTTAACTTAATTTTGTTATCTAAAATGATAAATATAGCGACAAATTTCACTTGGAAGTTGGAAGTAATGAACCAAACAAATACAAGTACACTTATTAATAATATAAATGGATGTATTGAGGTCATGCTTTGTCACGAGCTTACATACTCCTCCCAGTTCAATGATACAATAATATGTACGTCTACTTTACCTATAAAAGTCTATTTCCGCAAAAACTTAAAATGCTTTTCTTCTCCATAGTCCCTACACCACTGAGATCCCTCAGCCCTCTCTAGGTCAGCCATAGGCGTGGACCCCTTACATGGCTGCCCGCCGTCCTCCCACCGAAACTGCCCGAGTTACCCTAGTTTAATCATTACAGGACCCGCCCAGACTTTGCTCGTAAGCCAAAATCATGAGCTCCATGGACTGTTTTCTACAGTGATACTGATCTTTAATTTTATTCGTCTAATCCAAACTAAAAGCAGTAAGAATAAAATAAAATAAAAGGAAAACCCGACCAATTAATGAATACTTTATAATTGATTATCCCTTCATTTAAATATTTTCTTTACGATTAATAATATTATTACATCTTTCTCATGTCATACACTTCTCGCTCGCATTGCTCTTTACTTTCTTCGAAGAAACTCCAAATGTAAGGTCAAGTATACTTTCATGAACTAGCTAGTTCATAATCTATATCTCTAATCCTTGGACATCCAAACTTATATATTGTTTTGATTAAACACGTAATTAGAAGATGAGACCTATTATGATAAAGTTTTTGAATATAGAGTGAAAGGCTTGAATTGATGTTAATTATAATGTACACAATCCTTAATATATTTATTGATTTGTAAGATACATGTAAAGAGCAATTACAACTGAAAGATTATATTCCAAGCCAGATAAGTGATAGGACTAAATGATATGGATAGTTAGGATTTCATCTTATAAGATATTTTATCAGCCCCCTCAAGCTTACTATCAAATGAGATTGTGAGCTTATCTTGAAGTTGATGAAATGTCGAAGAAGGCAAGGCTTTAGTCTAGATATCAGTAATCAAAGCAGATGGAGTATTATATGAGATAAAGAGAGCTTTACGTGCTATAATATCATGAATAAAACAAATATCAATTTCAATTTGCTTAGCATGGGCATGAGACACTAGGTTTGAGGTAAGGAATGTAGTACTAAGATTATCACACTAGAGAATATGTATAAGGTGGGATAATCCTAGTTCTCCCAGTAGAGATGAAATCTAACATAGTTTAGTAGAGGCAAGAGTAATACTCCTTTATTCAACTTCAGTCCTAGATTAAGCAATCATAGGTTGTTTCTTAGTACTCCAAGAGATGAGATTAGATATAAGAAAAATACGCTAACTAGATGTAGAATGACGATCATCATGACAATCAACCCAGTCAGCATGACTGTATGTCTAAAACAAAAGTAAGGTGGATATGAAGAAGTGAATACCACAAGATGTTGTGGAGTGAAGGTAGCATATTATCCATTTTACCGTAATCTAGTGCATATTAGTAGGACACTTCAAAATTTGAGATACTTTATTAACAATAAATTGAATGTTAGGACATGTAAGACATAAATGTTGGAGAGCACTGACAGTACTACTATACTCAGTGGGGTTTGAAAGTGGAATGCTATGATTTTTAGAGTGGGAGAGTGGGAGTGATAGGAGTTTAGGCAAGTTTAGATTGATTGAGTTTAATTTTGTACGAAAAATAAGAGCTTTGGTGTATTAGGTTTAGGTGAGAAAAATACCATGAGGAGTATATTTAGCTTTTGGGCTAAGTAAATAATGACTATCCCCTAAGTCTTTGATGAAGAAAGTGGAGTTTATATCATTGATAAAGGGACAAAACGAAAGGGGATGAGGAACCGGTGACCAAGATATTATGCATATAGACCAAAAGAAAGGTTATGTTGGATGAGGTAGTATAGATAAAGAGAGAGATGTTAGATTTAGAGGTGATGAACATAAGATCAATGAGATTTTTGCTTTATGAGTTTGTTTAAGACCATGAAGAGCTTTATGAATGTGACAAATATAATATGGATGATCTGGATCTATAAACCCAAGGTCGAGACATATAGATTGGTTCTTGAAGATAGCAGTGATGAAATGCATTGTTGACATCGAGATGACAAATAAGTCAATCATTAGAGAGGGTTAGAGCCAGACTATTGTGAATTGTAGTGGGTTTGACAAGTAAACTAAAGGTATTAGTATAATCAAGTTTTGAAGTTTGGTGATATCCTTTTGTACAAGATAAGCCTTATGTCTCTCGATAGATCCATTAGGATTACATTTGGTACAAAAGACTCATTTACAACCCACAATATTAGCATTGGAAAGAGGCGGAACAAGTGTCCAAGTGTTGTTATGATGAAGAGCAGTGAACTCATCAATTATAGCTTGTCGCCAGTGAGAAAATTTGTTAGCTTGAGTGAAGGTTTTGGTATCAGTAATGGAGAATTTTGTAGTTGTGGTGGACTAGGTGATATAATCAGGAAAAGTATAAGGGACATGAGTTTAATCACGTGTGCGAGTGACTACCTGATGGATAATTGGTGAGAAAGGAGAGACATAATTTGAGGGAGTAGGTGATGTTTATGGGTGAAAAAGCAGAGGGAGATAAATGATGATAAAGAAGAAGAAGAAGAAGAAAAAGGTATGGAAGTTGAAGTGAGATATTTATCGACATAAGAAAATATGATTTTAAGAAAGCAAATATGACGAGAGATGTAAAAGTTTAGTAGTAGTAAGGTCGAAACATTAATAACCTTTTATATGTAAGGGAGTAGTTAAGAAAGGCACATGAAGTGAATTTTGGTGTAAGTTTGTTAGGACAAGTAAAGCTTAGAAAGGAAAATTGGGTAAGCCCAAAAACACGAAGATGTGTAACGTTAGGTGGTGTATGAAAATAGCTAATAAGGGGATTTGTGTTAGAGAATAAGGGTAGGTAAATGATTGATAAAATAGACGGTAGTAGAGAATGCTTCAAACTAGAAGCATTTGGGAAGAAAGGTGTGAAGGAGAAGAGTGAGACCTATTTTGATAATGTAACGAAGTTTGCGTTCAACAAGACCATCTTGTTGGGGATATAGGGACAAGACCTACGAAGATTGATGCCATTAGAAGTGAGAAATTTTGCAAAATGTCTTTAATAACAGCAGAGAACATATTTTTAGTAGTTATTTTGAAGGCTTGACACCAAAATAAAGCATGAGATATTTAAGTTAGGAAAAATCCATATAATCATAATAAAGTTATCCACAAAAATAATGAAATATCTATAACTAGAAAGAGAAATGGAGGGGGAAGAGGAGGATGATAAACGACATTTATGACCAAGGCATTGATGCCATAGACCTGGTGGAGCATAAGTGACTTGGAAGGCAATATAATTTCCAATCTGTCAAAGAATCTTTATTAGATAAAGATTATTATGGATAGGTCCTATGAGGAGCGACATCTTGGAGTAGAGATCCTTTATAACATAATCAAATGGGTTAAATTCAATTAAACAAGAGTTATCAATTACAAATTTTGCAATAGATAATAAATTGGGACTAAGATGAAGAATAATAAGAACATTATGAAGATGAAATGGACGAGTGCAAGTAGAGATACTTAAGAAATCAGTTGCGGAAATAGGAAATGTGTGATCATTATCGATAACCACTTGATTAGATATTTCATATAGTGTAACACATTCTACAATATGAGAATTAAGAGCCATATGTGCAATAGTTCCAATGTTTGGTGGCCATTTAGTTACATTGCTAAAATTGAGTTAAAAAGTCTCTAGATTAGACTGAATATTTATGACATAAAAAGTCGTAGTAAGATTATTGGTAGAACGAGAAAATCCATTTTGGTGATTTCTGGATTTAAAGTAGCAAAAATGATTATGAGTAGCAATGTGACACCATTTCTAACAAATTTGACATTGGGATATAGATTTGGATCAAGAAAAGGTGCTTTAGGTCTGGGATGGGTTATAATGGGTAAAATTATGATAATTGGATTAAAAAAATTGGTCAAATTTAGGTGAGAGGCTTGGGTTGGATGTGTTGGAGGCCCACAATCAAAATTTAGGCCTATCATCTGTATGACCTGCCTATTAAAGCTAGGGATATAATGCCAAGTGTTACCTCAGGAGCAAGTGAAGAGTTAATAGCAACAAACATTGCTCATAGAGGAGCAATTTTTCATGTAATTCAACAAACGATATAGGAGGATTGTCGTGTTCAATGGTGGTGACAAAAGATTTGTATTCCAGAGGAAGAACATTAAGCGTAAAGAGGACAAGGCCAGTGTTGGGTATTTGGTCTCCTATTACTGCTAGGTCATTTATAGTATTGGAAACAAGGGTCAAATGCTCAGTGATAGAGGTTGGTCCTTTCTTTAGGGTTTTACACCTTCAACGAAGAATGAAACATTATCAAGTCAACTGTTACGTAAATGCTTCTATAGGGTTACCCATAGTGTTCAGGTAATAGGAAATAGTACACAAGTTAATCAAATTTATGAAAATTTTGAAATTATGAAGAAGATTAACTTGATTAAGTTGTGGTGTAGAAACAAAAACACTACTGTATCCAAAGAGATTAGATGCAGTCAGAATTTCCAGGACTTGATTTCTCCAGATAAGGTAATTAGTTGAATATAAGATAGTGATAAGGAAATTTGTTATTTGATTGAAAGGAAGAACATGGATATTAAGTTCTGCCATCTATGATTGTTGTTGTTTTGTCACTTTTGTGAAAAAATTAATGTTTGAATACTTTTTGGATAATGTGGTGTTTATTTTGGGTTGTCTATGTGGTGTATTGATGTTGTAATTTGGTTGACGTATTATGGCAGTAATGAAGGCTATTTGATTGGATCAAAGTGTGAGCTCTGATACCATAATATAGTTTGCAAATAATAAAGTGTAAGGCTTGAATTGATGTTAATTATGATGTACACTGTCCTTAATATACAGGTAAATAAGATATATGATAAACATGAATTATAAATGAAAGATTATAATCTAAATCAAGAAAGTGATAGGACTAAATGATATGGATAATTAGGATTTTATTAGATAAGATATTCTATCGAGAAGCATGTTGTTTTCGATAGAATATGACCATTGATTTATACAAAGCTTAATCATAGAGAATTATTTAGTTTAGTTAAATTGATTTTGCATACAAGTAAAGAAGTCAACATCTCTTTAGTAGATACATCAAAATCCCATTTGTGTGTGCACTTAAATTTTGTCTTCTTATGCTTTTCTTTTTCAACAACTTGGAATGATGTTATTGTAGACCTACCCTTTATGCATTGCTTTCGTCCAACGTAAAAATATATGTGTGTTTATGAGTGTGAATCCTTTTTCCTTTTTCTAAAAAAATAAAATTTGCATTTGTTTAGTGGTTGGTTGGGAAAGAGAGAGAAGGATGATGGAAGCTTTTATATTCTATCAAAGTGCATCATTTTAAGTTTTTTTATAAAACTTTCTAAACACAATCCTTAATAGTATAAAGAAAAGAAAATGAGGACCTACAATATACCCTAGTTGTATCTGAGAGTTCAGCTTAGAGAAGCAAAAGCTTGACGAAATGGGGAGGTAGCTAGTGCTATAAAGCATGCAGATTTGAGGGAATGTTTGATAATAACAAGGTCCACATGTGATTTCTTACACCCTAAGTTGTGCTTTCTTGTTGTGTTCGTAAAAACATACCAAGCTTTTACTTCTCTTTTCTTGTCTTATTCTGAGTAATAATTAAGCACAAGTAATTTAGGCATACCAATAGATTTGTCCATAACATGATGATGAATTGAATCATGACAGATCCGTCAATAAACTAACTTGTCGGTAATTTCCTAAACATATTCCTAAAATGTAGTACAAGACATGCACATTCCTATATGGTAAATACAAGAATCATGTATGTTCGAATATCATATAAGCCAATGATAATAATATTTTTGAGGAAAAAAATAAAACTTACTTCCTACCATGCCTGCATCATTTGGTCTTCCTTAAATTGATTATTGTGCGAAAAATTCTACAAGCTTCTGGTCTTTAATGGCACATATATAGGAAAATAATAATCACTGGCAAACGTGCATCTGGGTGCATGAAGTGATTTGGCATATATTCATCTGATTTGGAGACAACTAATTGGTTCTTAAGGACAAAAATTGCACTAGAAATCACAAGAGACTCCTTAGTTTTCTCGTACCCATTTGTGAGTTTAATCATTGGCTACTATTAGTTGTACGCCATGTGTTCAAGGGAGATGTCTAAAATTCTACCATATAAGTTGGGCAGCACTAGAATCAATTACTTCTTCAACGAAAGTTCATGGAGTTAATTAGCTCTAATTTTGTTTTGACGGTGGACCCGATTACGAAGAAGTTGATAATTAACGACATTAAGTGGAAATAAATTAAAGTACAAAGGACACCTCCGTGACATATGCTTTTTAATACCATAAAACATAAGAGAATGTTGTATCTGTCACTCATCTTAGATAATCACGATATTTATGCTCTAATATTAGCTAAGTGTTTTGTACATAATTAGGTTCGATTAGATGAAGAATGCAAAAAGAGACGAACATTAGAGAGTAAATAGATCTTGTATTTTGATTTTTTTTCCTATGACATGAAATTTATTTTACTATAAAATATGATAAGTCTTAACTGTCGCCTCCTTGCTTCATGGCAAGACATGAAGTGCGAGAAAACAACTGAAATATTATGTATATCATCATCCAAATCATGCATAAAGGTTGACCAAAACATAAACTTATATGAAAAGACAAGACTTTACAAATAACTCCAACAAGTATATATATGTATATGTTGTAGGTAAAGAAGACAACATATAGATACGATATAATTAGAGTACCACCTAGGGCCATAACCAACGAATTCCACTGATACTATATGGTCTAGCTCATTCTTTCATGAAACAAATTAAGAGAATATACAGACAAGAAGATTATTGTATCCATCTATGCAAATTGAGTTGACTTTTGTTGTCGTGTTTGTTGCCTGTCAACTTGTAGTCTATCTATTCGACGTCAATTATATGCTTTTAACATTACCCCACATAACCTACCTTAAAAATATACATATAAGAATAGGCAAACCCTAAAAGTCTAATGTCATATAGCTCATGCTAATATTCGTAAGAAGTACTTTACTAGTATTATCGTAAAATTAAAATCACTTAATTACCATATTCAATATATTAACCTAAATTGATCCTATTGAGATGTAAAAATTTTGTCTTAATTTCCTTAAAGATGAAGATTTCACAATATTAATCATTGTTTTTCTCCTAACATTTTTTGTAACAAAAATGACCACTTCATTGGTGTCACTCGACTATAACCATTCTCTCCTTATAGTCGAGATAGTCGAGTGACACCAATGGGAGATGTGAAAGAACTCGACTAATTAAAGGGGAGGAGAGAATTCCTATATTTATTTCAACAGCTTAATATCTCATGATTGCCTTTTTGTATCTTTCAAAGAGTAATTGAACTGACTTAGGTCCACATTGAAGAAAACCTGATAAACAAAGATAGAGCAAACTCATTTTAAGGTGAGACACATATTACTTGTATTTTACGAACTCCTTTGCTACGTTTGTTTTAACTTTCAAGCAAATAACATGTGGACACTCACAATGGAGATATAAATACTGGTTGAGAGGACAAGTCAGGAAGGCAATCAATTATACGTACGGGTTTTTCTTGTAAAGAAGTAAGCTTGATTTTCTACAGAGCAAATGGTATCACAAATCGAATAAGCTTATAATGCCGAATTATTATCACAGGGACTTCGGTGTAGAGCAATTATTATTTATCTAGGGCTGAAGTGTGCTTGACAAGCATCGTATAAAATGATGGGCGCATAATAATATGCATTTGATACTCCATCATATATGTCCAGCGGATGCATTCAGCGTTTGGCGGCTCCTTTAATTGCATATTAATAAAGTTTTGGATTATGAGGAAAACATGACTTATTGAACTGAAGTTAATGTCGCCTAAGTTTTGTTTAGTTCTAAAACTGTGCTGGAGCTTTGATGGTCACGAAGCTAGAATGCCTACAGATAACTACAACTTGCTTGTAAAAAACCAACCACTTAGGAAAGGTTAAGCTTAAATATTGTTGCTAATAATAAAGACAAATTACGACTTACTTAGCTAAAAATCTATATGTCTAACTAAGCAAACAAATCACTACAATATATATATATATAAAATCAACGAGGACATTCTATATACCTACACATAAGTACAACTTATTTGGAAAGAACCAACAAAGTACAAAAGGTTATTGCTTAAATATTGTTGCGAATAATAAAGACAAATTAACTAAATACAAATCATTATGATATATATGTAATTATAATTACCTAAAAGAAGGAGGACATTCTATGCAGTAAACAAAAGTAATCGTCCTTGTCCTCTATCAAATTGGTCAATATTTTGGATTGTCTAAATTGGTCTTATATATTTTGGTTCTGTCCCTAGACAGGAAAATACAATTAACTTCCTTTCCTTTTTCTGCCACAAGGCCGAAAGATAAAGTCTATTCTTAATGCATATGCGTCCGGAGATAATAAGATCTTATTTATACTCAAGTGTAATACGTCAAAGCCGCAAAATTAGTTGTATCTATCTATCAATATATATATATATATGCCGCACATATACACAAATTTCTTAGGACAAATCCTACATACATGGTTTTTATCGACCGAGAGGGAATCAAGACGCCCTGGTCTGTGTCTGCCATACTAGGGAACTATAGATACTTACATACTAAAAATTGCCGGCTAACATGGTAAATTACCTATATGTAATTAAATATATCTGTCGATATCTAGTTTTCTACAGGAGGCCAGTGGTTGTAATAGTTGCGTTCTAAGACGATGGTTAAGAAATGTTGAGTCGTGCATGCTTGCAGATTAGGCGTCATCATACACTCGCAACTCTTTTCTATTATGAACATGTCATTTTATAATCAAATTCCTTAATTAGGTACCTAGTTTTCTTCCCCAGGGTTGTGTGCTTGCTCTTGTTTTCAGTTGCGAACATTTCTTAACCGTGCATGCTTGCAGATTAGGCGTCATCATACACTCGCAACTCTTTTCTATTATGAACATGTCATTTTATAATCAAATTCCTTAATTAGGTACCTAGTTTTCTTCCCCAGGGTTGTGTGCTTGCTCTTGTTTTCAGTTGCGAACAAGCAGAATCATCGAAGCGTTACTTCCCACTCCCCAGTAATTCAGTTCCTCCGGAGATGAAAGGCTATTCATCTCTCTTCCATTTGTTTTGGGGTCAAGGAAAGGATTGTGGTAGGTAGTTTTCTACGTCTCATCTCGAAAGTATTACACGTGAACGCTACACCCCATAAGAAATTAACATCCATAACTAATTAAATTCTTAAGGACTCAATTTGCTTGATTAGACGAAACTTTTTATTCCTAGACCATCTTTACAAGACTAGAATATGAGGTAAAAGGCTAATGATACAACGAGTAGATGACTACCAGGAAGTCTACTTCTCACCTAAATTCCATGTTACCAGACAAAACTAATGCCCATAGAGAAGGGCATTTAGTTCTGCTGTTCCTGTCATTTCCCTAACACCAACTCCATATCTTGATATATATTCGGCTAATTAATTACGATAATTAATTTCAAAGCTAGAAACATTCTTGCTCTTTCTATCAATAGCTATGCTTTTCCAATTCTAAAAAGGTATGCCTTCATTAGCTACTTCATTATGCATTAGCATACAGAAAGAGAAGCATGATGGTTATAAATACCTCTGATTCGCTATCCAATCTCAGCTTGTTAACCAGATACCTGGTTAATAGTCGGACTGTTATTCTTCCATCCCTGACCATTTAAAACGTCGAAACAAAAGCGAATTAAGTCAACCGAACCATGAAGTTTCTTGGGAGTTGTTGAATTAGAATGAGCACATGGACAAAGGATAGGAGAAGACATACAGTGAACCGATTACAAAGATTAGAAGTCTATCTTACTTGATTTTCAGGTAGCTCCTGGATATTTGAGGCAAGAATGGTTCTTTAGCACTGCATTAGACACCAAATTAAGCATTTCGTTATAAAGGAGGAAAATTTAGTATTTGAAATGTTTGAGAAAATATATATTAAAAAATGTTCTTGAAAGAAAATAATGGTGGGTTGGTGCCGATATATTCTTTTGAGGATGATTCAGGTTTATTCTCCACTCCAGTTCTCACGTGCTTTTGCGAACTTACTGATATTGAGACGCTTGTAACATAAACCAAATGCCCGAATGAGGTCTCCTAGGAGGATCCACGACCCTAAAATCAGAGGTCGGTCGGGCGACATCTATTCTACCATGGACTTGATGCAAGGGACGCGAACAATAGGTACCCAGTGGCATCAATGAAGAAGAAGAGGAAGTCGCAGCTAGAATGTTGTATGGCATAGGCCTACATGCCCAGTTAACCTCCTGATGATGAGGAGGATTGTAAGTAGTAATTGCGCTACTTCCATGGAGCTGTTGGTGCTGAAACAACAACGATGTACTAAAACTAGTGGCACAAGATGATGGGATATTCGTAAATGGCCTTGGAAGAGCTGTAAATTCTGGGGCCGGAAAGATTGGAGAGCTGAATGTCCTCGGATGAAGTGATGAAGTGCTTCTTGTTAATAGATCAAGCTCTATCAATCCTCCTGCTTCTCCTCTAGGTGTTTGATCCAGTATTTGATGACCCTGATGTTGTTTACTATCTTCACAACTTGTAGTATCCTTGCCACCAATTCTCAGTTGTAGCCAGCCTTCATCTTTCTCTTCTTGTACAACGTCTTTAGAGCTTGAACCAGATTCATTAAGACTGATAGTTCTTGATTCATCTTCTGCCATGGGATTAGCAACTAGATCAGATCCTAAAGAAGCTTCGCTAATATTGTCACAATACTCATAACCTTCTAATCGATTCATAGGACCAACACTCTCCTCATCAGCATAACTACCAACACAACCACCATAACCGCCACAAAGCACAAGCTGCCGTCTCTGTTGTTGTGGTTTAGAGAGAGTTTGAGGAGGAATCATGGTCATAACAGAGAGCCCGGAAAACGAGACGGGGGATAGTTGTTGACGACGGTTTGAAAGTCAGCCGTGGATTGAAAGGTTTGTAAAGTGAGAGTGATATTTGAAAGAGGGTAGAGTTAATGCCATGAGCATGTGCAACAATTAAGGAATAAAGAGAGAGAGAGAGAGAGAGAGAGCCCATTCACCTGGTAAGGGCTTTTGTTTACTGCTTCATAACCGAGGACAACTAGAAGAATAACCCTCGCAAATCTCACTTTCCATAATTCTCTTTGTTTGGAAGTTTGTGATGAGAATGAAATAATGGAAGCAGGAAAAAAAGAGAGAAAGACAGGCGGTCAGTAAGTCGGTTATGTTACATTATAATATGATGAATTCTTCTTTCTCTTTTGACTTTAGTACTAGAGATATGTGACATTCCTTGCGGCATTTTGTTTAATGAGAAAAGGGAATGGACATCCAGCCAACAACTTTATGGCATGTCAAATGGCTATAAGAGCTCGCTTCAGTCTCGAAAATATCCCACAAAAAGATCCTTTCTAGCCTCAATGTGGGGAATTGTAGGATTCTCAGCTAATCAACAACTACAACACCGATTTTGGGCTCATAACTTGGACCCATCATCATGGATATTTTCAAAACCTCTTCTTTCCCCCACCATCAAAACATGATATGGTCGGAATTTGAATAACTATATGCTTTAAGTTTTAAATTTTTGTTATTTCAATATTCTAATTATTAAATTTTTTGAAAATTTTTTATAACATATCTTATTTAATATCCTAAACAAAAATTTCAACGAAATCATAAATGAAAATATAATTTACAAATTGCATGTGTCTATTTGAGATGTCAACTATAATTTTTAAGAGAAATAAGTTGAAGATCAAATTTAAAATTTTAAAATTTTAAAAATTTTTATGTCAAGAAAATTTGAATATATGCATATCTCTTTATAATTCAATATTTGGCTTAATTGAGAATCTTATTCGTCTTAAAACATGTCCAAATTTTGAAGCTATAAACAAAGGTCGTACTTCAGTGCCTATATGCTAGACCATGAGGTACTACAATTAGAACATGAATATTTAGTTTCGTTAGATGAGCCAAAAAAAACAACAACAAATATTCACTGGATGTTCTTTTTCCTTCTAAATGGTTTAGGATTGATGATAAAAGTTCTAACCAATTTATTTGTTTGAACCAACTTGAGGTAGCTTAGTATCTATGTTCTTGAAACAATTTAGAAAGAATAATAATTTTTCTTATTACACCTTGAACATGAAATTTTACCAATATAAAAAAGTTATGTTTTTCTTTAAATAAAAACTTGGTTATTTAACAATATTATAATTGAGGAAAAGAGAAGAGAAGAGGAAAGGAAAGAGGGATATAGAAGTGGTAGGCATAGCAATGGCATAATGAATTGTGCAAATAAACTCAAGATAATGAAAGCAAGAAACTCAAGATAAGAGTAAGTCATTAATTAAGAGGTAATTATGAACCAATAAATGGGCGCACGATGGTGTTTCCCTACATCCTCGGGAAGCAGGAAGAACACACTTGTATAACCATGTGCCTCCTACTGGAACCAAATCTTTTGTGCCACTTACCCAAGACCAACCCTATGCCATTCATTCACAACCACATATTTTTATAGGACCCACTAAAATTTATAGTTGTGGATGAATGGCACAGGGTTGTTCTTGGGTAAGTGGCACAGAAGATTTCAAACCCCTCCTACCCTTGTAGCAATTGTAATTGAGGGCTCTCTCATTTTATTCCATTCAAATATATTATGAAACATATGCATATATTCTTAGTGCTCTTGTTAGTTTCTTAAAGAAACTAAAGTAGTTCTACTTAAAAAGATTTATAATGTGTAAAGCATAAAGTTTAATTAATCGATCATACTAACGATTTGGAAAAATACATATGCCTCTCTTTGTTGGTTATCCCCATGCCCGCTTGCTATTTAGTAAAAGAATATCAATATGAAATGATGATTTTCTTTAAAAATGTAAGAAATGTTGGTGGTTGTTATTAGGATAGCCTCCTCATACAAAACTATTAATTTCTCATACCAGCCCACTAAGCATGGTCCTTCTCTCTCAAAATTGATTAAGCACTTTGTTGTCTTTGATTTTAGAAAATTTCAAATCAAACAAATTCTTTCAACTGAATTTAATGATGGGATTTAATATGACATGTTATTTTAGGTGATTAATATTAAAATTGTTGACATTTAGGGCTCTAGTTCCAATGACTAGGTTCCTTAACTTAGAATAATATTGATAGATGGCCAAATTTAATTTTTGTTATATTATATTAGTAACAACAATTGGAAAATGATGATACATATGCCCTACTAGCTTTTTTTTAAAGGATTTAATGTTTTCGTGAACATTAATTTTGTTGCATTGCATGCATGCCTAATGGAAAATATATAAAAGTTGAGGATCACGAGGCAGTGTATGGGCATGGACCAACTTGAGCTTAGATCAAAAGTATGCAAAAAAAGAAGGCCATTGAAACGAAAATATTTTTCACCCTAAAATGCCCACAATATGAACATTTATCTTTTACTCTCATTAATAATGTGATTATATATATATAGACACACAAACACAAAATTTAAGTGCACTTTTGATGATTTTATAATCCAATTCTAACATATATATTCAACAGTAATATACATTAGAATAACATATAAACTAAATACGGTAGAAAATGAAATACCTCTGGCCGTTATTGTTTGTACTTGAAGAGTCTGCGTTTTAGAATTCCTCTAAGCTCTCATTTCCTAATTTGATGGTTTATTTTTCATAAGAGAAAAGAAGCTTAGGGACCCCAAAAATTTGAATGAAAAAATAAATAAAAATGTGCTTCCATAGAACACATTGGTTGTTACCAAAAAAACAGAACATTAATAGCCACTACATTCATAAATTAGACCACCAATTATGGGTATTAAACTAGAATATGAATGTTTTTCATATTCTCCCACTTGGTCCATATGTTTAACTTTGTATCAAATTCTAATCCGATCTAGATATAATATATGAATCATCGAAATATGTCCTCTATTAGTTAAGTATTGTCTTCCATGTATTACAATATACTACATTTAGTATTCACACAAATATGGTAACGTTACTTTATGAATAAACCCTATGTTTATTCCAGGTCCAAAATAATCAATTTTCTCAAAATTTAATAATGTGCATCATAATATAAAAAATATTATAAGAGTTTCGTGAAAACAACATTGTCTATACAATGAAAACTATATAATTGAACCGAATCCCATTTTAACAACATGATCCTTGAACTTTAATGGTGGCATGTGTTGGGTCCCGTTTCTAGAACCCAACCTCTTAAACTTTACATTTTCACTCTTGCTCTGATACCATCTATGTTAGGACCTGATCTGGAGACCGGATCCCAACCGAAAAACGACAACAAAAATGGATCGAAAAGCAAATCAAACGGAATGGACGACAACACGAATCGACTCATATAGCGAACCAAAGCGAAGCAAACACGAATTGGAAACAAAAGAGGCAACGTATCGGAAACGAATCGAAATGGAAACATAAGACAATCGAATCAAAAGCGAAGCGAATACAAATCGAATAACAAATCAGAAAGCGAATCGAATTAAAAGCGGTCCAAATGATTCATTCGAACTAAAACAAATGTCCGA
>JANSVA010000001.1:8006267-8020793 GCA_025504915.1 Erythroxylum reticulatum | reverse complement strand
CAAAATTCGCACCAAGTCTGATCCCACTCGCCCGCATATGCCTTAGTGTTTTCGCATGCCTTCCTCATGCGCCAATCCAGCTAACCTCTTACCTAAGGCTTCTCATAAAGGTAGCTGAGAAGTGCTCAGGAACTTAGGGGTCTAATAGCATGTGCGTGCTCCCCTTCTGATTTTTACTTTTGGCACATATTGCTGGTCAATTAGAGTCAGTTCTTAACATATATATCCTTCTCACACTCATGATCCACCAATCACATGCTCTGTTTATAATCTTTTCTATTCACAACGTGTGTTTTAAGTGATTGATATTCTACTTAGACCATGCTTCTGA
Source organism: Erythroxylum reticulatum (assembly GCA_025504915.1). Taxonomy (NCBI): domain Eukaryota; kingdom Viridiplantae; phylum Streptophyta; class Magnoliopsida; order Malpighiales; family Erythroxylaceae; genus Erythroxylum; species Erythroxylum reticulatum. The sequence goes on along the minus strand of JANSVA010000001.1, from coordinate 8,020,462 downwards.
TAGAGGTTCGTGCAGGTTACAGTTATGCATGCACGTACGTAGTTGGTATAGAATTAATCATATAAAATTATAGTGGATGCCGCAAAGGATATATCGGGATAGAATTTGATGTCACATGTAACATAATAAAAAGGAAGCTTTTCATTTGAGTTATCAAATATCAAGATTTCTTAAAATTCTCTAAAATGATTAAAGTAAAAAATATAATAAAATATGAATCATAATTTATACTTTATTACGAAACTTGATCACTTTTTTGTCCTTTCATTTAAGCCATTTATGAGATTGACTCATTTTAACTATCATAGTTGCACAAGTATATGGCCTCTAACAATATCTATAGAACGTGTTAAGAGAACTCTACAATTATTTTAGAAAGATTAGGCAATGAGTGTTAGCACCTTTAGAGCCTATCACTATTTATAATAGAATCTAGATATTTTAGTAATTTAATTAAAATTAAAATTAATTATAATTAAATACCATTTGAGCCTAAATAGATTAAATATCCCATAATGATTTTTATTTATTAAATATTTCATATTTAATCATAAATTTTTCAAACTTTAATTCAAGTCTAACTTGGTTAAAAACACCTTTTCTATCTTCATTTCATTCTTTATATGAGACCCATTAGGTTCTTAAATATGTTGGTAATGAATATAAATTATAATCTTTAATCATATTAACAGTTGCTTATTTGTGATCATAAGGTCACATGTTTAAGTCACGGAAATAACCTTTTTGTAAAATTATAAAGAGAAGGCTGCTTATATTACGACCCTCCCCAAAATGCTAAAGCGAGAAGCCTTGTACATTGGGTACATTGATTTTGATTTTTTGATTTTTAATCTTAAATCATACTTATGATTAAATAAATTAAACTTCTTTAATTTGTCTTTAATTTTTTAATTAAACTATTTATATACGTAGGTCAAGATTGGAATCTAACAATGCATCATGACCACTTAAATATTTAAGAATATCAAAGTGATTTTGACTAAACTTTTTATGCATAATTTTTTGTATAATTAAATCCTTTTATTACACATTGTTTTGATTAAACATAAAATATGTAATTAATGTGTACTCTATTTGAGTCCAATCATATTAATTCTCTATTATTAGTAATTAATTCAATTAATGAAATTTGAAAACTATTTTCAAAGTGTCATTTCATCTTGACTAAGGATATCACGGATCAATTTTAATTGAAAACAATGAAACATTCTTCATAGCTAGTTTAGGGTGATATACTCTATATTGATCACTCAACTACTTCCATATAGTTCATGTCACATCCAATGACTGCTGACTGAGCTACCTTTAACTAGAATATGTCATAAGTAGTAGCAAAATATAGCATTCCGTATACAAGTTGCTTTGAAGATCTCAAATCAAATGATCATTTATATAATCATTAGAATGAGAATTTTCATAGATATAAAAGTAATGCTCCAAATAGATTTCCCTTAGACATTAAACAAAAATATGTAACATAATTGAGTTAAGCTCGTACTAAACAATCCACCCATAGGTAAAATTTGAATTTATATATAAAATTCAATTCTAACCAGTCAGTCCCCTAACTTTATAATCAAATAGACCAACATAATGTTACATAAGGAAAAATGAATCGATGAATATGACCAATTTAATTCATATAGAAATTGGAAATCCATATGCATTATGAAATCACAAATCACCCATTTCAATTAACACGCCTCTACTTTATTGCTTTCTTTGTTGTCTATTGTTTAGGACACTATTGCAAAGAGGGAGAAAATAGTGATGGTATGCATGCATGTTCCTTAAATTGTTTGGTTTTAAATAATTTCAATTTCACATAAATTAATAAGTATTAACTTATTTAGTCCTTAATTATTTAATTTATTGTTTTTATATTTAAGATCAAAATAAATTTGTTGAGTTTGCTTAATCTACTTGATAAATACATATTTGACTATAATTATACACCCATATTTTATGTATTTTGCTTGATATTTTATAGTTTTTTTTATATATTTGGTACTTAATTTACTCTAAATGCATTTATAGGTTATAATTTCCTTTACGGACTAAAAGGAGAAGAATTTGGATGAAATCGTGGCATAAGACGAAGATTTGAAACAACTAAGGACTTACACACTCGTGTATAGAGACGACGTAAGTCTTTGTAAACGTATGAAGATTGAAGAACTTGATTTCTAGTCTTGAGGAGTTACACGCCCATGTATACTGAGATACACAATCATGTATATTGCCTATGTAAGTCTCTATGCCCATGTAAAATCAAGAATTCATGTGTTTTTTATTATACATAGTCTCACAAGCATGTGTATATGATCGTTTATATCTCAGAAATCTTAGATTTTACTATAAAAGGATGTGAGCGGAGGCAAATTGAAGAGAGTTGAGTTTTATAGTGATTTTGAGATGAAAGACACCTAAAGAGGTAACAATTGTGATTAAGAGATGCGGAAAACTCGAAGTTAACATCAAGAGATCCAGTAGATATCTACATCAAATCCAAACTTGCAAGAAGATTCAATAGAAGAGAAAGGTAGATTTAGAATTATGATTCCTTTATTTTTTTATTAGTTTTTCTTCATGTTTATTTTTATTTGATTTTCTATGATCAGTAACTAAATGTTTTAAGTGTCTAGTAGTGATAAACCCTAGTTTGGGATAGCAATATGTTTTAATATTTTATTCAAAGCAATGATATTGATTGATTATTGTGATTCAATTATGTGTTTTATTCTTTTTCTAATATATCCATAATATTATTTTATATGATTGAGATTAAGAAATCCTCTTATATGAATAGATTTATCATAATTGAAAGGAGTTGCATGCAAACCTAAAGATAAGCTAACATAAATCTTCTAGATTAGGGTCAAACCTAATAGTAGAATTTATAAATCAATAAAGCAATCCTAGGGCTAGAAAGATTTCTATTAATCAACTAATGGATTATTTGTTAATAGTCTCAAGAGAGTTATTAACATAAGATAGGAATTTCCACTGTCCACTGTCCACTGTCCACTATCCAATAATCAACAATCATAATAATATATTAATTCTTAGGGACATTCATCACCTATACACTACAATTTGATATTGAATTTTCTTCATATTTTACTTATCATTCATAATTGTTTAATTTGATTTAACTTATTTGTTTAGTTTTATTTTTAATTTAAACCAAATCATATTCTTAGGCTAGATAATACAAAAAAGATAATAACTAGTATTTACCTTCTTCGTGGGGTCAATGCCATGCGTTTACAGTAATTTGAATATTGGATTAAAAAATAGACCAATCACTAATTATATAAGAAAATAGACATTTAATTTTGCTATTGAAAATCTTGTTTTTCCATTATCTCAAACTCATTGTACATTATGTATTTATATTTATACAAGACCTATAGATAACTATACAACAATTACATACTAGGAAGTACAAAGCTTATCTATTCAATAAAATGATAAAGATTAATAATAGAAATAGAAAATAGAAAAATTATGTTAATGAGATAAAGGTAAGACTTTCTCATAGTTTAGATAAGAGAAAGATAACTCTATTTGTATTTTAATAAGATGAAGATAACATGATCTAATATCACCTGCAAGTTCTTAGCTATTTAAAGAGGTATTTAATTATGCAAGAGAGTAAATTGATTTAAGGACAAGGGCTTGACAATTAATCAGCTAATTGATTGGGTTATAGATAGAAATTTGATGTCAAGATTCTGGTAACTTACTTGGGTATAAAATAGTAGTCTAATTCTATGTACTTTGTTTTTACATGAAACACTATATTAGATAGTAAATAAATGGCACCTATATTTTCGCACCGTAAGATACTTATTAAAATAAGAAAAATAGGTTCTTATGTTAAAAACTTTATCCATAAAATTTTGAACTTACATAAACTATGAACTTATACTCGCTTTCAATAGAGAAATGTAATATGGTTGGTTGTTTCATTATAAGCCATAATATAAGACAAGAACCAAAGAAAATTCCAAAATCAATTGTAAAACATCTATAATCCAAATCACTTCTGCAATCACCATCAACTTAATACTTAATGTTAACAGAAAAATTAGGAGAAAAGTAGAGATTGAATTATATAGTACCTTTCAAATAGCAAAGAAGCCACTTAAATGCTTATAATGAATGTCACTGGGAAAGTGCATAAATTGACATTATTTATTGATGCTAAAAAGCTATATATGACCTTGTAATTGTGATATATTGTAATACTCCAATTAATTGCCAATATTGAACATCATATGGACTAGGATCACCTAAGTGTTTAGAGAAAGTAGGAGACATTGTCATTAGAGAGTGAGACAACTATTAGAAATTTCGATTCCATCTTTATCCAATATGTCACAAAAATATTCAATTTTGATATAACAAAAGACCTTATTATAATCAACTAACCTCAATTATAAGAAAATAGTATAAGTCTCCAAGATCCTTAATAAGAGATTTATTGTAAAGGAGAAATCACTAAAGAAATCAAATCAAATAAATAACCAGTAATAATAATATCGTCTACATAAATAAGAATATAGATAATGTTGTTATTATAATTGTGTAAAGAGAGAGAATATGACTATGATGAAATTTTTTTGATGAATGAACTCCTCAAGTTTCATACTAAATAAGACTTCATAAGGCACATAATTTTTAAGGCTTGGACTTGGCTTATTATTACTATTATTAAAATCATGAGTAAAAGCGTGTTGAATGCAAAATAAAAAACTAGTTTTATGCTTAAAACCACAATTATACGTGTCGTACTTGTAGTTGAAAACGAATATCGATCCCACATGGATTATGCTTAGGCACCACTTGATTCAGGTTGTTCTTTACTTAAAAAATCATTTCAATCAAATTAAAAAAAGTAAAATAAAGACAAACTAAAAGTGGAAGGGAACAATGCAATCCAAACTAAAATCGTAAACTAAGACTTAGAGAAAATTAAGATTAAACATTAGGACTTATCATTATCCATATTTTCTCCCCTCTAATTAATTGATTCAATTTATGCTTGGCCCAAGATTTCCTAAAATTCTAGCTACCCTCTCTCAAGATGTAACTAAATGTCATTAATAAAATAAAATAAATTTAACTTTGGAATCTCTCGATGTGTAAAGTCTTTCCTAAACATTCAACTTGATACGAAGCTATCCTATAGATAGTGTATTGATGTATTGAAATTTCTTCCTAATAAATTAGTAACTTGTTATTTATAGGTCAATTAATCGTCAACTCTCGTTGTACAATTAACATAGATTACCAAGCTCACTCTCTCGATTTATTGCAAGATTTAAGCACAATAAATAACACAAACATGTGTATCATTAAATCAATAACCAAAGGTTCACAAATAATTCAAACAACAAACCCTAAAAATTGTTTTATCCAATCTTAATGTCCATAGCATCCCCAACAATCAAATAATCCATGATAAACATGTTAAAAGATAAAGAAATTAAAATAAGAACTAGACGTCACAGCTCCTCCTCTTCTCTAGGCTCTTAGTATGTCTTTTAACTCCAAGAAGTAAGTTTCACGACACCCACCCTCTTTCCTAGGTTTTTTTTCTATATATATATATATATATATCAAAAGGTAAGTCATAAAACCCTTTAAAAAGTGAAACTTGCGTGTCTCTTCATGTTAAGCATCCCACGATCGTGGGAATTATCCTTGTGTTATCCACAATTATAGGTTAATGTGGTAGAAACATTCTGTCGAGATTTCCCACAATTATGGGAAACATACCCTTTCCCACAATCATGGGTTCTTATTCTTTAGCAGCTCTACTTCTCTTCTTTTCTTTTGGTCTCTAGCTCAATCACAAAGGTATCTACCTTCCATTTCTACACCAAAATGATCAATTCTTACCCTAAACCAACATCAAACACAAAAGACCAACCATAAAGATCACATTAAATAAAAACACACAAAATAAGTCTTAAAACATAATAATACTAACCTATTATGCAAGAAACACATACCAAATACTTAGAGAAAAAAAACACATACTAATTCACAACTATCAACTTGTCCACACTTAAATGTTTGCTTGTCCTCAACCAAAATCAAACTCAACCAATCAATTCCATCACTTCATTTTCATAACGATCAAAGCATGCAATCCCTCAAATTTTGGCCAACTTAAATGTCAAGCTATTACACATATCATGACTACTTTTCATTAGTGTACATAAGCAAACTCAATTTATGGCATCATCACTCAAAGATAAGTATAAATGCAAAATGAATCTTCCTCACGGTTCCACTCATTTCTCTTAGGTGTTTGATGGTTAATGTTTTGCTCAAGCTCCCTATAGGAAGCTACACTGCCATAGGCTTGCTAATACACTAATTCTCCTCTATAATGATTACATACATAAATAGATCAAATGGGCTTGTTTTGGATTGTAATGTGGTAAAGGTTAAGGTGGGTCAAAAGAGGAAAAGGTTTTAACACAAGCATGTATAAAGTAATAAGTGAATAGAGGGATATAAAACATATTCTAAGATGTACAAATGTAAATCTACTACTACTCCACACTTATTGATGCTAATAAAACATTCTTCCTTTTGCTTTTCCTTTGTTCTTTCTTTTCTTCTCTTTTTTATATATAATTGAAGCAATAACAAACAAAATAGCAACTAGATATAATGTGAGCGAAGAGTAGAAGTATAACTCAACTCACTTTGGAAAGAAAAAAATTTCGTAAAACTCCTAAACTAGCGCATCACTTAATACTTTATTGAATTGTGAATGGGTAGATTAATGAGGTTTCGGGTTTTAAAATATAGGATGTTTTCAAGAAATAAAAGGGTTAAGGCTCAATAGGAGTAGCAGCGGATAATAAAAGGGCATATCATTTAAGCCAAGGGTTATCACAAAAAGGGCCTTAGTCATTTCTGTTAAGCATGCATCTAGTAGACTCAAACCGATTAAAAGAAAGTTTTGAAGGTAGTAACCTAAGGAGGCATCACACGCTCAAAGAAATAAAATGACTACATATGGAGTCATATAGGCTTAATCCTTACGTTGGCTCAAAATGAAAATTATTATGCATCTCTACACTACCTCATTGCTCAAGTGTCACATTTTGAATGAGTTTATGCAACTAACTACTTTTCATCACTCAACATGATTCACTCTCTACCCAAGTTCAAGCATGCATTCAATCTTATCCAACTAGTATGACAGAATCTCATGGAAAAACAAATCAACATGATTCAAGTGTGGTTCCATTGCTTAAGACAAAACAACATCAACATCAAACAATAACCTAATATGCCTAAAAACATGCATCCTAATTAATAAAATGTAAATAGTAAATAAAACAAACTTAAACGGTGCAATTGATAAGGCAAATATCACCTCCCCACACTTGGACAGTACATTGTTCTCAATGTGACAAGGCAACCATAAAATGAAATCAAAACATCAAACACAAGATCAATTATGCAAACAAGTAACACAACTAATAAAATAAATAAAAAATATAAAAAGTGAATGGTAAGAAAGTTTATGGAGAATAAGGAGGCAAACGTGTAAGAGAAGGGACTTTAATATTCTTCGCCTGGAAGAACTTTAGGAACTTCTTCTTTATATACCGCTACTCTTTATGTACTTGTCACACTTAGTTGTTAAGCTTATTGATTTGCAACATCATTTGTTGTTGATTTATGACCATCTGATCAAGAATTTACTGAAACCAACTAACATCTGTTGCTACTATTGGTTCCTCTTCAACTGCTTCTTATTAAGGCTCCGATAGTGCCTGAGATATGGATGGTTGCGACATGGCTGCATTTTTACCCTTCCTATTTTTGACAACAATACACGTCTGAGGATTTCGGAGCTTCATAAAATGGAGCTCCAAAATTTTAGAGCATTTTAAATACAATATATCAAACACACCATAATTAGCAATACGCATAGTACGCACATCAAAATGATAAAACGAAGCCAAAGCAATGATAATGTAAGCCATTCCAAAATACGAGCTTTTCTTATTAATGCAACTCACAATAGACCTAAAAATTTGATATGGGGTATTTATTTTAACTTTGCGATCCATACACCAAAGAAAGAAAAGTTCTTTAGTAGAACACTTATTGCTTTCAGTTTTATTAAAGACAATTAAGCACATAAATTTATAAAGCGGTAGGTGCTTTGTGCTATGAATTAAGGTGTTCGATGTATTCCTAAAATCAAACGTGTTTTCACACGTAAGGCTTTTCCAATAGTCATCATGATCATCTAAAACTTTAGTGTTAGACAAGTCAAAAAGTGAACGAATGACTGTATAATCAATCTTATATGCATGACCACCTATTCTAAACCGCAATGTATCCATTTTAGGATTATAACACACAGTGGTAAAAAATTCAATAGTTGGTACATCACAACAAATTAAACGACCCTAATCAATATTCATAACTAACCGTTCAATATTATGCCTCAAACCTAGAGTTTATAACAATTCAAAATCCAAGTATTAGGGAGGCAATAATTCTCTATCTTTAAAGTCCCAAAATTGCATACCTTCGTATTGCAAAAAAACTGGGAATGGGACACGAAAATTTACCACTATATCAGTTTTACCTTCTCTAGAGACTTGAAGGGGCAATTAGTTGATGGGTTTTTGGAGGGCAAGCTTCTTTGGAGTCATTGATTGAGAAAAATCTGCAAAAATAGTCAAAAGACAGTTAGCACATTTTAGAGAGAGAAATAGAGAAAAACTCACCAAATTCTTGTATTCTTGAGTAAGTAATATGAAATAAGTATAAAAGTAGTGATTAATGATGGAAAGAGTAGAGAAAATACCAAGATTTGGTGAAAATATGGAAGGATTTTTGAGTTTAAGATTAGTGGAAGTTGGCTTCGAGTGAGAGAAAGTGAGAAGATGAAAAGAGAAGAAAGAAAAGAGGGAGTTTTTAAAAATCTTCTGTTGAAGGATCCCACGATTGTGGAAATCCCTGTGATTTCGACGATCATGGGCTAAGGCTCTAGAAGGTTTATAGAAAACCTTCCCACGTTCATGGGAAATAAGCCTATTCCCACAATCGTGTGTTAAGGCTCTAGAAAGTTTCTGAAGAGCCTTCCCACGTTTGTGGGAATCAACCCAATTCCTATGATCATGGATTATCCAACTTTTCCAACATTTTACCTTTGTTCTAAGCTTAGCATGCATTCCCAACATTCAGTCAACTGACCAACACATCAAAATCAACTAACCAATAAGACATTTGAAAATAAAATTAAAAATTAAACAAAATTGAAACACACAAGTAAACAAAATCAAGCAAACGACATGTAAACATACTAAGTTAAGGTCATTAGCTTGACCATTTTACATGCATTCATGAAGGAGTAGAAGAAAGGAAAGAGATGACTTCCCTTTCTTGCTAGTATGGCCCTCTATAGTATGGCTTACATCTATGCCAATTGACTTTGAATGATTTACCCTTATTATTTTCTAACTCTGAAGCTCCATGCGGAAACACTATAATAACCTTGAAGGGTCTACTCCGTCTTAACTTGAGCTTTCTAGGAAATAACTGAAGCCTTGAATTAAACAGAAGCACCAAGTCCCTACTTTTGAAATCCTTCTTCTTGATGTGAGCATTATGCCACTTCTTTGTCCTTTCCTTGTACAACTTATCAATGTCATAAGCATCAAACCTCAATTCTTCCAATTCGTCAAGTTGTAACAATCTTTTCTCACCCATAGGCTTCCAATCCATGTTTAAATTCTTAATGGCCCGATAGGCCCAATGCTCCAACTCCAAAGGTAAATGGAACGCCTTGCCATACACAAGTCTATATGGAGTAGCTCCTATGAGTGTTTTGAAAGTTGTCCTGTAAGCCCATAAGGTGTCATCTAGCTTCAATGCCCAATCCTTTCTTAAGGCCTCTGTAAAGTCCACACCAGGAGTTTGATTGAACCCTTTTGCTACAAGTTATGCTTTGTGCTTAGCCAGAGAACCATTCGAGTTGTATTTGATGCGATAGACCCATTTCATGCCCAATACATTCATATGAGAGGCGTATGGAATTAACTATCGTATGCTGTTTTGTTGTAGAGCATGTAGCTCATCATCCATAGCTAGTTTCCAAATTGACATAGTTAAAGCCTGAGCCACTGATTCAGGTTCTAGGGTAGGACATAAATTCAGGTCAGTATGATAGACCTTTGGTTTAAATATCCCACTCTTGGACCTTGTCTACATAGGATGTGTTGATTGGATTGATGAAGATAATGTATGTGGTTGATGTAACATGTTTGTGTGAGATAATGGAGATGGTGAAAGTGTATGATCTACTGCAAAAGTCGAAGTATTTATAGAATATGTAGGGCATGGAATTTGATTAGTAGAAACGGATGAAGGATGTGATCAAGCTAAGGAAGAGTGTACCTTTTTAATCACCTTATATGGAAGCATTAAGTGATTGATCCAGTAGACAAAGAGGTTACTAAAAATGGAAATTTTGAATGTAACTCTTGGAGCCATGGATAATAAATGGTTTTGCCAAGTAAAGATTATGGCTTTGTATTTTTCCAAGAGGGATAAGCAGTCAAGATAAGTGAGTTTCATATGAGAGATGAGTACACCCAAGTATTTAAATGGAGGAGCATGTAGCTCCATCCCTAAAGTTCGGGCCAGCTCCTGAGAATGGTGGATGTTCGAGGAACAATATAAGTAGCTTTTGTGCAAATTGATTTATAAACCCTACCAACTAGAGAAATGATGCAAGATGTCTTTAATAATGGTAATAGAAAATGAATCAGCCGTAGTGAGAAGTAAAAAATCATCAACAAACATTAGATGATTTAGCTTGAGCATCCGACACTTGTGGTGGTAATTGAATCGACCATTGGAGAAGATAATCTTATCAAGAATTTTGGGCAGCCCCTCTATGGCTAACACAAAAATGTATGGTGAAAGGGGATCACCTTGGCGGATCCCTCGAGCACAATTTAGAGGTTTAGTTAAACTCCATTGACAAGAATACTAAAGGATGAGTTATGTAGGCAAAGCATAAGTAAATTCTTGAAAGGAAGAGGGAAATCCAAAGCATCTAAACATGCTTTAATAAAGTCCCAACTAACAGAGTCGAAGGCTTTATAAAAATCTATTTTCCATATGTAGCTTTTTAGTCGTTTCCCTGACTAATAATCCTTGAGAAGTTTTTACATGAGAAGGATGTTGTCACCAATAGATCAGCCTTCAATGAAATCCCATTAGGTTTGACTTATAGTTTTAGCTAGGACTGTTTTCATTCTCCAAACCAAGAGTTTGGCAATCACTTTATAAAGGGTGTTACAGCACAATATCGGTCGATAATCTGATAGAGAGCAAGGGTTTGATTTTTTTCTGAACAAGACAAATGAAGGCATGATTGAGCTCTCGTAACATCTGGCATGAAGCTATCGTTTCCACGACAACTTTGGTGAAAAGGTCACCTGTGATATGCCAAGTTCGTTGGAAGAAGTGGTTCGTGAATCTGTCAAGACTAGGGGCCTTCGATGGATGTAGTGATAAAAGGGTTGCTTTGATCTCTTAATCAGTTTAAGGAGTTATGAGAATGGCCATCATTTAAGGGCTCATCAAAGAATTTGCGTATCCGAAATATGGGGAGACCGATGTGGACTCGCTAGCAATTATGTGAAGTAATCTCGGGTAAGAGTAAGAAGTGAATGATGATCAGAAAAAGAGACACCATGTGCATCAGCCAGCTAAATAATATGATTAGTATTCCTTCTGGCTTATGTAGAGGCATTAAAAAACTTGGTATTCTGATCCCCCTCCTTCATCCATGCTACTCTCGCTTTTTGATGAAGGATGGACTAATGCAACAAGAAAGCAGACTGGTATGCTTCGAGTCTTACAGTTTCAACAGCCCTCAGTTGAATACTCTATGGACTAAGATAACAATCACGTTGAGCTAGTTGTAGACGAGATTTGCATTCCTGAATCTGGTGAAGATGGAACTTGGAGAATGTTTCAAGGGCAGCCCTTACACGTCTTAGCTTTTGCATTCTCAAATTGATAAAAAGAAGACATATGTATGATGACAATAGAATAGAATAGCCAGAAGAATCTTCCATTAACGTCAATGTCTAATTTATACACATACAACAGCAACTAACTACACTATCTATGGCAAAATTCTAGCTAATTACATGGAAAAGGAATAATTTAAAATAGGCAAAGATAATTACAATACATCAATGTAAATACTGTCCTAATACTCCCCCTCAAGTTGGAGAGTGTAAATTTTGAACTCCCAACTTGCCTCTTAAGAACACGAACGACTCCTTCCCCAGTGCTTTGGTGAAGGCGTCCGCCAGTTGTAACTTTGTCCGAACATAACTAGGCTTGACTTGTCCAGCTTGTAATTTCTCACGAACTATGTGGCAGTCTATCTCTATATGCTTTGTACGTTCGTGAAAAACGGGATTCGCAGCAATATGCAATGCTGCTTGGTTGTCACAGAATAACGCAGCCGGCTCATCTAGACTCACCTTCAGGTCACGCAATATGTATCTTAGCTAGGTTAACTCCAAGCAAGTGTTAGCCATTGCTCGGTATTCGGCTTCTGCTGATGATCTTGAGACGTTAGTCTGCTTTTTGGGTTTCCCGGAGATAAGGGATGATCCAAGGAAAATACAATACCCTGATACTGATCGTCAGGTAAAGCGACATTCGCCCCAATCGGAGTCGCAATACGCCTTTAGCTTCAACTCGTTTCTAGAGGCCATTAGCAGCCCTTATCCCGGAGTGGATTTGATGTAGCGGAGAACGCATAATGCTGCGTTCCAGTGAGGCTTTCGTGGCATGTGCATAAATTGACTTAGTGTACGTATAGAGTACATAATATCTGGCCGGGTTACTGTCAAATAAATTAATCGACCCACAAGCCGCTTATACTTCGTTGGGTCGTGTAGAATATCGTCATCTTCGGGTGCCAATTTTAAATTTTGCTCCATTGGAAAAAATTCTGGTTTAGTACCTGTCAAACCTGCATCTTCCAAAATATCTAATGCATATTCTTTGCGACATGAAAATCCCCTGTTTAGATCGAGAGAACTCTATCCCTAAGAAATATTTTAAATCACCCAAATCTTTAATATGGAACCTCTTTAGAAGACACTCTTTGAGTTTTTGAATCTCTTGAAGATCATTTCCTGTCAACAAGATATCATTGACGTAAATGAGAGCGACTGTAATGGAGGTACCTGTCGATTTGGTGAATAAAGAGTAATCCGCCTTAGACTGTGTGAAACCGGCGGCTTGAATGGCACATGTGAAGGTAGAAAACCAATTTCTTGATGCCTGTTTGAGACCATAAAGTGATTTGTTGAGCTGACATACCAAATGCTCCCCCTGGCGGTGAATTCCGGGTGGCAGAGTCATGTAGACTGTTTCATGCAAATCGCCGTGTAAGAAAGCGATTTGCACGTCCAATTGGTGTGTGTACCATTGACGAGAAGCGGCAACAGCAAGCAAGCATCGTAATGTGGTGAGCTTCGCTGTGGGAGAAAAAGTTTCCTGATAATCGATTCCCTCCACTTGAGTGTAGCCTTGGGCTACAAGGTGAGCTTTGTAGCGCTCGATCGACCCATCGGACCGATATTTGATCTTGTACACCCACCAACATCCAATGGGTTTATGACCTGGGGGTAAAGTAACCAAATCCCAATTGTGATTTTTAGCCAGCGCTGCAAGTTCATTGTCCATTGCCTTTTGCCATTGAGGGTCAAGGATAGCTTGGTCATAGGTACGAGGTTGGACCTGTGTGGTTAGTTGAGCTAGAAAAGCACGGTGAGTTGATGAAAAACAAGAGAGGGACATATAATGAGCAAGAGGGTACCTTGTACTGTAGGCGGAACTCGAGCTGGAGGATGAACGACTGGATGAGGGAGGCAGAAAGTAGGAATCAAGCCAAGCAGGAGGTCGTTTGTCCCGGAGGGAACGTCGTGGTAGAGGAAGATCGGGACGGTTGACGTCTGCCGAAGGAGAAGTGGGAGTAGCAGCAGGTTCGGATGGCTGTGTCTGTGGGTCGACTGGTTGTGTATGTGGCGAAGTAGGATTATCAGAGTTAGTGGATAGTAAAGGAGTTGAATCTAGAAGTG
>JANSVA010000001.1:7950987-7983464 GCA_025504915.1 Erythroxylum reticulatum | reverse complement strand
TTTATATGCATAAATAATTTTTATTACAAAATAAAATATAGTTAAAATTAATAAAAGTGCTTTTTATTTTTATGTTGTCGAATAGTCTACTGTATGAAGCTCTTTCAGAAAAGCTGTTTTTTAATTAATAGCCAAACAGTCAATTGGCTTTTTAGAAAAGCTTTTCTCAGAAAAACTCTACTGACAAAAGCTCTACTGATATAAGCTCATCCAAACAGGCACTTAGTCTTTCTTCAAAATGTCTCTAAACTGCAATTAATTTTTTTTGCTAATTGAGGCAGCAATCCACTGGTACTGTCTTTGAATTTTTGGCCACTTTTTGATAAGGAATTTGTTTTGGAATCTTACGCGTGTTTCGCATATGATGATGATTTGGTTGATTGGCATACAAACGAGGAGCTAAACATTGCCTTAACTTCTTCAATGTCATGGTGATTACTTGTGTCTGTGAAAATGATTTTTCAAAACATTCTTGTAGAATAAAGGATTTCTGATTTTAGATTTCTTTAATGTCAGGGTGATTATGAGTGTATGTGAAAATGATTTTTTAAAAACATTTTTTGCATAAAGGGCTTTTAATTCTTCAATGTCATGGTGATTATATGCGTCCGTGAAAATGATTTTCCAAAACTGTTAAGCTATTTTATTTACTATTTTGGACATTATTTGTAATTTGATATAATATTTTTTTTATAAGAAGTTGAATTGGTGTTGAATTATACTGTCTTGGATTATGTAGTATTTTTAGAAGATAAGATAGTGTGGAAAGAAGAAAGTCTAGTTAAAATAGAATCCTAAAGGAGATTGGATCTATTGGAGATAAACATGTTTTAGTGAGATAATCATGGAAGAGATTTATCAAAGATTGAGTGATTGTTTGCTACTGCATTTTTGTATGCGTGCATGAACAATTACAGAATATGATTTATCAATTTTTCTATATTTTTTCAATCAATTGTTTAGCAGGTGCATTTGCTTTGTGTGTGTGATCTATCATTATTGGTAGTTGTTTTGTTGGTACATATTTGGGATGAAATACATGTCCAATTGATGAGCATTAAAGCCATTGTGAGTGGGTTTCTTGGGTGATTAATTCGAAAGGTTCACAACATATTTTTATTAGATGACTGCCTATGATTTTGGTTTAACGAGAGTGCACAAATAGGAGAGTGTCTTTTGACTCAAGTGTTTCTTATTTTATATTATTATTTGATTTAATCACTTGAGATTTTATTTTCATCTTTGTTATCATTCGATGCTGCAAAAAATCTCTGTTTAGGTTAGCATTAGGTTGTCATGCTATTGAGTGTGAAATACTTTTACGAGATGTATGTACGAGTGGATAGCGTCAAGAGGTGAGTGATGTCAACACAGTAAAGACTTGCTTAAGACTATTGTACTTGAATGGAAGTTGATTAATCTAGATGGGGGACTTGCAAACTTAGGTTATATGTGTCAAACTACATTAACAAATTTCTATTGTACATGAATGAAAGTTTATTAATCTGGATGAGGGGCCCACAAACTTAGGTTGTGTGTGCCGAACTGCGTTAATAAATTTCTTGTGTTGATTTATCTGTTGCATATTAAGTTTTTTTGCTTGTAATTAAATTCTAAAAAATGTACAGTTGTTAACTCAGTTGTTTTTTGATAAACAATCGTCAGCTTTAGTTTAAAGCAACTGCGGCAAAATATATATATTGCAGAACTACATCCTTTGGGTTTTTCAATACGTATCAGAGATTGGTTCACCTAATTAAAACTTAGTGTGTCAAATTGGTGTGGATCAGTGTTCCCATTTATGGCTACTAGAGAAAAAGCATCGATTACAAAGTCACCGCTATTAGATAGTTCTAACTATCCTCCTTGGAAATCAAGAATGAAAGTGTTTATTTAAGCACAAGGGACTAAAGCATATGCTTTTGTGTTGAATGGTTGGAGTCATGCTATGACAACTGATGAAAAAATAAAGTGGCATCTAAAGATCCGTCTGTATGGACAAGGGTTGAAGAAGAGGGAGTGCTTGGTAACTCTGAAGCAATGCGTGCAATTTTCAGTGCTGTTGATGAAAGAGGTCTCAGTATTACATCAACGTGTGAATCAAGAAAAGAAGCTTGGGATACATAACAAATAATACATAAGGGATGAAAATCAGTGATAACTTCAAAACTTCACATGTTGGCCACCAGATTTTAAAAACATAAGATAAAGTAAAGTGAAACTATTGGAGATTTTCATATGCGGCTGATTGAAATTACCAATCAAGCACATCGACTTGGGACGAAATATTCAAATCTGAAACTTGTCAAAAAAACCTTGAGATCATTGCCTCCCAACTTCATACTGAAAATTGCAGCTATTGAAGAAGCACATGATATTAATGAGTTATTTTTAGATAAGGTAATTAGAATTCTCACAAAATTTAAAATAAACTTGCTCAAAAACAAGCGTGAGAAGAATAAAGGATTAATGCGTTGCTAAATTATGAATGATTCAAGAGACGACTCTGATGAAAATGATGATTTGGTATTGCTGATAAGAAATTTCAATAAGTGGCTAAATAAGATGAAGAAAGATAGACCTGAGTTCCTCAAACAATAATTTCAAATAGCAAGCAAAAACTCAAAAAGGTTAAAGGAAGGCAAAGAGGATACAATGTCATGAATGTCAAAGTTTCGTACATGTGTAAGCGAAAAGTGCTAACACTCTTAAAACGAGAAAAAGGGAAGTCTTACACATGTACTTGGAGTGCAAATGATTATGAAAATGAGTATGACAGTGAAGAAGAAATTGTGAGTAATCATGTTGTGCTGGTTACTTTATATAGCAAAATCCAAACCATTCCAAATCATTAAAAACTTATTTTTGAAATTTAAATCAATCTAACTACTAAACATGCAATCTAACTACTAAACATGCTAATTTATCATCATTAGCTTGACCTTACATCCTTCGAAACTCAACTGGGATCAATTATTAGTGGCTTGCTTCCACCTGTGTTGCCTAATTTCAGCTTTGTAGCTTGTAAATAAGCTACAAATTGCAAGATAATTAGAAGGACAATATTGATAAAATTAAGGAAACCAATTAAGTTCAATAATGTCCTTTTTACCTACAAACTATCAATAAAATAGAGAATAACAAAACTCCCTAAATATTGTATTGAATCCAACAGTTTGTCCTGTAAGAGGGTGAGCTATTCTTGTTCTTCCTTAGTCACCCCCATCTCCTCTTCTTTCATTCATGAATAGAGACTTTTGTATCTTCTTCAACCTCTATGTTTTATATCCTCTGTTCTTCGTTTTCTTCTTCTTTAGCTTTTAGAATAGAGACTTCCTTGTATGTTTCAAACTCAATCTTCATTGTCTTCTATTCTTCTTCCTCTCACGCCTTTGAAGATTCGACTTCATCAATTTTCATGAATGACCTACCCTCCTTCAGATTCTTTAATACCTTGTTCATGTGGAATTTCACTTGTTCATCTCCAATATGAAGGATGAGGTTGTCTTCATGGACATCTACTAAAGCTTTTATAGTGTTCAAAAAGGGTATACCAAGAACTAGTGGACAATTTTGATCCTTTTCAAATTCTAGCACGACGAAATCCACAGGAATTATAAACTTATCTACTTTTATAGGCACGTCCTCCATTAAGCATAACGGTTTCTTTATCAATTGATCAGGCAACTACTTGAGCATAGAAGTTGGCTTCATATTGCTTATCCCCAATTTCCTAAAAACTAACCAAGGCATAAGGTTTATACTTAAGCCAAATTCAGATAAACATTTAGAAATCTTTAAATTATCAACAACACAGGGTATCGTCAAACTCCCTGGATTTGTCAACTGTGAGGGCAAGTGTTGGTAATTAAGGCGCTATAACTTTCTGTCATGGAAACCATTTAATTATCATCCCAAGTTTGGTTGCTTGATTATTTATCTTTGAGAACTTTTGCATAGCGAGGTACTTTGCAATTTCTTTAGCTTTTTTACAAATCTTGCAAATTGTGTATCTAATTCATTTTTCTGAAGCTTGCGTGGGAATGGTATTTTTGGTGGGTAAGGTGGAGGAGAAATGTATGGACGATATTCATTCTTTTCTTCATCCTCTTTCTTCTTCTCTTAGTCTTTTATAAGGTGGGATTCATCTTGCTTTTTCGTTGGTTCTTCTATCTTTTTTTTTTCATTCTTAAGTATAATAGCCTTAAATTACTCTCTTGGATTTACTTCCATGTTGCTCAACAAACTTTATACACTTCTCTTACAAAATTCACTAAAAAGCTAACCCATTTGAATATTTAGGTTGTGACTAGAAGAGCCGTGATCTTTTGCTACTTGTTATAATTTCACTTTTAACCGTTTTTGGGCCTCATCTATTCTTATTATCTTATTCATTCATTTTTATTATCTTATCTATAATCTTATCCAATTTTGAATCCCATGAATTGAACTCATTGTTGAGATTCTAGTGGGCCTTGAATTCCTATTGAGTCCTTGCATTGTCAGACTAAAAGAAATCTGGATAGTTTTACCACCTAGGATTGTACGTGTTCTAGTAAGGATTATTACTTCCCTGGCCAAATTGTGCTTCATTGAAGTTAAATTGCTCCACATTGTTGTTTTCCACTAAGAAGCAATCCGATGTGATATGACTCTCTTATCCACATAGTTTGCATCCTTGTTAAATTGCCTTGAACGGAGAGAAAGAGGTGGCTTTCAAGCTGTTTAGTTGATGGGTGAGGTTGTCCATCTGAGCCTGCAATGTTGTCATTGAATCTACAACAATCATTCCTTCTTGATCTTGAAAGGTTGACTATTGTCTACTTTATTCCAATGTATAAAAATAGTTATTATTTGCCAGCTTTTCAAACAAATCATGTGTCACTTACACTGGTTGTCATGAAATTCCATGATGATAGATGTTAAACCTTAGCCTGATGAAGTCCATAAGGGTCCTTCACTCTCTGCAATGTATTTCCCCCACCATCTTCTTTCATGCGCTTATTGGCATCTAGCTCTTCAGATGTCTCATTCTTACTTTGCTAGGTGTTAAAATTGATATGTCTTATACTTTGTATCCAAACTTCCTTCTCTCGTCTTTTTTTTTTCAATTTCTTGTGATGGGGTACCACAATCATAAGAAAGGCAAAAAAAATTCCTTATAACAAAGGAATTCAACTACTCCTAAAATAATTCCCCGACAATGACGCAAAGAACTTAATGAGCAACTTTTAATCTTATAAAACTCTCAATATTCAACAAGCACACAGGTCATAGCATAGTATATGAGGTGTCGATCCCATAAGGAATTAGTGAACTAATCGAATCCTAATTTGTCTAAGGCCTAAAAGTGTATTTAAAATGAAACTAAACAGAAAAGTAAACAATCAAATATGGAGTTATTGAAATTAGAATTCTAAATTAATGTATGAAATCAAATTTGAGTACAACCAATTAACAAATCAAAAATAACACAAGGAAGATTAATCAAGGGGGATTTATCATATCATCTAATGCTAACTTGATTACTCTAGAGTTAATTAGGTATCAGTCCTAGAATTTTGAATGGTGGATTACTCTCTTTCAAGTTATAATCATTAACTTTAAATTATAAACCTTAAGTAAATTGAATTACTAAAATTGCAATATCTCAATTAACGAAAACAACCTATAACCCAATTAGATCTTATACATTCTAATAGATAATCAGGTCCTCACATGAGATTTCTCTCTGTATAAATTACCGATTTGATTGTTTATGAGATCTATTAGATTGTTTAAATCTCATTACCCAACCCAATCATTTTGCTATTGATTCATTCTCTCGATTTATTACCGAAGTATGCAAATATGAAAAACAGTCATATGAAAAACAGTCACAATACCCAACACATTAACATAAAAAACAATCAAATTAACATTGGTTCAAAAACAAATCACTAAAAGAGTTTAGAACATTCTAAGCAACATATCCGAAAGCATACATCAAGATGAGATGAATAATAAGAAGAATTAGAAAATAACTTGTCATGGCTGGGTTAGAGTGGTTGGACAGTAGCTAGTGGAAACCTACCTTATCTCCCTCTTCCTTGTGTTCTTTCTCAAGATAGAAAATGGAGGCTTTTCTTTAGGGTTTCTTTTTTTTTTCCTGTTATAGTCTTTTCCCGTGTAAGGTGAAAACTAGGTTTTACTAGACCCAAATATCCAAAATAACCCTAGAAAAGTTGAGTTCGGAAGTAGTCCCCACGTCTGTCGTAATGCCTACCACAATCGTGGCCTATATTGTGGCATTTAAAAATTGCTTCTGTCACAATCTTGGCTTCTCATACCTACTTCTGTCATGATTGTGGCCTTCCCTGCTTGCTTATATCACAATCGTGGCACTTGTTCCTCCTCCAAACTTTCTCCAAATATTCTTCGGCCTTCTTTACCCGATCTCAGACACTAGTAAACTCATCAAAAACACCTCAAAGATACAAAATTAAAGCTCAATCACACTAACATAATTCTAAACCTAAACATGCACAAATCATCTAACTAACAATTAAAAGCATAGTAAATTACCTAGTAAAACATAATGTAACCTATAATTATTGATGCTCAACATCGTCCTAGTGATTAACTTCTTTTTAACTTTGGTCTCTCAATGCACTCCTCGTCACTATCATCTTCTAACCTAAACATCTCCTCCTTTGCCTCCTTTTAACTTTCAGACACCTCACCGTCTACTTATTGTTCACTTTTAGACACATCATCGTCCTCCCTTAAGTAGTCATAGGTACTACCATCATCCTCATCGTAGGCTTCAAATTCATCAGCTATATTAAATAAATATGGGTTATGTTGTAATCTATATATGAAAGCTTCACATTTATCCAACCTATCCCTCACCTTACCATATTGACTAAGGATATTATCTTATTTTTCTTATATTGTTCTTCAGTATAACTTTATTTCTACCTTTACTCTTTTCTCCCCACTTACATCCTTGTATTTAGAAATGCTTTTATTTTCAAATTGAGTCATAATGAACATGAAAGAAAACATTAGTAGCAAAAGTACTCCTTCTCATGTTTCTTTCAAAATTTTACTCAAATTATAACCTAAACTTGACTAAAATATCTTTTAAAACTAGATAATCTAATTTTAGAAAGCTAGCGTAAATCCTATTTTTTTTTAAAATACTCTTAAAAAAAGGCAAATTTGATAAAAATGAAATAATGAAGACACTACCAAAGGCTAAGGCACAACAAAGCTTTAAAAAATAGAAAATTGAATGCAATGAAACCTAATTATACCTAGCAAAAAGGAAAGAATAAATGAATAAGAACAAATTAAAAAAAAAAGAATAAATAAGATAAATAATAAACATTATTTTTTATTAACATGTAAAATCATAAAATAAGAAACAAAAACCCAAAATAATTTTTTAACGAATCTTGTTCAAGAATAATCTAAACAAGAAAATTGGATATAAGGAAAAAACACAATAATATCAAATTTTAAGCAATGATATCTAGAACAAACTTGAATATAAAATTATATGCTAACACTAATTTGTATTATAACCCTCATTAATATAATTGATGAGATTTGATATCAATACAGCAAAGCCTGTGACTATTCTATTGAAAACAAGTTAATCAATAAAATCAAATACAAAATAACACAAGAGAAGGATCTGAATCACCACACTTTACAAAAGAAGGGATTATGAGTGATAAGATCCTAAGGTTGATCTTAATAGAGAATCCAACAAGCTAGATAAGATTGATAGTTAATAGAGAACCTAACATAAGAGTTTCTCTAAGAACAAAGATGAAGAAACCTCTCCAAAGGTTTTTTATTTAACAATAATTATAAGTTGTCTTCATTACAATAATAACCATACCTTCTATAGGCTTAAGCCTTAAAACTAGAATCCTAAAAGGAAATAATAATCTAGAAATAATCTAATTATAAATAAATAACTTTGAAATACAAAAATCCATATGTAAACATAAATGTGAAAATTTAAACAAAATATCAAACCTAATTATAGAGCCCTAGAAGAAAATGACATCTGGAAATAATAAGCCTAACTAATTAAAATTTATGTACAATAGTTATATTAGAGATAACCAGTGCTAATTTTACTTAGTACACAAATGAAATACGAGTTTGGCACCGGTTATAAGTTAAACTCTAACACTATTTTGTTTTTTGAAATTCTAGCCTGCGAAGCTCCTCAACAGAACAAATTCTATTTGTTTTTTAGTCTTGTGCCAGTTATGTTCTATAACTACAATCTCCAATTTATTTTTATGCTTAACTTAGACCTCTGACAAACTTTCTAGTCTCTCTTCATGCCTGTACCATGTAGAAACGTATGTCGCTCAAATGCTAGATTCTCATCACAAACTCACAACTAAGAACATAAACGTAGGCATGACTTTAATTTATTTATTTTTTGGTAAAAGATTGAAGCTCTTCGATCTTTCCAATATAGATGATCTCTTGTTCTTCTAAAAAGATAGTACTAATTAACTCAAAATACTGACTTATTTCTTGAGCAAGTTCAATAAGATGTCAGGACTAACCGTTAATCATTCCAAGAGTTCCTTCTATGTCTTTATAGGTAACACTTTTGAAGCTAAACAACTTGCTCAATTCATAAGCATCAAGCTTTTGTAATTTCCACTCAAGTACCTTAAGATCCCTATCTCTGCAACGTAATAATAGGGATTTCTAACATTTATATGATGCAATTTATAAAATAATTGGTAATTGGAGTAACAATTATTTAACTCATGTAAGGATCATCACAAATTTCTGTTAGTGTTCCAACTTACCTCTCCCTATCAGCCAAATCAAATTTATTGAAATGCTACTATAGAATTTTCTTCGGACTAGGAATGGAGATGCAAATCCATAAGGAATATGAGTAAGATGTTGCTTGGAAAAAAGGATCTACAAACTCCTTAATAATCAATAGTCACTATGTATGCATAGGTACATTCCCTAATCTTGAATGGAGTAAACTTATGGAAAATACAACCTACAAGCACTATCTTATGGACACAAACAAATACTCAAGCTCAGGAACAAAATGAAATGTTATATTGGAGCCAAAACTGGAAATGGAGCAAAAACTTTAATACGTTATGATAACTGATATTCCGAATGACCCCTGATCAGTTTACCAAATGCCAACTCCCTGATGAACTCAATACCTGAGAATTCTAAAGTGGTAACCATCATACAAGGGAACACATGATGTTGGCCTCCCCTTAACTCTAGAGTATTAAATACCGCCATCAACTCATTACCAACATATTTGTCAAATTTGTTAGCTAAAGACAAATTCCTCTACTTGAAGCATAAATTAGGTAATTTCACTAATCAATATTGCTAGCATATATTACCAAAAATTATAAAAATTGGTGCATTGGAGAAATAACGTTGTAGAGTAGGGATAAGACGAAGCTTTCATAACCAATTAGCACTACGTGTTCTCTCCGCAACTTGGAATCTAAATTCCATGAACATCTATTTTTCAGGTGCCAATTCTTAGTTCAATTGTGGATTAGAACCCAGGCTCTACTAAGTAGGAATTGTATGCATATTCAAAGATGGAAATTATCCCATGAGCTGCTAATATTTGATGTTAATTATGTTCAGCAAAAAGACCTCAAAGCTCTTCAAAATTCCACTTCGGTGCATTGTGTATACGGTGGAGAAAAGCAGACAGATTTTCAAAGGTCAACTGACGACATGAAATCCTCTGTTGTACATAAAACGATGTCGTTTAGGGGCAGAAACATAGTTAGAGCATGCTTATGAGAATAGAGGATCTGAACCCTAAATTGAGGATGATAATAATAGCGTTCTACGGACTTTGATATAGATGATAAGGGAAATTGGCACAACTAGGGATTTTAAGGAAAAAAACTCAGCAAGCAATGGCTATACGTTGGAACATCACTATCCTTAAGTGCATTGGTCAATGCATAGTTGATGATTGCTCTGCCTTGGCGATGTTATCACCTTGATTTAGTAACCTAAATGCCTATTGACTATAATCTTATTTGCTCTTGAAGGCTTTTCAATACAATTTTCTTTAAATTCCAAACAAAAATAATAATTAACGTATAAGTATTATCGTAGTTTGTGATTACTACTTACTAGCCTAACTGGTCATTCCTGGAGCTGCAGGTCTTCGAAAAGCTGCTTATACATGCCTGAATCCTGATAATTTAAATCTTGTTTACAATGTGAATATGTTGTTCTATAAAGAAAGAAAAAAAAAGACGAAATTTGAATTTGCTTTTAAGTTTGAAGTCGCGGAAGAAAATGTTTATGTTACCAAGTTTTTCTGTGGCCTCTGAACCTTAATCCCATTGCCACCGGCAAGAAACAGGAGAACTTGAAGTTATTTCTATGTACTTTGCTCCGACTTGATTTAAGGGCCTGTGACTGTGTCCGCTTCCATTGGCGTTTCTTTGTAAACAGCAGCTAGCTAACAAGTTGATGACCTGTGTGTTAATAACAAGTTGGTTTTGTTTTTCTTATTTAACGATTATATTAGCAGAAAAAATAATTTACTCGGACTTCCAACATGGAGCAAGTAACCACGAGACAGGCAGGAATTTGACCTAATCAAACCTATTGAGCTATAACTTTTTCCGAAAGATCCTCTAATTATTATTTGTATAAAAAAAATCCCCAAAGATTACTGTATTGAATTGGTCGACAAAAGCTCTTTTAACGCCTGGATTCGTCTTTGGGTATCTGAATATAAATTTCAAGTTTACAAAAGAAAACTGCAAGAGCTTCAATTCAAAAGATTATCGACGCCCCTCTCTTTTATAATGTATGGAAAACTAATGGTGAAGTTAAATTTATCAGAACGTATTGAAGCATAAATAGATATGTTTTTGGAGCAGATATTGCCTACCAAAAGTCGCGAGCATATTATTCTTCCTGCGTACGCCCTTCCCACTCAGCTGAGCGATTTTAGTTGCGCCCATAACAATGCAAAACTGAAGTAGCACCAAAATTACAGGAAAGGAAAAAATGTGGTGGAATAAAAAAGTAAATGAATAACCCATCTGTCACAGATTTCATGGTCACTCCACTAAGAAAACCTATCTAAAGGCACAAATGAAGAAGAAATATGATAATCAGAATAAGAAAAAAGATGATCGGAATTCAGGGGAAGCCATTAAAAGATCTATCAAAGTGGAGAAGCTGACCATTGCATTTGGGACAATCTTCTACTTGTTTTGGGACCATAAAGTACATTAGACAGCTCTTGCAACCAGCCACGATCAAGACATGATCTTTTTTATCTAACCTGTAAGGCTCTCTTGTGGAAGAAGGAGAGGACTTTGATGACGACTCCTCACTGTCGTATGAGCTGTCATCTTGTGAATAGAAATCCCCATTGTCTTCTTGTGTTATCCTCGGGTCTTCTTTGGCTTTCATGCCATTTCTCCAGTTTATGTAGTAAATCTCCCCTGTCTGCCAATACACACAACTCCATATAAGCTACCAGTACCAGACTAATCTTCCATTTTTAGCAGCCAATGGAAATAATTTTAACCTAGAGGAACAAGCAATGACTATTATTATCCTGGAAAACAAATTTCTTTCAGTTCCATATCTACAAAGAAAGAGGTAACGAATCTTTGCTTTCTTTTTCTTGGACAAAATTTACTCTTTAACAGCAGAAAACGCAAGCCCATGAAAGTATAAGGAAACTGCTTTCCTCTGTTTCCATACTTCTTAACGACTCCAATTACAATGGAAAGGAAAATGATTACATCTTTGATCAAACCCAGACACAAATTTTCATGTACAACTGTAAAAATTGAAAAAAAAAAAAACAAAAAGGAAGTTCTGTTTGAGGTTTCTGCGGTGGGCAAGTCAGTTCTTAATCTTAAGGTACGGGAGGGAGAACTATATAGAGAGCAGCAAGCATTGATTACAAGGCAGTAAAGGAACCACAATAAAAGGATTAAAAGAAAAACCCAAAAAGCAACAAAGAAAAATCAAATCCACAATGTGGATCTGCATTAAATGCAACTATTAACGTAAGACAAAGGGACTCAATAAAATCTGAAAGTCACCGTCGGAGTGATCCCTTATTAATAACAATAATACCAACAGACCTTCAAATCAAGGCATTGTTCCCAGTGGTAAGGAAGAGAAAGATGCGAATTAAGCTCGACGGTGGTGTCAGAGTTTGGTGCTCGAATGTGCTCAGCGGGCAACGACGCATCTACATCGTCGGAGCTCGACGTAACCGACCCTCCCAAAACACCGCTACTTCGGTGGTTGTTTAGAGAACAGTTCTGGAGAGACCTCTCCAGAGATGCAGTTATGGTGGCCATGTTTGAAGCTGACATCTACAGTCTACTAATACCCTCCTTCCCTAACATCCACCCACAACATTTAGAAAGATCAATAATACTTCAGTCCTAAACACAGGAGATGAAGAAGAAGGATTAAAAGAGAGAGAGAAGAGAGAGATTGGGCGAGCAATGGAGTAAGTGAATGGGTGAGAAGTCTGTGGGACGCGCGTGGGAATAATGCAGAGAAAGCTGAGTGGGCCCCAAGAACTGTTGGGAGCAGAGAATCACTGCGGGATTTGTCTTGCATCCACAAATGAAGCTGTATGTATGTATAATGGATGTATAGAAAATGGAGACGAAGTGGAAACGCGATTGCCCAAGGGAATGCCGGAACTTTCTTTCACAGTTTTGTTTGAAAAGGAAAAATTACTTGTGAGGTATTCCTCGCTCATCTAAATTTGAAAGTTAGTGAAAGGCATTGATTTGCTTATATCCAAAAACATCAACACTGATGAAAATAAGAAAGAGTCAGAAAAAAAAGAATAGCTTTAACGTTGGTTATGGTTACTAATATTGGCAGCATCAACAATGGATCTTAAAGCACGTAAATGTAAGTTCAGATTAACAGACGGATTTTACCCGTCGTGGGAATCTATTCCTTTTAGTAAGATATTCTTCTGCCCGCTGGGATGTCCGTATTACTAATCCTTTTCCATATTTCTCTTATGAAAATGCAAAGTTTTGTTATGACTCAGACACGCACACGCACGCTCCAGCTAAGAAAAAAATTTGTCAAATTCTCTTCCCCGCACAGTTTGGTAAAAGTGAACCATCGTACATCTATTGCTTTTTTTGCATATTTGTTTAGTTAAAGGGTGGAGCTGCCATTATTCTACCAGACACACACACCTGCTTGCACGCCACTAATTATGGAAAAGCTTTAGGATTTGCACTCATTTACATGGTCCTTTTCTAGTAGAAATAAAAGATTCATTAATATAAGGCATATTAATGATAGGTCTTTTTTTTTAATGAAAAGTAAATAATATATTAAATCAAAAGCATTTGTACATTAATCCTTAGGGCATACACCAATCGAAAGCTGTAATAAAAAAGATATCAAATTTTCTCGCTACGTTCAAAATATCAAAAAGTAATAAGTTCGATGGGATATAATCTATATAAGATCATATACATAACTGTTTTAATTTTGGAGATTACATCTAAGCTCGTAGCAAAAGCAGACTCTAGTTGTATAACCTTCCTAATCTTCCATACCATGTATATGGTACACATGAGTGCAAGTCTGGCAGCTTTGCTTCTAAGACGTGCTCTAGTGTAGTCTTTCCGAATCCATTTGATAGCATTAGATGACGTGGACATAGTTCGGGTCAGTCCCAGTCATTCCCGAATAACATTCCAAACTTCACCAGTGAAAGAGCTTTAAAAAATAAATGGTCAACAGTTTCTGTTTCAACATTACAAAAGTCACATGTTCGGTCTATCTCCAAAAATAGTAAGTTATCCTTTATTGGTAGTCTATTCCGGAGACTAAGTCAGGCAATGAAGGAGAATTTTGGAGGTATTTATTGCTTCCATATAAATGTCATCCATGGTCTTCTTGTATGCTTGACTCTCAATAATTTATAAATTTTATGTGATGAGAGGATTCCATTTACACAACTTTTGTATGTCATACTCTATTTCCCTTCGGCCTCCAAGCTTTTCCATCAATTTGTCCTCAATTGATGCCAATTTTTTCAGCAACGGTGAGTCACAGTTGTGAGGTTCCCAGTCCCAAATTGAATTGTCCTTTAAATACACTTACCCATAATGAATTTGCTTTGGCATGAATATTTCGTAACACTTTGGCCAACAATGCTAAGTTCCATTGCTTACAATTTTTTAGTCCCAGTCCACTCTCATCTTTTGGAGTACACATATTCTCCCATGCCACTCTAAAGTGTCTACCATCCTATAGGAACACTCTGCAAATGGAGGTTATCCTCTCTAGCATAATTGTTGGGATGAGGAATGCTTGGAGCCAAAAAGAAAGCACCCCTTGAATGATAGAATTTATAAGTTCAATTTTTCCCGCATATGATAGGGATTTACCATTCCATGCGTTGATATAGATCTTTACACATTTAAGGAGCATAGAAAATTAGGCCACCGAGACCTTCATAGGTGCCAAAGGGACCCCCAAATATCAAACAGGAAATTCACCTATAGGGTAATCCTCCATCTGCATGATATTCTCCCTCTCATATCCA
This sequence comes from Erythroxylum reticulatum, assembly GCA_025504915.1. NCBI lineage: Eukaryota > Viridiplantae > Streptophyta > Magnoliopsida > Malpighiales > Erythroxylaceae > Erythroxylum > Erythroxylum reticulatum. The sequence goes on along the minus strand of JANSVA010000001.1, from coordinate 7,968,856 downwards.
CTCAGGCTTACTATGTAAATATTAGATTTTGACACATTTACCTTCAGCCCTGCCATTTGTTTCAATTCATTCAACAACTCTAATAGTATGCCTATAGAAGCGGAAACACCTCTAGAAAAAAGCATGAGATCATCCACAAAGGCAAGGTAAGTAATATCAAGTTGTTTACACTTCGGGTGGAAGTGAAATTGAGGCCTTGCAGTTTTGTTTTTAACAGTCTTGAGAGATACTCCAGTCCACGTAGGAATAGTGTGGGTGACACTGGGTCACCTTGTCTTAGTCTCCTTCGACCTTTGAACATTCCATGTAATCCTCCATTGATTGATATCAAATATGTAGTAGTTTGTACACATTCCATAGTCCACCATATGAATTTGGTAAGGAACCCTAAACCTTTCATCATATCCTCAAGAAATTTCCATGCAATTGTGTCATAGGCTTTTATAATGTCTAATTTTATCATGCATTTTGGTGAAATTCTCTTTTTAGTATAACTACGGATAAGTTACTACGCTAGAAACACATTATCAAGCATGTTTCTACCTGGCACAAAGGCGGCTTAGGCTGGATCTATAATTTTTAACCTTCATTATATGCTCATTCAATATTTTAGTGATCATCTTGTACACAACATTCAAGCAAGCAATTGGTTTGAAATCAGTTACCTTCGATACTGTCTTTATCTTTAGAATGAGGCTAACAATGGTGTGGTTTATCTATTTCAGCAATTGACCAGTGATAAAAACTCCTTCATAGCTGAGATTACATCTGACCCAACCCTCTCCTAGTGTTTTTTAAAAAAGGAAAAAGTGTATCCATCCGACCTTGGGACTTTGTCATTTCTTATGCCAAACATAACCCTCTTGATCTCCTCTTTTGTAATTGGAGCAACCATTGATTCCTGTGTCTGCTCATCCAAGACCATTCCATTTTTGACAACATTTATATCTAACCTATGTAGGGGGGCTGAACTGCCAAGGAGTCCTTGGTAAAAGCTCAACCAACAACTTGCCACTTCTGCCATTGAATTAGTCACAGTTCCATCCTCGCTAATGATGTGAGAAATGGTATTCTGCTTTCCTCTTTTCCTAGCTATTTTATGGAAGTATTTTGTGTTTTTGTCAGCCTCTATGAGATGCTTAAATTTGGCTTTTTGTAGAAAAAATTGCCTCTCTGCATCCAGTGAAAATTCAGTCTGCTTCCTCTTAATCTTCACCTCTTGATTCAACTCAATATCTTCAGGCCTGTTAAGGAAGGCCTTATATGATGTTTGGAAAAGAGCTTATACCATCTTAACTTTACCAGAAATGTTCCCGTATGTTTCGGAATTCAATGTTTTCAGAGGATTTTTTAATGCCTTTAGTTTCCTGCATAGAACATATTGAGTAGTCCCCTCCACTGCCATCTCCCAACTACTATCAACAATATCCTAAAATCGAGGATGATTAACCCACATATTGGAAAACTTGAAAGGTTTTTTTTTCCTAGTAGTTCCATTTGGTTAAAACCTACTAATACTGGGTAGTGGTCTGAATATGCTTTCATTTCCAGAAAATGTGCTGAGCAATTGTAACCCAAATGGCTCCATGCTTGATTCAGGAGGACCCTATCCAATTTTTCCCATAAATGATTTTCATGCCAAGGGTAGAACTTCCCCCTGCTCAAGGCATCTTCTTGCCTAAGTGCTAGTTTGAAATCTAGCAAGTCTTTGAGTAAGTAAGCCAAGGCGGGCTGACAACCCAGCTATTCCCTTACTGCACACACACAATTAAAATCTCCCCTTATGATCTAAGGCATCAATGCATCTTCATTCACTTCGATTGGCTTCTTCCACAATTCTCTTCTTTTTGTGACACTATATAGTCCGTAGACAAAGGATACTATAAATGTGACCTGAGATATGTAGCACTGAATTTTAGCATGTATGTATTGTTCTCCTAGGTCCAGCACATGACATTTATAAAAAAAATGGAGTTCCAAATAATACAAATTCTTCCCCCTTGTGATAGCACCAAAATTATGATAGTATTCCCAGCCATTGAATATGTTATTCATCATTTTACTCAAACTATCAATGGATAACTTTGTTTCAAGAAAACAAGAAAACTTACATTTGTGTTGCCTAAAGAGGTTGACAATAATATGTTGTCTCAAGGCCTTATTTAGGCCTCGGACATTCTAGCATAAGATCTTCACTTTTCACTTTGGGGGGGAGTCTCCCCCCTCTTGTCCCCTTTAGAGCTTCAGTACTGCTATTTCTCATTTCTTCCCTGTTGCTTCCTTCTTGCCTTTGCAAATTCCTCCTCTCATTCACTATTCTATTTATTTGTGTCATTACTGCCTTTCCCTTGATGGCACTCCCGTGGTTAGGCACCTTCTGCCTCTCTCTTTGATTTACTTTTTTGGGATCCATCTGAGATTGAAATTTTGGTCCCCTTTGTTTAGTCAGTTCCTCCCTACACCCCATTTCTTCAGTATCAACTTCATTTTGCAATTGTTGTTCTCCCTCCTTGTTAGGATTTCCTTTCTGAGCTGCTCCTACATGAACTTTTGATTGTTCCTTTCTGCCTTCCTCCATCTCCAGGTTAGGCTAGTTCATAACATTATTATCCTCAAACATTTCAGTGTTTCCTACATTTGAAGTATTCTTAATCTTTTTTTTTCTTAATTTTCCCTTTACATTCAAAGGGATTGTGTCTAAATTGCTTACAATGACAGCAGTAGCTAGGAAAGGTCTTATAAAGTACCATTTGTGTGTATCGGGTGGCCCTAGGCATATTCACCTTAAAGCTTGTCATAGGTTGCCTGGACACATCAACTTCTACCAACAATCGTGCATAGCCAATTGTTGATTTCTTGCTAGTGATCTTAGCCGTGCATAATGGCCTACTAATTCAAGATCCTAACTTTGAAAGCCCCTTCTCATTCCACAACTCCAAAGGTACATTTGGCAATTGTAGCCATATGGGAACTTCCATAAAATCTTTGTAGTAAAAGGCAAAACTTTGAGCAAGTTTCTTAAGCAGCAGAGTCCTCCCATACAAAACATATGGACTTCCTGCTAATACATTAGAGCAATCCTCCTCTATGTCAAATTGAAAAATTAGTCATCCCTGATTATGTGGCAAGATTTTACACTGTACATTCCATTTTGTAGTCAGTCCTTCAAGAGCCTTCAGTCCTGGGAATCTCCTTGTAAAACATCCCATAAGATAATATCCCCACTCTAGTTCAATTTGTGCCATGTCTTCTTCGTCTATGTTAACTTCATCATCTACCCGCACATAGTCTAATTGCATCCCTTGTTTTAGTTCTCTGTTGTTCCTGAATAGGCTTACATAAGAAGGCTTAGTTTTTCCTTCACGTTGCTTATCTGAAATTGGTTCGGACATTTTGTCGAGCACCTTTGGGGTTGATTCTTCATCCTTTAAGTCCGAAGTTTCAGTGTTTACATTCTCCCCATCTATATCCTTATCAGCTGTGGATGCCTCCTTATCCCCCATTTCACCTGTGCACATCCCCCTAGTACCCACATTTGTTGTTTTATTCAGTACCCTTTCTTCCTTGTTCTCAAAACCTGAAGGCCTTAGTTTGTCCCCTCCTACTGCTAGATGCATGCCTTGTAATGTAAAACTTTCCTTTCCCTCGCATTGCTTGCTCCAACAGCATTGTTTGTTTTCTGTCTACCCTCTGCCATAAATTGCCCATTCGTCACCTTCATTATTGAATGACTGTATTCCCTCCCCTCCTGTATTTCATTATCTCTATTGTCGTATTCCTCCACTTGCAAACCTATGACACACTCAGCAGTAATGTCCCTTCCTTTATGCGGTGTCTTCTTCTTCTTTCCCATGCCTTAAACTATCAAGAAATCCAAGTAGAAATTTACCCTAAAATTGTTCTAATTTCTTCGGACTCTCACGAATTTGCCCTAAAATGAGTCTTAAAGGTTTCAGACTTTTAATAGGAACAAGCAAAATCAATCCAAGTTGATGTGGTGAAGGACTATGAGCCCTAGTGAAGAGGATTCTCATCAAAGTAGAAGGATATTAAATGTGAATTTGTGGATTACCAATTACTTGAAATGATTAATCTATTGTTGTTTTGTGGACAATAAATAAATTGGTTGATATAGTTAAAGTCTTTGGGTGTAAGAAGAGTATTATACTGGTAAATAGTTTGGTTAGTTAACCACTTATAAAACCATAATCAATCTAAACTATTTGGATCATGGTTGGAGACTTGGCATTGAGTCGGGAATTGCGTTATGTCTTGGGTGCCCACCGAGATAGAAACTCGTAAGAGGTTCTTGAAGAATCCAACTTTTACTGATTCCTTTGATTTCTTAGTAGAAAATTGCATATTATCAAGGAAAGAAATGGGGAATATGATCTTCTTTTTGTAAATTATGGGGGTAGATCTTCCTTCTACGTGTTGTTCTAACTTCTCATAGAAACTTATGTTAGGAAATCCGATTGGATCCAATTCTGCGCATAGCGAAATAGTAACGAATTTTTTTGTTTGATTTTTTGAAATTAAGATCACTAAAATTCTATAAAATAATTAACATATGAATCATAATAAAGCGTGAATTTTAGTTTGTATCTTATTTCAAAGCTTGATCATTTTGCTGTCGTATCCCTCGAATCATTTCTTAAACTAATTCTTCTCAATCACCGTAGCTGAACATTTGCTTGGCCTTTCACGATATCTACATAACAAGTTGAGAAATCTCTACAATTGTTGTAGAGAGGGTTTGACAAGGAGTGCTAGCTCCATTAGAGCTTAAACCTATTTATAATAGGTTTTGGATATTTAAGTAATTTAATTGAAATTATAGTTTAGACAAGAAGTGCTAGCTCCATTAGAGCTTAAACCTATTTATAATAGGTTTTTGGATATTTAAGTAATTTAATTGAAATTATAGGTTAGACAAGGAGTGCTAGCTCAATTAGAGCTTAAACCTTTTTATAATAGGTTTGAGATATTTTAGTGATTTAATTGAAATTAAATTATAATTTCAATTAAACTTTAATTTTAATTACTAATCATTCTAAATAAATACCAATTATATCTAAACAAGATTCAATATCTTTTCATATTGATCCTTATTTATTACATATTTCTTATTTAATCATAAATTTTATCAAACTTTACAATCAAATCCATTTTGATTAAAATATCTTTACTCTCTTTAACCCGTTCTTTATTTATGACCCATTAGATTCTTAATTATGTTGACGATAGATACAAACTATAACCCTAAATTATATTTAGGATTAGATAAATCAAACTCCTTTAATTTATCTTTAATTCTCTAATTAAACAATTTATATTCATAGGTTAAGATTGACGTCGATCATCACATTATAAACACCAAAATATTTAGGAATGTCAAAGTGATTTTGACTAACGTTTTTATGCATGATTTTTCCGTATAATTCAATTCTTTTATAATACAATGTTAAGATTAGACATAAAACATTGAATTCATGTCTACTCTACTTTAGGTCTAATCATATTAGTTCTCTACCATTAGCTATTAATTTAATTAATGACATTTGTAAACTATTTACAAATGCCATTCCATCTTGGTCAAAGATTTCCCAAATCAATACTAATCGAGAACAATGAAACATTCTTCCTAGTTATTTTAGGATGATAAGTCATATCTTGATCACTCAACTACATCCATATAATTTATACCACATGCAATGACTATTGATTGAACTACTTAAGATTAGAGTAGGTCATAACTAGTATTAAAATATAATGATCCTTATACAAGATAACTTTGGAGATCTTAAGTCAAAAGATTAGTCATATAATCATCACAATGAGAATTTCCATAAACATACAAGTAATGTTCCAAATGAATTTCTCATATGGGGTTAGTTCAATGAACTTTTTCTCTAATAAGCACCCACACATATGTTTAAGTATCTTCATACTTTAGTCAATGAGATCGACTACTTCCTTTATAAGGAAAAACGTAGCATGTGCTAGTCCTTTTACGTTATATTAATGTTCAATCTTAATAGAATAATGACTAGTAATAATTTAGGAATAATACATAAATGCAATAAAAATCTCATAATTATAATTTCATTTGTAATGCATAATCATCCCATGAACTTTGTCGTACATATCTAAATATGTACAAGATAAAGAAAGCTTTTAAATGATTTTACCATTAAACTACAACTAAATGATTGGTTATAGGGCATAAACCAACATTTTCTACTTACATTAAGTCAATCATTTAAGTATCTTATACCATATCACCATATAAAGATCATGTTACTACTGGGATAATGGTTTAATAAGAGAAATTTATAAGATTCTCTATAGTGAGCACTTGATTAAATTTGACAACTTTCAGCTTAATTATCATCATAATAACTGCCTAAATACATACTTGGATCTTTAATGAGACCTTAGCTCCTTTTACATGCCTAAAGGCTCTAATGTTCTACAATACATTACTATCTTAAACACTGCAAGAACTATATCAAGTTCAATGAAGAACTTATTAATCCAAATAATCATTTCTACTATATGAAAAATATATCATGGTTTATACAACAACCATTGCCACATTGGAAGCTTTTTAATATTAAAATGATATTATTCCAAATAAAATAGACCTTAATTATAATTTACTTTTAAGGTTAATATTTATATAACCATGAACTTAAAAATCAACTCATACATAGAATAATGAATATCTTTAATACTTCATAAGGATTAGATATCTCAAATAGTAAATCTTTAGTACATTATCTGTATACTTGGACTTAGGATAAGTAAACAACTTCCAATCTATCTCTATAGATCTAATTCCTAGAATTAAGTTGTTATCTTTTCATTTATAATAAGATTTGTTTTTAGACAATTATATTTTCAGCAATTGAAAATTAGAATTTTTTTTCTCTTTGAGCAATATGTATATGCATACTTTCACTGAAGAGGATAACTGTACTCCTACCAACCTCCTTTTAGACATAATGAATTCATAATCATCTCTAAAACAAACTCTTTGAATTCACCATGAAAGTGAAACTTTCAATGTCTCGTAGCCTTTTAACTATGCATTAAATGTATGAACAAAGGCACTAGTTCCATTTGGATGTACATCGTGAGATTTAAACTTTTCAATTTTTATCTTACTACTACTACTTATCTTAAGAAACATTCTTCTATAAATATACATTGAAACAAACAATTTGTTCAATAGGTTTATAAGATTATATCCAACATTTTAGATATCTCATAACCTCTTATTACCCAGTTTAGTTCTAAACTTAATGGATAATATTAAATCTTGCTAATTGATCTAATTAAAATGATTGAAGATAAGTCATTGTCCTAGACATCGCTATGGAAGAAATAAATATTGCATTATACAATATCTCATAATGTATATTCCTCTTTACATAAAACCATACTTCTATGAAATTTTATTGTGAAGGTATTCACCAAAGAATCTCATTCCTTATAGATAACTGAAAATGTAAAACTTACTACAACAATCTCATCAAAGTGCTTCAATATTCTTAATTCTTATTTTCTACTTAGATTTAAACATTTTCAATTTTTCAAAATTTAAATCAAAATTTCATTTAATTCATATGACTATATCACATAAAGTGATTAGTAATATAATGCAACATAAGAAGGGATACACAATTGTGTATCTGGTTGTATAGATCCCTTATGTCGTGTACAATCGCAAATTATGAAGATTTTAGGTTATAAATGATCGAGTATATGCCTATGTATCTCCTAAAATCTTAAATTACTATAGAAAGACGTTATTAAAGGCAAAATAGGGGAGCAAACATTCAGAAGTGATTATAGAGGCAGATATCGTTCAGAAGGGACGATTTTGATTCAGAAAAGAGGAAAACAATTAATTTAAGGCTACAATTATAATTTAACAATTAAAATAGTTTCATTTGTTAATTACAATATTTCTAATTTTAAAATTTGATATTAATTAGTTTTTTGTTAATTTCTAATTAATTTTGCTTATTTGTTTATTTATTTATAAGTGTTAGTTTATTAATTATTTCTAGTGTTTAATTTTTTGTAGTTAGTTTGTTTTTGCAATTAATAATTTAGTGAGCATAATCGAATTTAAATGTAGGGAAGCTAACATCAACATCTTCCTGACCCTACGCAACATACTTAGCTTGAGAAGTACTATATGATAAAAGGTAAAACATTTAATAGGAAATGAAGAGAAAACATGGTTATGGTTTGACAACTAGAGTGATAAGGGTCCCCTAAAATAATCCACTTAAGATACATATTGAATCCTAAGGCCAAGGTAAAGGAGTTGGTAAAGGAAAGTGAGTGTAAATTTAATCTCAGGGCTTTAATAATATATAAGAGGCTCTGCTTAACTGTAGACTAAGGTAGAATCTAGAGGATAAGGTAACATGGGCAAGAAACCCCTTAAGATAGTTTAGAAATAAAACATGTTACCATATTTTTAACATAACTGTTACCCAAAATGCATTGGTACAATCTGCTATAGTTTAAAGGTAATACTCCTAAAGTTTCTTTTATTATGTTGCTATTCGTAAAATAGGCTAACGACACTTGACAAGCTAAAGGGCATACCAAACTCAAGTCTCTTATGCATTTTTTGAAATACTGAAAGGGAATCAAGTGACCACTTATTCTTTCAAGACCTATTCTCTAGAGAAATTTAGAGGAGAATAGAAAACACATGGAATCACCAATTCAAAGAAAAGAACAGGGAGAATATAGTAAGACTATCCTCAACTATAGAAGACCACACTTTTCAAGCTAACATTATACATAGGAATGTATGTTATATAAAGAGAAAGAAACCAAAGGATGTTCAAACGTAAATACTTAGATGTTAACACACTTTATCTAAGCACACTGACCAAGATTAAGAAAAGCATCAAGACCAATCTTATAGTGACAAGGTTTATAAGAAGTGTGGCAATAAGATTTGGCTTATAAAGTGGATGAGATATAACCATAGATGACACTAATATGAAAACAAAGGACAAATTACTAAAGAAGGAACTACTAATTAGCTAAGTAAGGCAAGGTAACAATAAGAGATGGAAAATTCAAACACCAAACAAACAGATGCATTTTAAGAAATGAAAGAAGATACAAGAAGCTATTAAGATATATTGATTAAGTCTCTTTTTTTAAAGATTCATTGTTAAATTAGGCTCTAGCTTGATGTTGGAAATTGCTTAAGAAATTCATGTGATAAAATTTTTTCTCATTTTGGAGTTTATTTATCACATGATTTTCTTTAAAATTAGGGTATCAACCTCATATAAGGAATTTAAAATGTTTGTAAAAAATAAATCCAAGATGAAGCATAAGGGTACTCTTTCTTATCCTTAGTGTTTATTTTTTCATGGAATGATATGGAGTTTAATAACTTTAGTAAGAAACTAGTTATTTAGGATTTAGTTCTAGAAACTTAACCCTTTTCTTATAGGTTTGTTAAAGACTAAGCTTAAGGAAAATAATTGTATTTGTGTTTTGTTAAAAAAAAGTTTGGGCCTTTTTTACCATTCATCTTCGTCATTATTTTGGTAAAATAGTTATACATTCTAAATTATGCAATTTTAAAGTGCACCAAGCTAGGATATCATATTAGATGATCCATTAGGAGGTCATTTTAAAAAAACAGGACACCATGTTTCATATTATTTTTTAATATACTTTAAAGCATGTTTTTCTAAAGGATTTATCTTTGAAACAAGTTAAAGGAAATTAGAGCCTTTATCAATACCTATTGGATCATCTTAAGGGACATCAATAACATGTTATTCTCCTCAAAAGTGGAAGGTAATGCTAATATTAAAAATTACACTCCAATATTAATGACTATGCTAGCCTTATACAAGTTACAAACCTCAAGATGGAGGGAAATCACTTAATATAGAGTAATAAGAAAAAAAGCATATGGCTCATGAAAAGGAAACTTCATAAATTTATTTTAATGATTAACAGTTTTCTAGTTTTCCTAAAAAAAAGGTAATTTCAACAGTCATATTATATCATACCATTCTCCCATACTAGTGTTATTTGTTATGTTCACAAAGGAGTAGTGCTCCTTTTGGAATTAACAACTTTTTGGATGAGGCAAAGGGTTTTGAGGAAGCTACCTTATTCGGAATCAACTTAGACATTCAAGGGAATAAGATGTTCATCTGCATGAGGAAACTTTAACAGAAAAAAATGAACTAAAGTTACTCAATAAGAGGAGGTTTAATGTTAAAAAGGAGTTTACTAAAAAATAAAATTCACTTTACCAATCTCCTCTTAATGTGCATATTTAGGAACTAGAAAAGCAAGCCTTATATAAGTATAATTAGGCTTCAACAATCAATTATTCCATCCTAAGGTAAAGATCTAGAAACTTATAACTCAAAGATGGTGATAGAAATTCTATCTTTTTCTATAAATTTGTCCTCTCTAGGAGAAATATTAACAAGATTGCTTCCTTAAGTTTTGAGATTGGCTCTGTGCTAAACTCTTACGAAGCAATCATGTAGGAATCCTTCTAATTACATGGGTTCCTACATAAGTAGCATCTCTTCTATGTAACTCATAAACTCTATCATCAAAGATAAAATCTCTACTTAAAAAGTTATCTCCTTAGCTAGACCTTTTGATAAGCATGATATAAATGCAACTCTTTTTGCCTTTAACCTTAATAAAGCTAGGGCAAAATGGTATGAATGCTTTTTCTTCCAAAATGTGACACCACACCCAAATTTTAATTAAAAAGTAGTAATTGAATTCTTTCATCATGGAAGACTGTTAAGGGAGCTTAATGGATTTTTCATTTGCCTCATTCCTAAACTATTAGCTCCTAACTCCCTCTAGAATTTTAGGACCATTTCTTATTACAACACTATTAATAAAGTCATTTCCAAGCTCCTATAGGCTTAAAGTTTCACTTTCCACTCTTATTGATTTATCTTAAAGAGCATTTATAAAGGGCAAGAATACTAGGTAAAATATCTTACTCACTCAAAAGCTATTTAAGAACTATAATAAGAAGAGTTATTGTAAGAATTATGTAATAAAAATATAATTCCATAACGTTTTTGACTTCATTGATTAGAAATATGTTTTAAACAATCTTAAGGCATTTGGTTTTCCTAATATCCACGTGTGATGGATGAACAATGTATAACTGCAATCTTTTATGACATTTGGTTAATGAAGAGCCCTTAAGGATTATTAAACGAGTTAGAGGATTGAGAAAAGGTCATCTTTTATTTACTTAGCTCTTCACATCTAGTATGGAGCTGCTTGTAAGGATGATTAAAATAGCGATCAACCAGTAGCAAGGCTTTAAATATCATTCAAAATGTAGAAGATGGGGATTTGTAGCCTAAATTTTACATATGACCTTTTTTTTCCACGGTTTATTCCAACTCCATAAGTATTCTAATGTCTGCATTGAACACATTCTATCTAATGTCAAGTATCTTTTTTTGACAAGAATAAGCATTAATCAATATTATCAAAGAGTGTTGAACAATCAGCTAGATAGTTCTCAAATTTGACTAATAAGTGTTAAAACCTCCACTCATCTATCTTAGCATTCTTACTTCTATTAATAGAACAACTTCTTTGGATTTCAAACCAATAATTAATAGAATTCATAGGATAATTTCAAGTTGGTGCAATAAAAACCTCATATTAGAAAGAAGAGTTCAATTAATAAAGTCAATGCTAAATAGTTTGCACATATATTGGTCACCTTATGTTTTCTTCCTATAAATATCATCAAGACTATTGAGAAGATCATAAGAGACTGTCTTTGGATAGGTGATTCAACCAAGTATGCTTTAGTATAATTCAAATAGAAAGAGCTTTGCTTATCTAAGGATGAGGGAGGCCTTGCAATTTTGTCTATTAGAATCACCAAAAGATTCTTATGAGTAAGAGAATTTAGAGGTTACTCATAGCCAAAAGGCATTTGAGTAAGATGAATACATGCACATTATGTTTGGAATGCTAGTTTCCAGTCCATTAAATTAAAGTATGACTTCTCTTAGCTTCTTATGCAAATACTCAAACTAGGGGAAGCAGTAAGATTGGAATTCTAACATATACTTTGCAATGGACACTCCTTATTTTTCTAATATGACAGCTAGTATATCTAGTGACCCTTAGGTAGACTCGATGAACTAAACTTTCTAAGAAGAGACATTTCAAATTTGGCTACAATTAAAGAAGGGTTCAATATAGATTTATAGATCTCTAAATTGCGTAGTTCCTCTATAATCAACCAAATTGTGGATGTTTCTTTAAATCCTAGAAAAGAAGATTGCATTATTTGGTGTATGAATTCATCTAGAAAATTTACTATTGATTCATATAGGCTGCTTATTAGGGACCATAGTTTCGAAGTAAGATGACATAAAATATTATGGTTCAATTAAGTCTGGCCTAAAGCTTCTTTTATCCTTTAGTTAGCTATAAAAGGAAGGCTAACCATCCTAGATCGATTGAAAATGTTCCTTAGCATTCTAATATTGGCATGTTTTGCAAGCTAGGAATTAATGGAACATATGTTCTTTGGTGACCTATTACTTCATTTATCTTCACTGACTATAAAATATCTCTAAGTACTACGCCTAAGCAAGGAAATTCATTTATCTGGTATAGAATTTAATGTATGTGCATGTTTAAGGGAAAGACAATCCAAATGCAATCCCTTTTGACAAAATCTAATCATATCCAGAAGGAACAATTGCCAATTCCTCTTGCTCATCTTAGGACCCTTAGGTATTGTTGCTAAAGTGGGTTTCTGCACTGCTTTGAAGGACAAGAAGGATCTTTACTCTCTAGACTTATTTGCAACCATAATGAATTGAGGTTGAAATGAGGTTATGCTGAACTCTATGCTTCAAATATAGCTTAGATTGATTTTTCCCCTTCAGCTTTCTAGGCTTAGTACTTCATAATTGTTGCAAGTTTTTTCACTAGCTATAAGTTATGCTTGAACCTAACTAGTTTTCTAACCCGTAACATGCATTTTTATTCCTTATTAATGTACAATTCATTTTACTTCTAAAACTTACTTATAATATATGATATATTATTTTTATATAAATTTTATTTAAATAAATCCATGTCTATTAACTAATTTCATAATGTTGGGTTATGAACTTACAAATACTATTAGGGTGTTTGGAATGTTATGAATTGAATTCAATTGTAGCATTGAATTCAATTCAAGTGTTTGGAAACAGAAAAAAGGGATGGGTTCCATCATCCTTTATAAATTAAATTCACCTGAAAAAGCATCAGAATTGAATTATAAATTGAGACTTCAATTTTTTTTTGGACGTTGAAAATGTCCTTCCAGTAATACCCATCTAATCCTACCATATATCTCTTCACCTTAAGCAACCTCTTTCACCTCAAATAGCCCCTCTCACCAAGAAACAGAACAACAATACCTTCTCCACAAATCAGCACCTCCCACCATATCCAGGTTTTTCCTTTTCCTTGTTCATGGGTATCTTTTCCTTTTTCGTTTTTTTAGTCTGTGATCATCGTTCTCTTTTAGATCCATTGTTTGATTTAGCTTCTCCTTTCAAACTTGTTATGATATTATGTAATTTGAAGTGAAATTTAAAAAATTGATAGTACCTTGTAGTTGTCAACGCAAAAGAATTGCTTCTCGTTCATGCGTTTTTAAGCTTTCAAATTATAATAGTTTTTTATTGTCTTCATAGCTCGGTCTAGCCTAATGTCATTTGCAATCAATTTTTAATAATGAACTTTTTTTTATGATATCACTTATAATAAGATTTATATTTATAACTTGCTCTATGTAAGTGTGAATGTTTATTATTTAATAAGATTATTTTTTATTCAAGGGTAAAAATGTCATATGAAATAATTAAATTCATTTTGATTGTGTTCCAAATAGTGAAATTGAATTAAATTATAATATTATTAGGTTGTTCCAAATAGTATAAATTAAATTAAATTCAATCTCATTAATATAAATTAAATTCAATTCATTAATAAATTTAATTTGAAAGATTTCAAACAGCCTGTATATTTTCTTTAATCTCCATCGGGTGCTTAGTCATTCTTATTTAATGGTCAAGTTAATTTAAATATGTTTTTTTATTTGTAAGCTCACTTTCGATTTATAAACAGACGACTGACTTTGCCTAACTAGATGATAACAATTCACACACTATCATCGGCCCGCCACTCTTTTAAGTTCTGTTTTTACTCACTCAATTATTCAAACATGCACCCATGTTTAGAAAATTAAATCCTAACTATACATCGTGAGTGGGAAATAGAAGGCATGCTACATTCTTCTTGGTTCATCATCTTTATCCACAGTTTGCGGTGTAATTCTGAAATTAGATGCGAATAAAAGAGGAATAGACAAGTAAAACTTGACGCTAAAGTGAGTAAATAGAAAGGGATACGGATGGGCTAATCCTTATTAAGAGAAATCTAATTTTGCAGTCAGAGAAGCTCACGCGACAATGCCCCAACACCTCATTTGCCCTCCTAACCAATAATGTTAGTTGGACAGCTCAAGATCAAACCAAATGGCCGGAGGAATTAAGTTAATATCATTCCAATTAATACCTGGCCTACTTGGAACAAACCAAGTAAGAAGAGCATTTAAATTTTAAAATGCTTGCAACAAGAAGTGATGTGTCGTCCTTTTTCCTTTCCGATATTAATCGCTTACTTCAACTGCTGCTCCGCAATAATTGCGTTTTAGTGGACCTAAATGTACATCACGACCATCCATTTCCTTTAATCCAACGGGGAGTGTCGATTTAAGTAGTAATCCTAACTAGTCCAAGACACAGACGAGCATATTTCTTTTGCTCGGGACTTTCCCTGCAAGTTCCATAGCCGATCTACCGATTCAAAACTGTCACTATCTCCACGTTTCTTATGTGCTTTTTCTCTTTTGGTTTTATCCTCTCTTCCCACTCCAATATTAAAACTCTAAAACGTTAAACAGTGTGTCCTTCATTTACTCTCACTGTAAAAGCCTCTCTTCGCCATTTCTATTGCCTATTCATTTACTCCAACTGTAAAAGCCTCTCTTCGCCATTTCTATTGCCCTACTCTTGCTTGGATTCCCTTTCCCCATTCGGCTTTTGATCCATTTTATCCAAGTGGGTCTGCTTCTTTAAGCTTAATAAACATGGTAAGCCCTGAGACAGAGAGAAAGGAAAGCTTGCCCTGTGATTTCTGCAATGACCAGATTGCGGTGCTTTACTGCAGAGCAGACTCCGCAAAGCTGTGTCTTTTCTGCGACCAACACGTCCACTCTGCAAACCTTCTCTCCCGGAAACATCTACGTTCACAGATCTGTGACAACTGCTATTCGGAGCCGGTTTCGGTTCGTTGCTTGACTGATAATTTAGTCCTCTGCCAAGAGTGTGATTGGGACGCTCATGGAAGTTGTTCTGTCTCTGTTTCTCATGATCGCACTCCGGTTGACGGATTTTCTGGCTGTCCCTCAGCGCACGAGCTCGCTTCTTTCTGGGAATTTGATTTCGATAACAAGAATTCTAATCAATCTGAGGACATGAATCCCTATTGGGATGTTGGTGTTGATGACTTGGTGATGCAAATCGACCCGTGGGGATATAACTCCTGTGGTTGTGAAGTTAGCTTTCAGGATTTGATTGTACCTAACGGTAACGTCACTGTTTACGGGAATGTGAACGATGGAGAGGTATTATCAGGGTCTAAGAGACATCAGAGTCCCAAATGTGGGAAGTACAAACAGGTGATACACAAACAGTTGGTGGAGTTGTTCAAGAGAGGTATGGTGGCGGGGGAGAATCTGGATCCAAAAACGCCGAATAGGAACAGTATTTTTGGTGGAAGTATGGAGACAGTAGATTTTGAAAATGGTAACAGAGGCGGTGTGGTGGCCGGAGATGGTGCTAACTGCGGAGCTAACACGAAGCAGCAGTCTCTGCATGAACCGGGTTTGTTCACGTCTGTGCTTACGTTGCCATCGCAAGCGGATCCAAAGCCAGGTGATCGGGTCACCGGCGAGGACACGATGTGGAGTGGTGATGCACATTCTCGGGGAACTCAGGTAGGTTGCTTTTAGGAGCTCCGAGACAATTAAATTATGCAACTTTTCACCTTAGTTTATGACAGATAATTATCATGTGAAAGGTTGCCGTTAGCTGTCGATGTTTTACTCTTGAATGCAAGTTCATATATGCTCAATGGTGCATAACTTTGGAATGGTTAAGAGAAGTACTCATTTCCTGATTCTTTAATATTTTGTGCGAGATCTACAGGATGAGGGGGCATGTGCTACTTGGTTTGGATTAATGTGGGTGTTTTTGCTTGATATTCATCGTCCCATCTGTTTTCATCTAGGTTTGTCTGGGTAATGTGAGGATTTGGATATAAATTTATCTGTCATAGCTAACTTCTTGCTACATGAATTAGACTTAGTTATTTTGACTGTCTTTGTTAAGTGAACAATTGAGAAGCAAGCAAATATGTTATTTGGGGTAGCCTATTTAATTTCTGAAAAGGGACTATCTGAATTTCCTGTGCTTGTTAACCTTCAGTTCTTTGGTATTTATGATCATGAGTCAGTATTTTTCTATTTCAATGGCTTATAGTCACCTGCTCGGTTTCATTTGTAGTTCTCTTAAGCATCCTTTACCTTTTATTAGGTTAAAGTACATCAGATTTTAGGTTTATTTTAGAACGATCTTCAACTTGACGAATTTTCAAATCTTTGTTCACTTTTATCTCAAATTGTAATCTTTCTCTGCTTCCTGCTTTTATCTTTCTGTTTTGCTTTTATTTGTTTTTGTGGCTCCTGGATTTCTCTCTGCTAATAATTGATAAAAGTATTTTAGGTAAGAGGGATAACAAGTGCTGTCAATAAACCATGAATTTGTCCATTTGTTGCAGATTTGGGATTTTAATTTAGGACAGTCAAGGCATCCTGATGAATCTACCCAATTAGAAATTGCATATGGTCCAGGAAATGCAGGATTTATTATCAAGAACATCGACGACCTTGTCAGAGAATCGTCACTTTCAAACTCAAAAATTTTGGGAGACATGTACCAGATCAATTGTTCTATGGCATCTGATGAATACAATGTAAATCCTTCTTTTGTCTTACTATCATTTAGACACTTCATTTCCCCCAAAATCACTTACAAAGAGACATTTCTGCATCTTGTCATATAGATGTTCACCTCTGCAATCCTGCATTATGTTGGTGATTGGTTGAAGCAGATAGTCTTGCTGTCACGAAATTGCTAGTGCACTTTTATTCTCGATACAGAGTGGTGTAAAGTGTCTTCTGAGATGCCAAGTTGATAGAGGCATCTGTTAGTTTAGAGGTTTCTAAATTAACAGATGATTAGTTTCAAAATGGACTGTTCCATACATCCATTTGGCTAATCATATAATATGAATATCCTGTCATGCATAAACACTGATCTGGGCAACATAAAAAATTTATATCTCAGTCTCAATCAGGAGAAGGGTGTAAACCTCGTTACATGTTTTTAATTCCTCATCATAAATGAAGAAAGGTTTATTTCTCTACAAGTCCGGTAACAGATAGTTAAGCACTTGATTGTTAGTTTTGAAAATAAAAATCTTGAATGGGTTTGTCTATTTTATATTGATGGAGTGGCCATTGACTGAAGAACTGAACCTCGATTAAGTTTAAATTGATTGCTTGATCACATATTCGTTTATTCCAGTCTGTCAATGTGTTGCATATTGATTCTGTTGTCTTACCTTTAGTTTTTCCTGAAATGACAGAATAACTATAGTAACCAAGATC
>JANSVA010000001.1:7927375-7939552 GCA_025504915.1 Erythroxylum reticulatum | reverse complement strand
GAAGTCAAGGGAATGAGGGCTGACAATGAAGTACATGCTGCTGTGAAGAGGTTTCTAGCATTAAGGTCTAAAGATCAATGGTATAATTTAAAAAAGCATTTTACCAAGCACGAAAAGGATGTGAAACCGCATAATATCACAATGACGGAGTGGATAGATTTATGCGAGTATTAAGAGTAATCAGCTACAAACGTTAGTTTTTATTTGATAAAAAAACTTAATTTCACAACTTCATTGACAACTGATTATATTTTAGTATTTATGAATTGTGATTTATACATGTTATAATATATTTTGATACGTGTATGATTAGAAAAAAAAGTCAAAAAGCCAAATTGGCTAGGAGTCAGGTCAAATGTCGACCAAACTCTGGCTCCAAGGCCTTTGTAGCGATACGACATGAAATTGTGAGATATTATCTTTTTAATTATATTTTACTTTGATTGACATTTAAAAATTTATGAAAAAAAATTACCAGTAATAAATTTTTATACAACAGAGTGACAGGGATAGAGAAGAGTGTGACCGGATGAAGCTATGGTATCACAATCATTATGATGAAAGTAAAGATCAATGGACAACTGCCGAATGCAAAGCAAAATGGGTGAGTACATAGTTCATTTACAAATATTTGTTAAATGAGAATGTGTATGTAATTAATTCTTACCTTTTTAGGAATTAATGTGTCATAAAATGACACATTCAATAGAGCAAGGTCATCCGATGACAATGGATAAAGTGTGCGACAAAGTCTTGGGCATTAGATCATATTACATTGTTGGCATGGGAATTAGCCCTCGACTACAAGGGAAGGCTTCAATCAGAAAGAGACTTCGAGATGAATTAGAGGAGTCAAAAAGGGCTAATTAGGGGTTATAGTCTTAAGTCGATGAATTGACTAAACAATTTAAAGAACTGCAGGATCGATTAACTTCTCAAGTCGAACAACAAAAAAAGTTCTTGGAACTTTTATGTTATACACATAATGTTCGTTTAGATTAAATACGTGCTTATATTGATATATTAAATACTTATGACGTATTGTTTATTTTAATTATCTTATTATGACATGTTTGGGAATTGCAATTAAATAATAAATTGTTTGCATGTATTCAATTCTTGTTATACATGAATAATTACTAAAATTAATGATATATTTAAAAATTGAAGAATTATTAAATAAATTTATTTCATAAATAATATTTAATAGTTATTAAATAAATAATATTTTAAAATTTTGTTAAATATTAAATTAGCAAATAATTAAATTAAAATTATTTTCAAAATTTTAAAACAAATTAAAATTAGAAATACTAATTATAATTCAAAATTATTAAATTAAATTTTTTTCAGTAAATTGAAAATTTTTAAATTAATCATTAAAATTGATTAATTAATAAATTATTCCTATATTCGGATAAATGAAAACAAAGAAAAAAATTATAATTTATATTGAATCATTATTAAATAAATTTTTAAAAATTATTATAAAAAAATTTATTTTCGGTTAAATTAAATTTAATAAATGTCTTACAATTCGCGACGTCTGATGAATCAAACGTCGCGGAATATAGCTTTTCTGTGACATCCTTAGAACGTCGTTAAAAATTAATCAATCCGTGATGTTTTCACACAACGTCGCCACATATCCCCTCCTTTCCTGATATTTTATGAAACACCACCGAATATCATTGCCTTTCATGACATTTTCCACCAAATGTCGTCGATACCTATTACCTACCCCACGATCTGCGACATTTTTTGTGACATTTTAATAACGTTGGAGAAGGTTTTCTGCAACGTTATATTGTCTTCTTCGACGTTTTAAAAACTTCACATAAGGGATCCATTTCTTGTAATGGAATTATAGAATATGGATATTGAAATATTGAATTGTGTTGATTGTTGATTTTAATAAATTGTGTATTTGTGTTATGTAGAATATTGAATATAAATAAATGAATATTGACTTATAAACTTATGATGAATTCTATATTTGTGTCTTGTGACTTTGTGTTATGTAATAATTGTGTATAATGAATTATTGGTTTTTGGTGAATTGGATAGTGTATCATGTATGCTGACTCTTGACTTTAGGGTTAATTTAAGTAACTAAGAATATTGATTAAAATTGGTGAATCAAAGATTGTTAAATTAAAGTTGAGAATTAGGATTTCAATAACAATGTTGATTAGAATTAATTTAGACAAAAGAATGATAAGCATTACAAATTAAATTGTATAAGCAAACAAAATAGATTAGTTTATAATTGAATTATGTGATTTCATAACATAGGTTATAAACTTATAGTTGTGAGCTACGGTTAAAAGTGAATAGGTTATAGTTGTGAGTTATGTATTTATGGTTCAATGATGTAATCAAATAAAATGAGTTATATAAGAAGTATATGTGTATCTGAGTACATTGAATTATTGGTTCTTAACTTATAGGTGAATTGTGATAGATGAAATTGAACTGTGTTGTGTATGTTGACTCTTGATTGTGGAGTTAATTTGAATAAGAAATAAGAATATTAATTAAAATTGGTGAATGAAAGATTTTAAATTAAAGTTGGAAATTAGGATTTTGGTAACAGTGTTTATTAAAATTAGTTAGGAAAACAAAATAACAAATTATGTTAGCAAATTGAATTGTGTTAGCAAACAAAATAGAATAGTTTATAATTGAATTATGTGATTACATAAAATATGTTGTAACCTTATAATTATAAGTTATAGTTGAAATTAAACAGGATATAGTTGTGAGTGTATGTCTTTATTGTTGAATCATGTAGGTTATAGTTGTGAGTGTATGTCTTCGTTATTGAACTATGTAATCATATAAAAATGATATATATAAGATATATATGCTTATGTGTTAGTTTTGAGTTAAAAAATAAATATTTTATGATAATAGATGATAATGAAATTAACTGTTGTTTGTTTTGATATGAAGTTATTAATTTAATTTTGACATATTTCTTTATTTGTTTTACAAATAAATGGAAAAAATTTAAATACTCCCCATAATTCAGTTCCTTCAAGTATAGGAGGATTCGATGATCTAGCTTAGGTTCATGCTAGATTTATCCCTAGAATGAAGAATTATACTATTCTTTTTTATTATAACAAACATTTTAAAAGTTAGGGAATCGCCAAGTTAAAGAAGCATTTAGATGGAGTCATAAGTAATGTGAAGCCTTGTAAAAAAGTGAGCCATCGTGTGAAATGACAAATGAAGACTTTGCTTCAAGAACATTAGCATGAGAAAGATAGGAGGTAAAGATTAAACTATGAAATTGGTAGTGGAAGTTATTTTTTTGATGGTTAGGATGACAATGGAGATGTTGAAGGTGGTAGTATTTCCTACCCAACAAGAAGGAAATGTTACACCTGATGTTAGGAAAAGAAGATGACATGTATGTAATTTGTTTTGCACTATGAACAGATCCTGAATCTTAACCTTCAATTTGTAATGCTTTACAATATAGACAAGCAGTTTATAATGTGGACATGGAAATGGCTAGATGATTGTATGATTCAGGTATAGCATTTAATACAGCCCAATCTTATTATTATCAACTTATAGTTAATGTTATTACCTCCTACGGTCTAAGATACAAAGCTTCTTCAATTGATGACTACATAGATAAACTTCTAAATATCTCTGTTTGTTAAATAAAAAGTTATTTGGATGCAAAAAGAATGACTTGAGCTACTTATAGGTGTTCCATCATATGTGATGGCTGGAGAAATAGAAGACATGAGCCTATTATTAATTATTTGGTTTATTCTATAAATGAGACAATGTTTTTGAAGTCTTTTGATACATTTTACCTTTTTTGGAATAATGATACTCTATTTTCAATATCTGATGAAGTTTTGATTGACTTGGGCTCAGTTTATTATTGATAATGGTTCTACTTATAAAAAAGCTAGAAGAAGATTGCAAAGTAGGTACAATTCTTTTCATCAAACTCCTTGTGATGTACATTGCATTGACCTAATGTTGGAAAATATAAGAGATGCTAGGTATTTTTCTATTATTGATGAGTCTTGGTATAAAGTAAAAAAGATGACAAAGTTCATCTGTTGGGTCCTGAATTTAAGGAGAAAGGATTTCATTAATGGTCAAAATTTGTGTCATCCTGTTATTACAAGATTTGCAAGTAATTTTTTATCACTTCAATATTTTATTTTGATGAAGAAGAAGTTCAAGCAAATGTTTACAAAGCATAGGTGAGTTATATCTTAGCATGCTAGGTCTAATACTATATTAAAGTTTTCTAGAATTATAATTAAAGATAATAAATTTTGATCTCAATGTTAATTTGTAATCTGAGATTGTGAGCCTTTGGTGAGAGTACTTTGTCTAGCTAATAGTGATGAGAAGGCAATAATGAGTTATTTTTATGATGTCATAGAAAGGGAAAAGAAAGTAATCATTAATGAGATTAAAAAAATGCAACTTTACTCTTCGTTGTTTGCAATTGGGGCATTTTTGAATGATTGTCTATTTCATACTAAGTTTTACTAGGAAAGATGAAGTTAATAGGGGAATGTTATTAACTATTACAACAATTGTTTCCCATGAGATGATGTAAGATCTATTGAGCCACAATCGAGATTTATAAGGATGTTTCTAGTGATTTTGTGATGTCAAGTACTATTCGTCAAAGAGACAAATTTAATCTAGGTATTTTTTTTCTTTTGTTACTTACTGAAAATTAATCATCACTTTATTTTGTTTGTAATGCTACTTTTACTATCTTACAATTACTTAGTGGAACCAATTTAGAATTAATGTTCTAGAATTACAGAGGCTTGTAATTCGAATTTTGAGTCAATGTTTTAGTGCAACATGGTATGAAAAGAATTAGAACATATTTGAATTCATCAATTCAAAGAAAAGAATAAATTAGAGCACAAAAGATTAAGTGAGTTGGTCTTTATTCGATATAATTTAAAGCTTTAGGAAAGTTATGTTATTATTATTTTAAGTTGGATATAATTTCTTGTAATTTCTTAATAATTTAATTTTATTTGTTTACTATAACTCTTAATAGAACAAGTAATTTTCTAGATATGAGGAACTATGTTTGATAAATGAAAGTGATTTAGAAGATAATCTTGGATGAAAAAGTATTGACATGTCATTTGATGTAATGAATTTAAACGATAGTGATGATGAAATTCCTCTCAATTATGAAAATTTTGTACTATTTGAGAATTGAAGTCAATTCAAGTTGAGCAAGTATTCGATTAAATAAAGTTTCAGGTTTTAATTTCTCCTCTTCTTTTTATTTCTCTATATTTGATGTACATTTTAAATTATATATATGCAATAAAAATATAATTGTAAATGCTTTTGTTTTATGTTTTACTTTTAGTTGGTTGTTTTCTCAGTGCGAACTCTTATTACAAATTGTAATAATTAAAGAGTCATAGGTATTTATTATTCTTTTTATTTTATGTTTTGATGTAATTATTATTTATTATATGGTGAAATTGTAAAATTTTAAATATTTTATATTATCCTTAATTTTTATTTGTATAATGATTAAATGTTCTATTTCATATTAATTATGGTTATTATTTATATGTGAAAAATAATAAAAATAAAAATAAATAGATTATTGTTATTTCAAATTTTTATTATTATAATTTTAGGAGACATTGTTGACATAAAGTTATAAATTATACATTACAATATATTGAAAGATTATTTTACAATTTAAAATTTTTAAAAATTATTTTATAAAATTTAAAAATTATTCAAAATAATACCGATATTAATTTAATATTGTAGTACAACTAAATCTGATACTGTAATAATATAGTATTCCTAACTTTGGCAAAACATATTGAATTGTCATTTCTTACAACACATTGAGGTTGAGCTGACTTTGAAATTTTAGCTTCCCCAAGCAGAAATTTCTATCCTTATCTGCACCTTTTGGAATTTGTACTTGTTGGAACAAGAATGTACGTCATAGATGAGATCATAAGCTGATAAAAAGTTTTTATTTTAGAAAATGAATTAATTATCATTTACCATAACAAAGCTATATCGATCGTTTCAACTTCTCAATGATCTGCTCGAATTTATATATCAATACATCTACTAAAAGAGAAAATTGACAAAGTAGCTAATTCAGTTTACAAAAGCCATATGATCAAAACTGAGAGTTGTGAGCATTTTTGGCAATTAATACAAGTCTCAGCAAATTGATAGCGTCTTCTACTAGTTGGTGTTTGCTTGTAACTTCTCCCCTGTATATTCTTCTGTTCGGTTCTTTGCATTAGAGTAAATAGTCGTGAATGCTCTCTTGTAAGTCACTCCCTTGTGCTTCTGCTTTTTTGCTTTTCTGGCAATCCAATTGAGAACTTCAAACTAGTCGTAACATAAAGAGGGGACTTAGTAGCACTTAAATCTCAACATACATATCAAGTTTGAGTTGATCGAAATTTAAGTTGAGTCTTTTATTTTTTTCAAAAAATTAAATGTTGAATTGAATTCAAATTTAAGTTGTTCACACCTAACTTATGAAATATGTAAACAATAAAATAATGTTACTTTAATTTTAATTTTAAAAAATTAAAAACTTTTAAATTAAATCAAATTAAATCAAGTCGAGTTAAACCTAAACAATAATTGTTACCTAAATCCGACCTAACCTAACTCATTTCCAGACCTGCCAAAATCATGAGTACATAAAGAGAGCCCTTTACATTGAACCAAAATACCAACCTGCCGCTCCAACCTTGAACTTGCCACATTTGTCTCGGTGAAGACAGACCAGAGAACTAGGTAATAGCTATGTGAGGTCAAGTGACTCATTGCTAAGTGTCCTGAAATTTTGAGTACACTTTTTTTGATGACTATTATAAAATGTCTAGCTTTAATCTAACCTGAAAATGTAGAAACTTCATTTTGTTTAGAGGGAACATCAAATTCCATTTTCAGCACAAACTAATTGCATTATAGTTGCTAATTGCGATTGGAACAGCCTATCAGGAGTTGGTTCATTGACAGTACATCCTAAAGTAGATTGAAGTTGAGAAAACGGAGGCAGTCAAATTTTCATATGTCAAAAGAAGAATTTGGAACATAATTAGGCGTACTAGAAACTACAGAAGTATCACATTTTGCGCCATGTTTGCGGTCAAGAATTTAACAAAATATCAAGGGAACACTATACAGAACAGTCTGAGGAGATTTGGCCTGATCTGAAACATAAATTTCCATGCTGCCACAAGAAGCAAATAGAAAAGAAATATTAACGTTATACTTGTTTAATGACTAACAATTAAAGTTACAGCCAAGTATGAATTGGCCACCACCACAACAGTAGTATTTATGCTTGCTTACTGGAAATGGAGAATCGAGCTCCAATGGCTGCCACCAAAGTAAATGGATCTATTTGTCTGACTTGAGCATTAACGAGGTTGAAAGAACCAATTTTTCTACAAAAGAAACAAAATAATTAACCTGAAATACGAGGAGAAAGGTTTTATCTAAAACTGTATCAAGGACATGCAAGCATAAAATTAAGAACAATGGGGAAAACCACCTCAAAATAGAACAATAAGCAAAAACAAGGGAGTACAAAAATTACCTTTGCTTTCTAAAACAAAGAGTATACTTACTGGGGGAAACATTACATAAGAAAATAGGAAGCAGTAAGTACAAAAGTGCTAGCAACATATATCGGCGGCGGTGGTATTCTCCGGCCAAAAAAAACCATATATCGGTGGCGCAAAATCAATCGAAATAGAAAAGAAGCACATATTAGCATTTTCACTCTTTTGAGTCCAAGTTTGACAATTCATCTAGTCAGTGTTCAGCATCAGGTAATCAAAATCTAAGAACAATATTTCAGACGCACACAGCGTGGCACCATCAGTTTTGGTGCAACGTCTTGATGGTCCCACGCTAGCGTGCGTCTAAAACCTTCCCTTCTTTGCCAGTTTGCTTGTCAAAGCCCTAAATGTCTCTTCCTCTCCCAGCACTCATTCTAAAACCCCCAGTGGAAGACTATAGAATGCAGCGACCAATGGGTGTGAGGATTTGCACCCATAGGGATAGTATACTATATTCACATCTATTAAAAAATATTACGCGCCTTGGAATGAGTTGAAGTTAAAATACAAAAAACGTATGCAGATTTGCTTGTCAACATTGTAGACGGATACTGACAAGTGGTGACGCCATTGCCATGCTGAGGACTGTCTGTGAGAGCGGTGAGTCAGTATTTTGTGGTCTTAAACGATTGGGCGAGTTCTGCTGGCTTTGCCTTGGAGCCAAGTGGCTAGTCATGGGCCACCTGCTTTGCCGCGAAGAAACATTATGTCCTCCATACATCGCATCCTATAAATTCTCCTCACCTTGTTCTCCATCAGTTGACACACCAAGGGCGCCATGAAAATGATAAAAAATTCGAAAATTATGCTATATTGTTAGTGCTCATCCACAAAGATACCTAGATAGCATTTAAATCTAAACTCAATCCGGCTCGAAGTTAATGAATCTGACTTGAGTTGAGCTTAGATTGCCTAAATTCTCTAAGGTTTGAAAATTATAAAAAAACAACATTATTTTGTAAAAAAATGTTATTTTTTATTTTAAATTAAAAATAAAAATCAAGTCAAACCAAATCAAATTGAGCTTAGACTAGGGCTCAACTACCATGGGCTTGATCAAATCTTGGGCTCAAGCTTACCATCCCTACAAATTATCAATCCGCATTACATGAAAAAGAAGAAAAAAACATAAAATGAGAGATTTTTATCCTACAAAGCTTATATTATACAAATCAGAATTGAAGGAGTTTGAACTTGCAAATTAAGTTTGAATTTTTTCCTTAGTTCCCCTTTTTTCTTGTTTTTCTATGTCATCCCTTTATAACTACGAGCTTTTATATCTCCTCATATCAGAGTTTCCAAATTCAAATCATCCAAGATTGAGATAGTGGTACTGAAAATTAGTTGTAGTTTCTTTACATTTTTATTGAATTGCTTCACTTTTTAAAATTTTGTCGTATATAAGCTTATTGTATTTCTATGTTTGTTGTATTTTCTATATTTTGAAGTTTGTTGTACTTATAGGTTTGTTATATTATCATTATTTATAAAATTATTAGGTACTCATCTTATCCTCAAAATTCATTAAAAATATTGAAGAAACATAAATATACATGTGAATTTCTTAACTATCACTTATTGCATAATAATTTCAAGAAGCAATTGGAGGTATAAATTCCATAAATATAAATCTACGATCACTAAAAGCTAAATTTAGCCTACTAGCCTTAACTAAATGTTTAGTGGCCATTTGGTTCCACTTCTGTTTTTCTATTGTTGTTTTTAGTTCTATTTCTTGCTTTTTGTTTCCGTTTTTTCCTAAAAAATGAAAACCTGTTTGATTGAGGTTTTTAATATAAAAACTGAAAACAAAAACCTATTTGGTTGAAATTTCTAAAAAAAAATTGAAAACAAAAATGTGTTTGGTTAATATTATGTTTCTATTTTTTGTAATTATATTATTATGTGTATTAATTATAATATAATACATTATATTTTTAAATTAATTAATTATCATTATAGCTAAAATTAAATATATGCAAATCAAATATTATTAAAAAATTACACATTAATTGTATATAATAAAATTACATAAAATAGAAATTATATTAAGTCGTTTTAATCAATAAAATATGTCCATCATAATTACAAAAAAAAAATAAAGTATGTCCACCATATTATAATTCTTGAAAACATAATAGTACTATCATTTACAAAAAGAAACATACATCAACTAAAACTAATATAATCACTCCAAATTTGTCTAGCAATTTCATCTCGCTTCCAAAACATACCTCGAAGTTGTGCTGGAGTGATATTATACTCCACTTGAGAACTTGCATCTTCATTTTCACTTCCGCTTTTTGAACACAACTTTAAATTATTTAATCACTTTGTCCACACATTCTAATATAATTGTGTATAACACAACAAGCAATAACGATGTATTTTGTTTCTTCATATCATAATTCGACATGTTTTTAAGTATAGGGACTCTTGCTTTTAAAACGCTAAAACATCTTTCAATAACATTTCTTAATGAAGAATGTCTGTAGTTAAACAATTCCTGTGGACCTTGAGGTCTTCCTCTGCCTCTATAATCTAACAAATGATATCTTTCACCTCGATATGGTGAAAGAAATCTAAGCATATTAGTGTAACCTGAGTCAACCAAATAGTACTTACCTAACATAAAAAGAACATAATATTAATAAAAAGTTATTAAAAATGAATCATAATTACTATGTTTGTTTAAAATAATGTAATACCTTGTGGCATAGGAAATTGATTCGCCGGATTTGTCATTATTTCCAAAAGAACTTGAGAGTCATTTGCAGTACCTTTCCATCCTGCTATTACATATGTAAAACGCATGTCAAATGAGCAACAACACATAATATTTTAGGTTGGATTAATTCTTTTGCCCCTGTATGGTATTTGTTTATCGGTCGGAATATGTGCATCAATATGTGTATCATCTATTACTCTTATACAATCCTAAAAATTAAAAAATATATTAAAATAAAATTTAATCATAAGGACATAATTGAAATAGTAATTAAATACATGAATGTACCAGAAAATATGGAAAGAATTTTGAATTATGTTGAATCTCAGGAGGTGTATTAGTAAAAGATGGTGGAGTAATCACTCTTTTTGCAAGACGATTAACTACATATAAGACTTTTCAAAAATACTTCAAAATTGTCTAGGTTGAATGTTGAAAGCGTTCTGCATTGACTCTAGTTGTCTCACTATGCCCTATACTCATCAAGAAAATTGCTACTTGTTCCACCACAATCAAATGATTTGTTGCCTTTAAGTCTCCTAAACTCTTCAACTCATCACATAAGCTCAAGAAGATTGTCTTTCTCATTCTTAAGTTTTCATAAATCCTTGTAGGATTTCCATTCAAAAGTTATAATATCCAATCATGACCTGGTAGAGTAGAAGTTCTACATGGTTACTTTTGTAAATGAAAATATTTGTTCTCTCCTACAGCTACAGAAATAATGATTATCTTCTTCAGTTCATCATCAGAATCTGATTCAAAATCTGATAAGAAATCCATGCATCTACAAAGTCAATATGAAATAATTAATAAAATCTTCAATCAAGTATATTTATTCAAATATAGAAAAATATTCATAAAAATATAAACTTAAAATTAAGTCATCTATTCATACAAAGCACAAACTAAAAATGTTCAAATATAGAATAGTGTTTAATATGAAAGTATCAAATCAATAAACATTCGATACGCAATAACATGAAAATATAAGTAAAGCGACATAATCCAATCCAACTTCCTTATTTGTGTCATCTTCAAAAAAATATCCCTATAAAATGGAGAATCATGTAAAGCCTTCATAGTTTTTCTATATTGCAAACTGTCAACACCC
Organism: Erythroxylum reticulatum; assembly: GCA_025504915.1. Taxonomy (NCBI): domain Eukaryota; kingdom Viridiplantae; phylum Streptophyta; class Magnoliopsida; order Malpighiales; family Erythroxylaceae; genus Erythroxylum; species Erythroxylum reticulatum. The sequence goes on along the minus strand of JANSVA010000001.1, from coordinate 7,928,067 downwards.
AATTCATCTAAAGAATTTGGACATTTCATCATTATGTTAGCCTCTTGAGATCTACTCTCTGCGTTGGATGATGTTTCCTTCAATTTTTTTCTCAAGTATAAAATTTTTCCTTTTTGATTGTTCACTAAATATAAGTAGGACTTCTTCTACAATATTAGAATGTGTCTTCTTTGCCTTCTTGTTCTTAAGAGACTTCTTTCTCGTAGACAAAGAACTTTTATCTTGATCTTCTTTTCCATTATACGAGTAATCTTCATCAATGTCATTTCCATGTTCCTCTACTGTACTATTCGATGGAGATTTAGTTGATAGATGTGCATGCACACCAGTTGCAGTAGTATCTCCAAAAATATGATACAAGTCTAAAAATTCCTTACATCCTTTTTTCTTGAATCTGTGAGCCATTTTATGCATATATACTGATGAAAAAGATAAATGAGAATGAATAGTATGTAATATGATATATTAACAAAACAAAAGACCTATTTTACCTTAAATAGATTTTCCTTACATTCATTTATAGTATTAACTTCACCAATACAAGAGTTGTAACCGATTCCTGTTTCTTTCAGTAAGTTCTTGAAATTCTTCAATCTAGCCCTTAGTCCATTATATTTATTCTTCAATTGAATATCAGTATACTCCTTATTGAACTTTATTTGAAGCCCTGCTTTAATATTCTTCCAACCAGA
>JANSVA010000001.1:7860945-7881546 GCA_025504915.1 Erythroxylum reticulatum | reverse complement strand
AGAATCATAACATTTTAAGATATAATGTTACCGTAGATAGATATTTTATAACATATTATCAAAAGTGTTACTGTCTAGTGTTACTATATGTTATTTTTGTTGTGGTGAATTTTGGTCTCAAAGCTAATTTGTTATTCGAGTTTGCAAGTTTTTGGTGAGGGTGCTTCGCTTGGTTGATAGTGAAAAAAAACCAACAATGGGTTTTTTTATGACATGGAGAAAGCGACGAAAGCAATCAAGGCCAATCTAAAACATAGGCTTTCTTTGTACACACCATATCTTTCAATCATTAATGAGACAAGGAAAAGACAACTTTCTTTTTTGTTGTTTGTAGCTGAGGCGTTTTTGAATCCTAGTGTCTATTTTAAACTAGATCTTACTAAGCAAACTGAAATTAATAGAGGAATGCTTTTAACTATTACAACAATTGTTAGCATTGACACGATGCAACATCTCTTAAGCTCACAAATGGAGCTTTATAAGTTGTCTTATGGAGATTTTGGATTATCGATTTCTATTCAACAAAGAGAAAAAATTTGTTCAAGTATTAGTTGTTTCCTTTTTCTTATTTGTTGAAATTATTATCACTTTATTTTCTTTACAATGCTACTTTTGTTATCTTATGACTTACAGTTTCTTGGTGGGATCAATTCAGAAATGGTATTCCAGAATTAAAAAGTTTGCAATTTGAATTTTAAGTCAATGTGTGAGTTCAACAGGCTGTGAACAAAATTGGAGCATATTTGAATTTATCCACTTCAAGAAATGAAACTGATTAGAGCATAAGAGGTTAAATGACTTAGTTTTTGTTCTTTACAATTTAAAGCTTCGGGAAAGGTATGTTATTGTCATTATTAATTTTGATATAGTGTCTTATAATTTTCGAATAATTAAATTTTATTGTTCATTAGGAGTCTTAATAGCATAAGTAGTTCAATTGATCCAATTTCTATTGATAATATTGATCTTTTGGCAAATTGAGTTTCTGAAGAACCGAATTTGGTAGATGTCAATAACTTGGAAGATAATCTTAGATGGGAAAATAATGACATGTCATTTGGTGCATTAAATTTAAATGATAATGATGATAAAGCTCATCTCAATGATGAGGATTTTATATCAAATTATAACTGGGGTTAGTGCAGTTATAGCGGATATCCCCCCTAGATGATTGAATTTCGTTCTAGGTTTTTGTTTTTTTATTCTTTTAATTTTACTTATATTTGATGTATATGTTAAATTCTATATATGTAATGTAATTGTAAATGCATTTATTTCAGGTTTAACTTTTAATTAATTGTTTCCTTATCACGAACTCTTATTATAAATTGTAATAGTTTGAGAGTTAAGGATATTTATTGTTCTTTTTATTGGATGTTTTGATATAATTATTATTTATTATATGATGAAATTGTATTATTGTAATGTTTTAAATACTTTGTATTATTTTTAATTTTATATTTGTATGATAATGATTATGGTTTTTGTATAAATTATAGTTATTATTTATATGTAAAATATTTAAAAATTATTATTATTTCATATTAATTGTGATTGTTATTTATTATTATGATTTTTAGAGACAAGGTTGATGTAAACTTATAAAGTCTACAGTACAACTTTACAACATACCAATGAACTATTTTGCAAATTAAAAAAATCATGAACTATTTCATAAATTTAAAAAATTATCCGAAACAGTAGTCAGTATTGATCAATACTGATACACTACTATACCATAATGCAATCCGGTACAATATTCACAACTTTAGTTTAGAGTCAGACAACCGTTGCCTTGTATCTTTGTAACGTAAATAACTTGGGCCCAATCTTCTCACACTCCCACTTGCCGCGTCTTCATCACCTTGCTTCTTTTTATTTTCAGCTCTGTTAGCTTATGCATCATATTATTATTATAAATATATTTTCTCCTCTTCATGTATCAACGGAAAACAATTTCTTTACTAATTAAGGATAAGGCTGCATATTGGACCTCTTTAGACCGTTAGCTCATCCATTATCTTTGTCATCACATTTATTGGGTGAAACAAAATTACCATAAAAATATGTTATATCCTCAAATTATTTATTAATTAATATGATATTATATATCTATAACACACATGTTCAACGGATTATATATATATATATATATATACAGATCAAGGGTTACACTATTAAGTACAAACATTAGTTAAAATAGAAATTCATGTAATCACTTGATTTTACTCTGACTATAAGCATGATTGCTTGATTTAATATTCAAATGAATGGACGCGCTGGAAGGGAGACGTGGGGGGTTAACGTAAAGTGATTTTATGCTACGCTACCTACTAATGCTCACTGTGTCATGCAACAAGAATGAGTTCGATGCGCATACTCACTCCACCTTTGTAAAAGATAGAAATGTGTTTATTAAAGCCTTTGTATCAATCTGCGCATATAGTGTCACTTCTTCTGCATGAGCTTCGTTTTGTCTCTAAAGGCAGAGACCTAGGGCTCCGTTACCCTGCTGCTTCTTCTGTTCTTTTCGGACATTTGTCATCATACAAATTACTGAGATTGAGAGAGTTCTTTGGTTTTTTTTTTTTTTTTTGGAGATGGCGTTAATGAGCAATCAACATCCATTGGCTTTTGCCTTTGGCGTCTTAGGTATACACGATAAACATTTTTATTCCTGCACAAGTTGTCTGGTCTTTTCAGGAATTATTAAATGCTAAATTCATCGCCCACATGAGTTTTTCTGAAGCTTCACTGCTCGCCATAGTAACTTAATAGTTGTTGATAATGGACGAACACTGTTCTACGTTCTTCCTCCATGTTTTATCGCAAAATGGAGAATACGCAACGACGCTTGTAGATCTTTGTAGTAAATTCATTCTCACCATTGGTTTATGATTTCCACTTGGCGGTCTACTTAGTGCTAAATCATAGCAATTTGTATCCTTTCAAACTATAATCTGGTGCAATAATTGCAACTTCTTCTTATAATTTGCATATCCACACAACATTAAGTGCTGCATCATTATGTTTTTATGAACGAGTCCTTACGAGTTTCTTTTCAATACTGACAGGTAACGTCGTCTCACTGTTTGTGTACTTGGCTCCAGTGTAAGTATCTTCTCTTTGTTCTATTAATTTCAGTATTCATATTTCAATTGTACAAAGGGGTACGAAATTGATCATTTCACATTTCTCTGCAGACCGACATTTTGGAGAATTTACCAAAAAAGATCAACCGAAGGCTTTCAATCTCTGCCTTATCTTGTGGCGTTGTTCAGTTCCATGCTTTGGCTCTACTATGCAATGCTCAAAAAGGACGCCTTTCTTCTTATTACCATCAACTCATTTGGATGTGTCATTGAAACCATATACATCAGCTTATATATTGCATACGCAGCAAGAAAGAACAGAGTATTCCCGTTCTAAACACATATTTCTTGATGATTTTTGTAAAATGTTCAAGGCTTAAGGCTTACTTCTACCTGTTTACAATCTACCGTGTCCAATTTAAACTTATTATATGTGCAGGTTTCAACCATCAAATTATTTGTTTCTATGAACATGGGATTGTTCTCTTTAATCCTGTTTATTACAGAATTTCTGGCAAAAAATTCAGTTCGTGTCAAGTTTCTTGGTTGGATTAATGTCGCTGTTAACGTCAGCGTCTTCGCCTCACCCTTAAGCATTGTGGTTAGTGTTACACTGAGCGCTAAATTAAAGCAGCCTGGTTTTGTATGCAAATTTCATGCCATTTTCCTTTAGTAAACATAATGACTTTTCCTCAGGCACAAGTTATTCGGACCAGAAGCGTGGAGTTCATGCCGTTCCCTTTATCATTCTTCCTCACGTTGACAGCAGTTATGTGGTTTTTCTACGGCATATTTGCAAGGGATTTCTGTGTTGCTGTAAGCAATTTCCACAACCTTGAAAAAGGTTCGAAACTTTCCCTGTTTAACATTTACCTCCGTCACCTAAACTTGGTCCCTTTTTGTTACTTGTTGGAGTTGGCAGCTACCGAATATACTGGGGCTCGTCCTGGGACTACTTCAAATGATGCTACATGCAGTCTACAGGAACGCGAGCAAAGTTATGGAAGACCAAAAGTTAACAGAGAACTTGAAGACTACCGTCATAATAAGCATACCGGGAACATCTGAGGTGTACCCAGTGGAGGTCAAATCTGTGATGAATGAAGTTGCTAAAGATGTCGAACAAGAAGAGCCCAGAAAGCAAGAGAAAAGCGTCGAAACTCAGGAAGGTCTGAAATCAAATGAACAAGCAGTCTAATTTTGTGTTGTAAACGTATTTAGCTGTGGATTTTGGTTGATTTCTTTTCTTAATTAATACGTTGTAAACGTATTTAGCTGTTGATTTTGGATGGTTTCTTTTCTTAATTAATACGTTTACCATTTGGGAGACGTGTTGGAATAGTTTTGCAATTTCTGGAAAGGATTACTTTAATAAAATAATTTGAAATAATAACAAAAAAGCACAGGATTAAAAATAAATTTGAATTGAGTTTTTTTTTCCTATAATTTTTTCTTGATTTAATTATCCAAATTTTAATGGTATCTATAAAATAAAGAAAAATAATTCTAACTTTTAAGCAGGGTTAGGTAGAAAGTATTAATTCATTTGGTGTCTTCCCCCTTTTTTAAGGAAAAAATAGGATTTATCAAGTCTAATTAAAATTAAACTCTAACTCATAATTAAAGTTTAACTTTAGTTATATAATTAAGATTCAAATTTAATAATTTAAAATCTCAGATTTGTTTCTTACATTTTTTTTAAAACTCCACAACTAAATCTAACTTATTTTAAATTTATTTATTTCTCTTTAATTGCTATATATATGTGATTGATTATGTGTTTAATATGTTAGAACTATAATTAAATTATGTAAATTCAAAATAATTTTAATTTATCTTTAAATATCCAATTGAACAATTTATATCATTGATCAAAATTGTTGCCTAACATTATAACATGACTATTTAAATATTATGAATGCTAAAGTGGCATGCTTAACTATAACATTTAAATTAATACTTTTGTTATTTAGTGTTCCAATCAAGCATAAAGTTTGAAATTAAGGTCTAGTTTGTTAAAATTCAATCTTATTTATTATTAAAATTAGTTTTTAATTTTTAATTGATATTTAGAAATTACTTTTTCAAATCTCGATCATTTTGACTAGAGAATTTTCAAATATTATCTTTAGTGCTACTAATGAAAGCGCTTACAAGATTTTCCAAGTATATGATTACAAAATTTGATAAGAGCATGATGAGAGAGCTGAACTTATTACTTAGAGTTCAAATCAAGTGAATAAATAAGGACATCTTTATTAATCAAATCTAAGTAGACAAAAAAAAAAAAACTTCGAAATGGATCAAGTTATGTCCTTAGGAACAATTAAGAGTAACTAAGTTAAACAAGAATGAAGAGGGCAAGTCAATTGATAAATATGTCTGATATTATATTCAAGTTTGTTTACGTACTAGATTTCAATTAAATAAAAAAAGTCTCATCTTTAAGCCAATAATCATATACTTACATACCTATGTGGTATCAAATAATTAAGACTTTGATATCCTAAAGTCATAATTTTTTATTTGATTGGTTATTCAGATGTGAATTATGATAGTAGTCTTTTAGATGGAAAAAGCAAATATGATACTTGTCAATTTCCAGATAATGCATTAGTATGATGGTTTAGTAAGAAATAAATTTGGTTGCCTTATTAACTACACAAGTTGAATATCTTGTGGCATAAAACTTGTGGCTATTAGTTATTGTGCATAATTTCTATAACTTAGACGACAATTTATATGTTGTGACGTAGAAATTACAAAGATTCCAATTAGATGTAATAGCACTAGTTCTATTTGCTTCACAAAGAACCTCATTTAATACTCAAGAACTATAAATATCTAAATTAACTATTATTATATTAGATATCATCTGCAAAATGAAGATATTAAGCTAGAATTCATGATACATTACATTAATTGACTGATATATTCATTAAACCAATGAGCGAGGATATATTTTGCACAATTAAGAGAGAGATAGGCATAACTGATGCAAATTTTATTTAATAAGGATCTCTTTAGGTACTTAAATTTGACTTTAATTATTTGATTTATTATGTACTTATGTTTTTTAATATTACTATAGTATATACTATTGAGTTATTATTTCTTTTTTCTAAAACAAGAGAAGGAAAGTTAGTGATATTAATGTTTGAATGTATTGTTATTGTGCATTAGAAGGATATGATATTCTTTTCTTTATAAATAGCATAAATGCTATTGTTGATTTCAAATTATAAGAAAATAGAGAATCCGTCTGTAGCACTTTACTCTCGCAAAACAAGTACCCAACATCCTGAGTGATATCTGAGTACGTACCCTACAAAAGTGGCATGCTAGTAGGGTCAAACAATCGAAAACTCAATACAAATTAAAAAAAAAACAATTTTCATGTGTGTACACGGAAATCAATTATCAAATTGAGTCTACTTTATTCAGAAACTTTTTCAATCATAAGGTTACATTCATTTCACAAATCATTCGAATTTCATTAGTCACTTGGGCTCATTTCAGATACAAATCATTTTAGCCATAAAGTCATTACATTACAAAATCATTCATATACATATTGTACAGTATATATGGAATACTCAATTTGATACAAAAATAAGGAAATACAAATGCTGACATGAACTGATCTCAACCTCTTTCTCTTATTTGAATATAGTGACTATACTTCCGTTTGCCTAAAGGGGTAATTCTTCAGAGCTTGAAAAATATTGTAAATTTTGGGTGAATTTTGCAAACTCACTGGGTGACCTTTCTCGATGGCTCACTCAATCACATAACACATATCATCACTTATTAGCACATAATTCACATATTTTGATTTACAATCACTTCAATCATTTGAACACTTATCACGTTCATAAATCAATCAAACTATTTAAATCATACGTATCATATGTATATGCAATGCTTATGAGACTCACTTTCAATTTGTTACTTTGTTGTGACCGAGTGCCTATAACTGTTCCGTATCTATTGTGGATACTAGGCTCATTGATAACCGTCCCGTATCTATTGGAGATAACAAACTCATTTTATATAGTGAGCCTTTGGCTCTTAATCACTTTATGAGCTTTTAAGATCTTTTTTCACATTTTGAGCTTTAAGCTCTTTTTCGGTGGCTACTCCAGTTATAACTGCCTTTATATTTCATGCATTCATGTAATAGAATGCATCAATCATATATGATCAATCAGTCACTTTCATATGCCATCGGACCTTAGTTCAGCATTCAATATCTACGTTGAGAATCATTTTTCCATTCATATGTATATTCACATTTAGAACACATTCATTATCGGACTGTGCTCTGGCATTTAACAGTCAAATTGTGTACACTTATTTCATCCAATTCACATACAAGGAGTACTTCAATAATCACATTCATATATCAGTAGCTTCGGACCTCTAGTGCTTGGAATCAACACATTCAAATCTCATTCATAATCATTCAATCAATAATACATAACAAAACAATAATAAAAGTAAGACCATCTTGGTAGACTCACAGTACGCTTCAGATTAGCATTAACTTCCATGATCTGAAAACGCCTGGTTGCGGGCGTTAATCCTGCATATCAACATTATGCAATACATGTATTGCACACATACATTAATAACTTAGTACAATTATAACTATTCATTTGTGCACAATTATGTGTATGAAATATGTACAATGCATGCTCAATCACATTCCCAGGTACATTTCCTTAATACTCATCTCATAACCACTTAACATGATCTTTGACTCATTCCTTAACACCTAATACACTCTCGTTAAGTTAATAGCTCAATCCAACATCAATTAGACTGATTCAAGATCACAATCAAGCCTAAACATCTTATGGTAAAAACATTGATTAATCATTCATCTAAAACAAACATATTTTGGGAAAAAAGGCATAAATTTTCCTTTATATGTTGGATTAATTTCATTCTAGAATAATTTCAAAGGAGACTTCGAGATCTACAACTTTTGTGAAGACCCCAAAGCAAGATTTTTCCATCTAAAGGGTCAAAATCATCAATTTCCACAAATGTCCCATGTATGTCTGTTAAACGAACATGCACTACCGCCTAACGGACACATCCGGGGTTTGAAGTGTTTTCCAGACCTGTGAAGGTCCGTTTAATGAACATGGATAGGGCTGGGGACATTTTCGAACCTAAGAAGGTCTATTTAGCAGACCTAATATCTGTCTAACGGATGTAGGTGAAACCTAAGCCCCTCCAAAGCATCTTCAATAGTTCCTACATCTATTCTAACATCATTTCACTCATAATCTTCCCAAATTCAACTCTTCTTATGCAATATCACTTCACAAAAATTCAACTACCAATTTTATTCCATAAAACTATCAAATCTTAATACATTTGATTCATCACATTCAACTACATCTCATCATTCATAAATTCCTATCCTTTGTTTTCCATAACATATCTCATTCCTAAGTATCAAGCAATTTGTATTCAAAGTTCATCATTTATAGTTGATGACTACTTCATTTATACCTCAAGTTTAGCTCAACATCATATATACACAATCAAAATTCTATGCTTGATCATAAACACCCAAAATAGAACACAAATATATACATTCATCTACAAATTTGCTGCATCTAGTTCTCAATTTCATGTCAAAATTTTAGACTCTTAAACATATAATTTAATTTCAATGTCTTCATACAAAATGTAGCCATATGTCTCTATTTTAATCCAAATTAAGAATTATCTCATTTGGATAACCACAAAATAAGTTATAGCTAACACACAGAAGAATATCAGTGGAAATTTTACTGCTAACGTTTTCCAGCACTCTCGTCCCATTTTTCATATTTTAAAACTTCCAGCATTTTACATCTAACTCATCTTGTACCTTGATCATCTCTTCCATTTCATTTCTTGATCATTCTCTACCCAATTCAACTCAATATATCAATCACAAACAAATCATGATCTATATTTGATCATTAACTAAAAACAGAGGATATATATTTACCCATTCATAAATAATTTTCTGTACTCATCCAAACACCAATTTGATGATCATTCAACCTCAAAACTTCTCTATACCAATATATGAATTATTACTCATCAAGCATATAAAAAAAACAAGACATTTACATAAGCTTTTCAACACTCACGTTTATCATACATAAAACACCATTATATGTCATTTAACCTCTAAATATCATCATAAATGATTCATTTAACATTACTAATGAAGATTAACAAACTAACTACTTGATTTAGCTCCAATGTCTTCAAATCACCGTGAAACCCTAACTTTCCATGGCTTCATACGATCATCATTATTGAAGAGGGAATAGGCTATGTTTTCCTTGTAACAAGAAGGGATAGTAAGGATCTTGAAATGGTAGTGTAGGATTTATAAAAAAACAACATGAAGAGTTTAGGTTATGAGAATGAAAATGTCGTGGGTTGAGAGAAGAGAAGAATAAGAAGATGGAAGCATTTGGCCAAAATAATCTGAAAGAAGAGATGGTCTTTCAACATAATAACGTGGGTTACTAAATGTGGTGTGGCAAGTGACACTTGTCACTTACCATATGTCATTTTCTCATGGTCTTCTTCTGGTCTTTTAATTAGCTAGTCTATTTGTATCCCAATTTTAATCCAATTTTCTCCCAATTTTCATTAACACTTGTCGCTAAATCTTAACTTAATTCATAAAAATTTCCACTATCATTAGATTCTTATTTCTACTACTATTTATCAATTGTTCTACCACTTGGCATTTTTCCTAGACCAAAAGTACCCTAAATTTCCAGAAAATTTCCAATTTTTTACCAAAAATTATGAGTCCACAAATATACTCTCCTAATTGATTTTTAACAAATACAATTCACAATTCCAAAATTAATCACATTTATATATTAATTATACCCGGAAAATGTCAATGAATGAATGTATAATCATTTTTATTTGCAAAATTTACTATTCATATGTGTGTGTATGCTATATTATGCATGAGCATGAAAATGCACTTTCTTCTAATCTCTCATTGCTATTTTCTCAATTATTGAAATCTAGGGCTTTATCCCTTAGTACGAGAATGAGATGTTACATCGTAAGTTCAATATCATTTTACTTTCCTTGTCCAACTAACTATCCTCAGCTAGTCTGAATTTGAATACATTAAACAAATTATGATTAAAAAATAAGAAGTTTATAGCTCAAACTACATCAATTAACATTAAATAAAAGAATTAGTAATTTTTCACAATTTATAAACATTTTTATATGTACTTACTTTCATCATAATGATTTCTTACTCATTTTCAAAAATTAACTTGGTAGGAAGAGTTTGGAGTCAAAGAGTGCAAATGATTGAAGAGAAATTCATTGAATTTTTCCTTAGGTACATATAGCTACCCATGTTTATGGAAAGAAGCCTAAACTCATGTTCTTGTCAAATAAACATGGTTGACAATATATTCATGTACACAATTGTGTTCTTTAGAAAATACATCATGAATATGGTTTGACATATGATTGTGTTACAAATCATTTTCATATAAGACCATCACATTAAATGACCTGACCAAATTAGTATATACCTATCATTGTTAACTGGGAGACTCTATCATGAACATGGTTTGCAATTGAGTTGCATGCTTAGAATAACATCATTTCTTCATTAATAAAGAACTTTATAAGAACATTACATTAAGTGAGTTAACCAGAATATATGTGTACATATCATTTTTTATTGAGATTGCATGCTAGGAACATGATTTTTAATTGAGTTACATGCTTGGAACAATATAATTTCTTCCTTAATTAAAGAAATTATTCATTATTTATGGCCTCTCAATTGCATGTGACTGTTGAAAATATAGGGAGTAATTCATAACCTTAATATGGATGCCTGTAATTTTAAATGGTATTAGTTCTAAAATAACCAATGAAGTTTCAGAATTGGATAATGGAATGTATTCAAACTACATCTTTTGGTGTCTTGATTAATGGTATACCATCTGTCTCTTTCATAAGTGCTAGGGGAATAAGCCATGGGAATCCATTATCCCCTTACCTTTTCAACTTAGCTATAGAAGGACTTTCCAAACTGATCTCTAAACTTGTAGAGTGCAATGACTTATTTGTTATCACTATAAATACAGAGATATCTAGTTATCTCACTTGATTTATGTTAATGCTCTCATGTTGTTTTGTAGTATGGATGATCATTCTATAAGCATGTTGATACACATATTGCACATATTTACAAATTGGTCTGGGCTTACGGTGAGTATGGAAAAAAACAACTTATACATATCCTCGAATGTTAGACACCAAGAGGAAATTCTTAATCATCTTTGTTTCCCATTGCATTCCCCTTCATTCAAACATTTGGTAGTTCCAATAAAAACCTTCCAAAGCTAACTTTTTAGACTTTGTTCCTATGATTGAGAAGATCAAGAGTAGGATTTACGCATAGAAAAATATATTCTTGAAGATTTTAGCTAGATTAACACTCATCAATTCGGTCTTAAATAGTATGCATATTCACTGGGTTGCACATATGGATCTACCAAAGAGAGTAACTAAGGAAATTGACAAGATATTGAAAGCTTTTCTGTAGTCTAGGAAGGTAGATGATTGCAAAAAGGCAAACGTTAAATTGAGTGATATCATGAGACCTAACAAACAAGGAGGGTTGGGAATTATTCCCATTTCACAAATGCAGAAAGTCCTCTTACATAAGAGGATATGGAGATTATTTACTGATAAGAAGGCATTATAGGTCAAATGGGTGAATGTATATCATCTTAGTAAGATGAATTTCAGGTAAATTAGTACTTCACATGAATTTTCTTGGATTTTCAATTATCTACTCAACTTAAGAGACCTAGTGTATCCTCACATTAAGCATCAATTAGGAGACGACACTAACATTTGGTTTTGGTTTGATAATTAGACCATTAATAATGCACGTTTTCAAATAGCAGACTTAGTACAACTCAGTAAAAAAATTGCTACAAATACTAGAGTATCTTCCCTTCTTCATAATAGCGATTGGTTTGGAAACTTAAGAGGTTTCTCCTTACTTGCAGGCTATCTACCGTAGATACCTGAGAAGTATGGACATGATAGTATTGTTTGGGTGCCTAACTCGAAAGTTACATTTTCTAATTGTTCTTGCCATAGGATCATGACTCCTAATGCTAAAATAGTTCCTTAGAAGGATACTATATGAAAGAAAACTTTGAACTCAAAAGATTCAATCTTTTCTTAATTGGTAATCAGGAATAGGTTGAGAACTAAAGATAGATGGCTTGGGCAATATGATCCAGTGTGTGTTCTTTGTAAATACACTGAACAGAGTATGAATCACTTATTTTTTTGCTATAATTTTACTAAAGCCATTTAGAGAAAGATGATGCACTATTTACCAGTCCATAGCTATACTTTTGAGTGGGGAAATACTTTGTAGATGACCATGGATTACACCAACAAGGTTAGCCAAATAGGATGCTTATTAAAACAGTCTTTACTATTACCATCTACTCAATATAGACGGAAAGAAACATGAAGTGGTGCAAAGGTCTTGAAACTGATAAATATCAGATGGCATAAGTGATTATTAACTGGGTTTGAGCTGCCTTGATTGTAAATTCCAAGAAAGAGGTACTTACTCCTAACATAAAAGTTACCTGGATGTTAAAATTCATTGTGCCTATTGTAAATTAGTAGTATTGATTATTTTTGCTCATTGCGGATGGATTTGTAGCATTTCCTATGGTTAATAAAATATTTTTTAATTTTAAAATAAATCTTCAATCCTTTTCAAATTGTTAGTCTGAATCAAAACTCAAATTCGAAAAGGATGAGCTTTCACTAACTCAAAGAATCTAAGAAATTTTCTGTTGGGTATCTATTTTCTTTTCTATCCGATCAGTCAAATGAAAAAACCAAGGAATCCAAGCTAAGGAAATGAATGTGGAAAAGTGTAAAAAAGAAAGAAAGAATAAAACTCTCAGCGGTAAGATTATGTGATTGAATTGTTGGAAGTGAAACAGAAAGCTTGAAAAGAGCTGGCTTTCGTCTTCCACATGGTTAGTTAGAGTAGAAGTGAAGTGTACAAACTCTTTACAACCTCTCTCCTCTCTCCTCTCTCTAGCTCTATATTATATACATGTACGAACTCTGACTCTTGACGTTAGGTGTGTCTATATTCCTATTACCCTATAAATGGAAAGTTGTGGTAAATTGTCTGTACATGGTTATGTGTTTACATTGCTAACTATAAACAAGATTTTAAAACAGCCTATAGGTTCTCTAATAACCCTGTCGTTTTAGCTTTACACGGACATGTTTTCTTCCAATTATGAAAACGCAACATTTATTAAGGAAAAAAACGTTTTATCGTTTTTAGTTTCAAAGGCATGAAAATCATGACAATACTGTTTGTCCAATGGAATGCTTGTTTTTCTAATAATCATAAAATATTTAATTATTATAATAAAATTTTCATTATATCTATAAAATATTTAATATATAAAAATTAAACAAAAATTCTACTAGTTAAATGACTCCCATAGCCATTTATGGCATTCATAAACGTAAAATCAGTAACTTCTGATTAGTTGTGTTCATTAAATAGATTGCTTCAAATTTATTTGTTTTTTTTATTTTTTATTAAAAACCATCCAAGTATAAAATTAATTGTATTGTGTTCTTTACGTATATATATATGCAAGAAAAACCTAAGTATGATAATAACATTACATATGAATAAATCTTTTTCTTTTATTGAGCAAATCAAGAGGAAGAAAAAATGGGTTAGAGAGACACGTTCTACCTTATCTTTAGAATCACTGCAGGTATGCTCTACACCCTTACTTCTTCTCACTAACCACATGTTCCTCCACCCCTATATTGATTCCCCTCCCCCCTTTGCATCCTATCTTTATTACTTCAAATTCTAGCCTTCATCTCCATTACTTGGTTCAGCTTCCCTCAATCTCTGGAACTCCCATTAAGGGCTTTCCAGTCTTTCCTCACTTACTTTTTATTTTATTTTATTTTCCCGCCTTCCTTCTTTGCCCCTTCTTCTGCAACACAGCTTTCATTCCTTTTATAGGTTTCCTCTCACAAAATGCCAGACAAAATCCCACAACTCTGCTGAATTTCCACCATTGTCATCCAATCCATCCCACCCTTCTCCAACACCCTTTCTCCTACCTCCTGTAACTGCTATTGTTTCTAATACCCAAAAGACATGGAAACAAGTGGTTAGGTACACCATCACCTCTCCTCTTTCTTCTAAACCACCTAATGAAGTTGATGGAAAACTCATTGTCTGTTTAAACCTTGCAATGCTCCAAGACAGAGCAAATCACTGGAAATCCACAATAGTGGGATTTTTTCTAAAACACAGACCAACTTTTCCATTAATATTATGATGGGAAAATAAACTATAAAAAAGTAGAGGCCTTAACGATGTTCTGTTATTTGATGATAGCCTTGTACTTTTCTCTTTCTCCTCCATATCAACAGCTTATAAAATTCTTGAGGAGGGTTCATCGCATTTTAGGAGTCAATCAATTTTTTTAAAAATCTGGCAACCTAGACTAAAATTCAAAACCATCAAATCTCAGAACCTTCCTATATGAATTGAATTCTATAATGTTCCCCTACAGTATTGGACCACTTATGGTCTCAGCCAAATAGCCAGCTACATCGGAAATCCTTTATGTATGGAAGAGAATACTGCCACTTAGAAAAGAATTGGATATGCCCATATTTGTGTCAGTATAGAAGTGTCAAAAGATCTTCCCAATGAAATCCCAATCATGCAGCTAGGGGATGAGAATCAATTATGGGAGGATAGCATTGCAATTTCCTATCATTGAAGCCCCCCCTGCAAAAGCTCACAATGCTATTTGGAGACCTACTGGTAAAGTCTTCAAGACTGGAAACTACCAACAACTGATGGGTCATGTAGAAGAAAGTCATTCAGAAGAAAATCAAGATTCTGAAAATTCGAGTGCTCCTTTGAATGATAATAGAGATGTTATAAACCTCTCTCCTGCAAATCTTGTAGCAAAATCTACGCAAAAAATGGATAGTTCTATTCCTTATGTAGATATGATCAACAAAGGCAGAAAAAAAAGAAATATGGGCAAATTCTGCTATAGAGGAGAATGATATATCTGACAAGTCTTCTCTTTGTCTCATATCTAAACAAGCAGATAATTCAGTTGTCTTACCTGATCAACATGGTGCAGCTCCCTTATATAAGGAGGTAGTATGCAAAATGAACCCCCTCATGTCACCCCTTCTGCTTCCTTATATTTGTCAATGGCAGAGGATATTTCTAATCCTTCTCAGGAAATTAATAAAGATGAAGATGATGGAAATTCCCAATCTATGTCAAGAAGAAAATCTCAAAGGAGCAAGGGTAAAGGCCCTAAAAGCACCTCTATTTAACATGACCATTTTCTCTTGGAATGTTAGAGGAATAAATTGCCCTTTAAAGTTTTGGTTTACTTGAAACGAAAGTTAGGTTGGCAAACCTGAATAAGTTGAATATTTTGGGTCCTCAATGGAGACTACTATCTAATCACAGTCATCATATCTATGAAAGGATAATAGTGTACTTCAATTCGGATGAGATTAAAGCGGAATTACTGGAGGCAAATGAGCAGGTTATACACTTCAAATCCTACTGTTGCAAGGTAACATTGATTTGTATGCTTCCTTTGTTTATGCTAACAACTTTGAATTCCAATGAAGAGATTTGTGGAACAACATCAGACAGTATAGTGGTAATATCAACAAACCACGACTCATATGCGAGGATTTCAACTCAACTCTTTATGCATCTGAAGCTCGGGGCAATACAAGTTTGAGAAACTATTCAAATGATTTGTCGGATTGTGTAGAACATATAAAGTCTACTGATCTCAAATATATTGGCCACTCATTCACATGATCAAACAAGCAAAAAGCAAGTTGGTTCATCAAGAAAAAATTATATAGAGCTCTTGTAAATGATCTATGGTTGCAAAATTTTCCCAATAGTCTGGCTAATTTCATGGAACCTTTATTCTTAGATCTCATGATCATTTTTGTCTCAAATTTGTCCAAGCCTGCTGCTACTCACCATCCTTTTTGGTTCAATAATTACCTAGCTAAAGATCCTGGATTTGATGTTTCTTGTAGGAAGGGGGCTCTGTATAGAATTAGGAGGACAAAGCAGTACTATTGTATCCAAGAGTTGAAAATGATTAAACAAGAACTTAAACTGCTGAAATCTTCCAAAGGTTCCACTATCGATGCTATCAAAAACACCAGAATGGAGTTGGTCAGGGTGTAGAATATGTTATCCTCTAATCTAGATAATCAAAATCTAATTGAAAAGGAGAAGCTAGCTCTCACCAACTACCTTCAAGCAATAAGCAATCACTCCTATCTTTTGCAATAGGGAGCTTAGATAAATTGGTTATAAGATGGGGATAGTTGTACTCAATTCTTTTTCAACTCGATACTAGCCAAGAATAATTGCAACAAAATCCATTCCATTACTTCACACAATGGTACTGTCATCCAAAATTCAAAGGATATTCATGAAGAAGCATTCAGTTTCTTAAATTCTTCTCTTGGTACTGGGGTGTTGACAAATGTTTCACATATGGATCTACAGAAAATCAACCAACAGCAAGCCCAAATTTTGAGTTTGATCTCTTAACTAAACCAGTGGAAGACAGTCAGATTGAGAGGTATGTATTTGGTATGAATAGAAAGAAAGCTCCAGGGCCAGATGGATTAAATGATTACTTTCATCAACATTCTTGGAACATAATTGGAAGTTTTGTCAAAGAGGCCATAGATGAATTTTTCAGAAATGGGGTCCTAGCTGTGTTGATTGTTGACCCATATCATGCACAAACTTCCTATATAAAGTTATTTCTAAGATTCTGGCAACAAGATTGAACAAAGCATTAGCTCCTTTGATTAATGAAAATCAACGTGCCTGCTTGTTGTATAGGTATATTGGTGACAATATACTTATTGCACAAAAGATGATGAAGGGCCACTCCACTTCTAATAGCCCTCCAAACTGCACAATGAAGATTGATTTCCACAAAGTATTCAACAATATTAGCTGGCAATTTTTAAGGTCTATATTGACAACTTTTGGTTTTCCAAAACAGTTCATCAAATGGGTCAGCTTCCTTTTTTGTTCTAATTAATGGCTCTCCTTCTTAATTTTTTAAATCCAGAAGAGGCCTTAGATAGGGGGACCCCATTTTCCCCTATTTTTTTCATTCTTGCCATGCAAAATCCTTAATACAATCATAAAGCAAGACACTCTCTCAAATCCCAATTTTAAACACCACACAAAGTGCAAAAAAATTGGCCTTACTAACCTCTGCTTTGTAGATGACCTTCTCCTTTTTGCAGGGCTAATCTGGAGTCAATCCACACTTACATGCATGCCCTCCATGTATTCAAGAAATTTCTATTCTGTAGATTAATTTAAACAAAAGTCATTTCTTACTCGGAATCCCACATAGTAGGAACAACAAGCATGAAATTGCAGTGTCCTCCTCTCCTCTACCTTGGTCTCCCAGTGTCGACAAAGAGACTCAACCATTCTGATTTTCGCACTTTCTTAGACAAGATCCAAAAGAGGGTAAAGTCATAGGTGAATAAGTCACTTTCTTATGTAGGTAAACTATAGCTTATCAAATCAGTTCTTAATTCTTTGCATATGTATTAAAGCTCCCATACCTTCTTATCTCAAAGCATTATCAAAGCAATTGAAAGGATTCTTAGATCCTTCTTATGGAGTCACTTGAATGGTAACCCTAGAGTAGTAAAGGTGAAGTGGGCTAACATATGTTTTCTGAAACAAGATGGTGGTCTAAACATCCTCTCCATCAAAGCTACTAACCATTCTCTGATTCTTAAGAGGTTTTGGTGGGTATTGGAAGACAAGAAAATCCTTTGGATTAAGTGGTTACATGTATACTTTCTCAAGGGAAACAATAAATGGGCTATCAAACTAAAAGCTTCGCACTCGTACTTCCTCACTCATCTATTGAAACTAAGAGATGCGGTTCAACAAGAGGTTTCATGTAAAATAAAAGATAGACGTTTGGTTTCCTTATGGTTTGACAATTGGTCTAGTAGGGGCCCCTTGATACACTTGATGCATCTTTCCAGAGTTTCCACATTATTTCCACCAAAAACTCGATTGTGTTCTTTCATTAACGGGAATTCTTGGAATTTTCCCATAAGTTTGATGTATCTTCAACCTAGTTACCCTCCATCACCTCATATATCTGACGCCTTCTTCTGGAAGGATATCTTGGTTGGAAAACTTACAAATAGAATCATTTGTGGTAATTTATGAAGGCGTCGATCCATAGTTCCTTAGGCCACTATCCTTCATCTTTTAACTGGCCATCCAGAAAAAACTATTTACAGTAGACAAGATACCATATGTGCAAGTGGACAAATATTGTCCCATGTGCTCTATGTAGGTTGAATCTTGTAACTACTTCCTTTTTGAATGCCACTTCAACAAAGCAGTGTGGAATACGTCACTGCTTTATCTTCTTGGATGGATCCAGGATATCTCTTTTATAGATTACTAATCATCCCTCAACACAACAATCATCCTCTAGACCAGATCACCATATTCATATTATTGTTTTGGGAGTTTGTATCTACTCGCTTTGGATGGAATGGAATCTTTGACGCTTTGCAAACAAATCCTCAAGTGAAGAATGTCTAATTATATTAATCATCAATGAAATTCGGGAGCTTGTCATGCTGAAGAAACTACAACTTAGTTGTAGCTTAAATATTCGCTCCTCTCTACGAGTATAGTTGACAGTGTATAACTCCTCCTAGGTTTTAAGTCCTAAGTGTCTTTCTTAAGGCTAGTTTGTTAAGGCTATTTCCTTATGTATCTGCTTGTATGACTCTCTCTTTTATTTATTAATTTATTCCTTTTCTTCTTTTAAAAAAAGTTTGAAACTTAAATCGCCAAGGCTTATTACTGAAAAACTAAAAAGATGGTTTAATTTTTGTTGAAAAATAATTATAATAAAATAACAAATAAATTGAAAATTTTTAATTTTTAAAAGAACCTAATTAATTGAATAACTTTAAAAATATGAATTATAAATAAGAGACTACATCGTAACTGATTTGGGTTCCTAC
Organism: Erythroxylum reticulatum; assembly: GCA_025504915.1. Taxonomy (NCBI): domain Eukaryota; kingdom Viridiplantae; phylum Streptophyta; class Magnoliopsida; order Malpighiales; family Erythroxylaceae; genus Erythroxylum; species Erythroxylum reticulatum. Next base: position 7,862,236 of record JANSVA010000001.1, on the reverse strand, counting down.
AATTTTTTTTCTTAATCTATTAACTATAAATTGTCAATGTGTTTAACTTTTAATAACATCTATAGAGTTAAAGAAAGAATTCAACTATTTGAGAAGAAAAAGCATGAATACTAATTTCCTTATACCTTTTTTATTTATAAAAGATAATATAACTTTTTCTTATTAAAATTAAAAGTTATAACTATAGTCAAAGTTATAATTATTATTATAATTATAATAAAATTAAATATCTTATATTTTATTCTAAAAATTTCTCAAATTTCACAATTAATTCCATATTAATTTAAATTTGATTTTTTAAACTACTATTTTATGTATTTCCTATTATATTCCTAATATATTGACAATAGTTATAAATTATAATTGTAATTTATAATTAGAATTAGATAAATTAGAACTCATTTTAATTTATATTTAATTAAACAATTTATAGTCATAGATCAAGACTAATTTTTAATAACATATCATGACTACCTAACTATTAGGAATCTTAAAGTAGTGTAACTTAACCGATCCATGCATGATTATGATATATAATTTAATTATTTTGTCATCAAATGTTCCTAGTGAACATTTAATATGTAATCAATGTCTACTCCTTTAAATTCAATCATATTCGTTATTACTAATTAATATTTGATTTATAATTGATATTTGAAAAAACTTTGCAAATCTTAACTCACTTTATCCAAAAAATTCCTTTAAATCACTACTAATCAAGTATAGTGACACATGCTTCCTAATTATTTTAGAGTGGTGAATCTTTTATTAACTTACCCAACTATCTTCATATGTTCATACTATATCCAAGTACTATCGACTAAGCTATCTTAAATAGAATAGGTCATAATTAGTATTAAAATATAGTAATTCCTATATAAGATACTTTAGTAATCTCCAGTTTAAGAATCAATTGTAAAACCATCATTAAGAGAAAGTCCACATATACATAAGCAATATTCCATTTAGCATCCTCATATTCGAATTAGTTCAATAAATTTATTCTCTAACAAGCATTCATACATTTATTTAAATATTTTCATATTTTAATTTACGAGATTAATTACTTTCTTTATAATAATAAAATATAACATGTGCTAGTTTTATAATTTAATTAATATTCAGTCTTGATAAAATTATAATTAAGACAATTGAAAAAATGCATAAATGTTAATTAAATTTCATAATTACGATCTCATCATAATTTCAATTGTACAATAATTATTCTGATGACTTTGCTTTTAGTATTAAAATATTAAATATAATTAACAAAATATATAAAGATAAAGAA
>JANSVA010000001.1:7845455-7860845 GCA_025504915.1 Erythroxylum reticulatum | reverse complement strand
ATTAATCAAATTCGATGAAATTTTTTCTTGAGTCAATCTTCTCAATCTTTATTGGCTCGAGGCTCTTGATTTTTTTTCTTTTGTTCTATGAATGTTCTATGAAGAGTTTTATTTAATTATATATTTATTATAATATATTATATATTATATATGGAGGTCACTTTGAAAGATGTGGGAAGCTAAAGTGATAACTTTACAAAAAGCCGAGGATCTAATAAAACTACTATTAGAGAAACTTATTGGACTTCTTCTCACATATAAAATGAGACTCTAAGATACACAAGTAAAAAACACACTTTTAAAGAAAAAGAATTTAGTGTTTAAAGCCTAAAAAGAAGAATCAAGTGAAGAGGAAGAGAAGTGGAACTAATGAAAGCCAAGAAGAAAACATTGACTTACCCACTAGAAAATATATGAAATTCTTAAAGAGAAATTCTCCAAAAAAAGAACTTTAAGGAAGGTAAATGTGATTTAAAACATAAATCCTTTAACATTATTTGTTTTGAATGTAGAAAACCTAGACATGTAAAGTCATAATGTCTTTAACTCAAAGATAATGAGAAGTATGAGAGAAAAATATATTAAGGAGAAGAAGGAGAAGAAGAAAGAACATAAAGCAACTTGGGATAACATAAGTGAATCAGAATGTAAGCATTCAAATAAGTGATATCATATGTGCTTTATCGCTATAGATAATGATGAGGTCAAATCCAACCCTTATTCTTATAATGATAGTGCTGATGATATAACATATGATGAATTAGTTTAAAATATAGAAATCATGAGTAAGAAAAAGAAAAAAAACCTTTAGAACTTAAGGAAGTTAAAAATATTTAGCTGGATGTATGAATGCGAATGAGAAGATAAAAAATGAATTGCATAACATTAAAATTTTTAAAATGTGATTGTTAATGACAACCATAACTTAGATGCATTAAGGTATGAGAATAAAACATTGAAAAAGGAGATAGATTCCATTAAGGACTCATTATCGAAGTTTACTAAAGGGAGTGAAAAAAAACTAGAAATCATAATGGCTGAAAAGAATTTAAATGATAGGCATGAAATAGGATATAATTATGGAAGTGAAAGTAATTTTAAAATAACATTTGTTAAGGAAAAATATTTACATAGTGAAGAACTAGTGCCTAATGGGACAAGTGATTATGGAGCATCCACATCTAAATATATGCATACGTATGCCATTATGACTAATTATAAAAGTAAGACTCATGCTTTCATGTATGGCTCGAAACCTAAGTATAGAATTGAATACTCTTAAGGAAAAAATATGAAAAAATTTTATGGCAACATGCAAACCTATTCACATTCCTTTAGATAAAAAAGAAGCATGCATGAAACCTTTATTTATAGTAGGCATCATACATATAATTATGTTAGAACTTTTCACCCTCCTAAGAGACCATTCAACATATTTACTGTTTAAAGAAAACTTTCTCATAATGCCTACACATAAATAGGTCTAAGAAATGCATATATGCATCATTATCACTTATATAATATGGTATCTAATTTTTGTGATAAGTATGCACATGTTGATAGATTATGTTTTCTTAAACTAAAAATTTCAAGCAAACCCTTGAAAGTGTAGGTTGAAACCTGATAACCAAAGAATCAAGTTTATTTAGGTTTCTAAAACACATCGATTGCCTTATTTTGAAAGGTTTTTTGGAAAAAGAAAGAGCAAATGGTATGCACTAAAGATAGTAGTTATTTAATTGAGTATTATTAAGGAGTGTATGCACTTTATCATAATGAATCTTTTCTACCTGCCTTTAAGAAAGTCTAGAAGATGTTATTGTTAGATATGGAGAAGTTATCCACCAAAGACGTTTAAAAAGAGGTAATTGTTAAACCAAGTGAAAGAGATGAGACAGATGAGAAGCCTCTAATGGATTGTAAACTCTGGAAGAATCTTCATTCAAATCTCTCATAAGTAATGTTCAAAATGAGGTAATTATCATAATTTAGAAATATATGATAACTTGCATTTATGTGTGAATTTAAGTATAAACCCTTTGGTGATGATTGTTTATGTTTGAATTATGAATAAGTTCTTGAATAATTATTTTAAAAGTATGAACCTTAGTACCTAGACATAGATATTATTGAAAAAAATTAAGGACAATAAGTTAGAATTTATGCAATAGGTTATTTATTTTAATAAAACTTTGAATAAGGATAAAATTTTCTAAATCAGAAAAGAATTAGTATGTTTTATGGAAATTCTATATGATAAAGGCCCCCTTTATTTTATTGATTGCCTTTGTGTATATGATAAAGGCATATGGTTTACCAGTTCTCCTATTTTTAATATATCCTTCACCTCTTTTCTTTTATTCTCAAAATTTTTGTTAATATGTTCCATAACCTTAAATAAATTCACTCTTTTTCTTGAAAACATCATCTCCTATTACATAAAAATCTCATTAGATTGAATTAAATTGAAAATTTATCATTCTTGAATTTCATATTTGAGTTTTTCAAAATTTTCTTAATTAATATTTTTTAAATTGATGCCTTTATATCTAAATAGTAAAAGGAGCTAAATTTTGTTTCCTTTTCAATTATATTAATACATCTTCAACTTTGCTCAATTTTGATATTTTTATTACTTTTTCATGTTTCTATTTTTGAAAATTTGGGGTTTCATAAATTATACATTATTTTATAAGATTGATTATTGGATATAGTAATTATGCTTTTATTTGTTACAATTCCAACCTCTAATTTGTCAAAACTTGCCCTTAGTGCTCTAATTGAATCTTTCAACTTAGGTGCAATACTAAAATTGGGGATTTCTCAAATTAGATACAATCATAGATGTCGGTATCAAAATTGACCTTTTGATTTGACTCTTTATGATAAGCCCCTATCTTGAAGCGACTAAGCGATCTACCTGACATCCCACGGTAACCCTCCAGTTGATATCTGATCCAACTGGAAAGTTCTCTTGAAGCTAAACCTATTGTCCTTTTTATCGAAAAGCTTTAACTCAACATTCACAAATATAAAAAGTAAAGTTTTTTAAAATAGAAAATAGAATGTGAGCTAAATGAGCTCACTGAGTGTTAACATTTCTATGCAAATCATATTTAACAATTTAAACATCCTAAAAATAATTTCATTTCATTTCTTATGAGACAATGCCAATATAAAACATATATGCTTTCTAAAATCAAATATCTCATGTTACTTTTAAAGTAACTAATATCGACATTGTTATTGTCATGAACTTTCTTCCACAACATAGCCCACCACTAACTTCTTTGCCCCTAAGACATAAGGTCACAGGGCTAGTTCTGCATCACTTATCCATGACTAGTTAACCACTAGTTACAAAGCTGGTTCTACATCGCTTACCCATACTAGGTTAACCATTATATGCTAGTAGTTACAGAGCTGGTTCTATATCACTTACTCGTAACTGGTTAACCACTAGTTATGAAGCTAGTTCTACTTCGCTTACCCGTACTAGGTTAATTGTTATAGACCAGTGGTTACAGAGCTGGTTCTACATTGCTTACCCATAACTAGTTAGCTGCTAGTTACGAAGCTGGTTCTATATCGCTTACTTGCAACAGGTTAACATCTATAGACCAGTAGTTACAGAGCTGGTTTAATATCACTTACCTATGATAAGTCATGTAGTTGGTTTTATATCACTTACCTGTGACTGGTTAACCACTATTTATAGAGTTGGTTCTACATTGCTTATTAATTGTTAAAAATATGCCAGTATAATAACATATATAAAGGCTAGTGGTATACCATAGGCAAAACCAACTCTTACATTTACTACTCATCTTATTTTCCAAATCAAGTATAAGAGGATTCATAATTGAATTATTTCAATGTAACTCCCAATCATATAAAGTTTAACTTTCAAGTTAAAACTCTTATATTGCCAAAGCATACACTTATGATATCAATATTCACTTGTAAAATATCATTTGCATAAAACTCAACATAAATATTCATTTCATTTTTTTTGGTAAATAAATATTTATTTCATGATCAAATGAAAACCATTGGCATAAACTCAATGTAAAGTACACTCACAACTTGGTAGTCTCTACAAATAGAAACCATTTGCATAAAATCAATTCAAAGAATACTTATAATTTTGCAAACTTATCGCCAAGCACACTTATGTATTCTATTCCTCTTCTTTACCTACACAAAGTGCATTTAGCTTAGGTATTTATTTCCAAATTAGGAAATAAGGCATTAAAACTATAAATGCGGTTTAACTGAATTCGAGACTAGTATTTAATCACATAACATGTACGCTAATCGCATTTCTGCTAACTTCTATAAGCTAACCTATTTTTTTTTTCTGTTTCAAAATCTATCTTGAACAATTACTTCAATGCTATCATTTACTCATTCTAACTTATCAATTTCTTCAATACACTACCTGATACAATTCACATATGGTAAGTCATATTTCATTTATGTCTAGGTGTTTGAAAAGTTTCATAAAAATCCGAAAAGGTTCATATATGATTCAGTAAAAATCAGAAACAAAAACAAACTCAAAATATTGCAATTTCCTACTCGTTATGTTCCCTACCCAAAATTCATACCTCTATTTTGTCCTTACTTTTCATATAGTAAATGTTCAAATTAGGTTTTGGATTCTACTAGACATTTGTTTCTATATATCTTTAGTTTCCATATAATAAAAATATAGCCATTTAGTCTTCTAAATCATGAAATATGTACCCAAAATCACAAACTACTCCAATATAGGGGTAGAATCAGGTCACCATTTTCAATCCCAATTTCCAATGTCACTAATGCAGAATTAGGTCTAAGTTTCTTCCAGATATGTTTAGTACTATGTCTTAGGTTTCATATAAAATTAGAAACACCTAATTTGGAGGTCTGTAGGCTGAGTTATGGTCAAAACAATATGATTGGTTCAAGTAAACCGACAATCAAAGACAAAATTTCACTAAACATAACGCTTTCTATTGTCATATTCAACCCTTAAATGCTTCCAAACTTATTATCTAGTTCATGGCAATTCAAAAATCATCATTGATCTTACATAAATCTATCCCACTCAAAAGCCCCAAAACTAGAAATTTAGGTTAGGATAACTTACCACTTTCTTTTAATCCTTTATACAATTGAAGCACACTTAATCTTGATTAAGCTCTCTTCAAATCATGCTCCAAAACCCATCCAAAATCAGTTGCAATCTCCTTCTTCTCTTCTTGGCCGAAATGTCACTCTTTCTTATCTTCTTTTTCTTCTTTTGTTTCACTCTCACGTTTAATGACTCATCACTGTGCAATTAATGATGCTTAACTCTTAAGAAAGCCTCTAATTCGTTATTAGGTGTGACTCACTAATCCACTTACTTCTTTTCAAAATACCAAATTTCCCTTTAATGAATACGAAAAGACCAAATTGCCTATTTATGCATTTAATTCACCAACTGAAATAAATTCCCAAAATATTCTGAAACCATCTTATCATCAAATTGACCATAAAATACTCAAATTAGGGTCAATACTTATTGATTGGATGTTTCAAATTTTTTTTGAATAAATTTAAAATTCTCAATACCCGTTATTGTCCAAAAAGGGTATTTTAATCATAAACTTTCGAAACTCCTGAAATTCATCCGATTGGGCTTATTTTTGATCTATTTTAGTGTCATTAGACCTTAACACCTATTTCAGGTTTTTTTTTCAAATTTTCGAGGTTGGATGCCCAAAATAACTATTCAAGTAAAACTACTATTCACTCATATTCACTATTCATCCAAAAATACTATTCACCGAAATCATTTGGATTTTATTCAAAAGTGTCATCTAAATCCTCAAAACACATTTCATGGCCTTTTAAAGCTCATTTGGACTGATTCCATAGCTTTTTGGAGTTTTCGAAAAGTCAAGTCTGGGACCATCTCTAGTCTATCTATGATCTCTGTTATAACCTCAATAATACTTTTAAAAGCTTAAATTCTTGTAGTATAGCATAAATAGAGCATTCTCTATAAAATGCATATACAACACATTATACAGTACAATAATCGAACTAGGATATTACACTTAATATTCAATAGCACTCTCTAATGAGAAAGTTTGACATTCTTGATTAAATTCATCTTTTTAACCAAGTTAGCTTGACGCATGACATTTTATATGATGTTTTTTTGGTCAATATATTTATTTTTGATGATTTGAAAAAGGGATAGAAAGTTTGGTGATATTATATTTACTGGAACTGATAACAATCAGGAGTGATGAAATTTAGGGGGAGTGTTTGTTTTTATTATTTATGTATTTCTTGCACTTTATTTGATATGCTTGAGTAAATTTAGATGTAAGGATATTTCTTTAATTTAAATATCTCTTTTTTAAATAGTGAATTATGTAATTGATATTGAATTATTTTTTATGCATGAATTAAGAAGGAGTTAATCATCTTCTTAATATTTACTTTCTTTTCTTTAATATTAAAAAAATCATCATTAAAATGGGGAGATTGTTGAACGAAGGGAGGTTTGAATTAATTTTTTGGTAATAGCAAAACATAATTACTATTAATGTGTTTATTATTTTTTTGAAAAACAATACTAGAATAAAATGAAGTTATAAACTCAAAATAACAGCATATGAAATTTATAAAGAACAACTGAAGTTTGCAACTTATGAAATGAAGATCAAAATAAGAATCAAAGAAGAGGTCAATTCAAATTTTGTATTATTATTATTTGTAAGCTCACTTTGTTAATTTGATGATCCAAAAGGCTCACTATGCATAATCAATTTATCTTACTGCATTAAATGGGTCTTTGCATTCATCAAGAGGTATTGAAGTTTTTTATTTTAATATAAAAGTATCCTGATCTTTCAAATAATCTTTAGGGAACATTTTGTTCTTTGCATGAGTCTTTACATTTATCAAGAGGCATTCAAACTTTTGATTTTATTATAAAAGCCTCTTGATCCTTTAAATAATCTTTGGAGAATATTTTGGGAAGTGTTTTAATCATATTTGGATTAAACAAATTAGTTTTGAGCATTTGAAATCGTTAAAATCATATTTTTGGAATGATTATTTGACTTATAAGAGTTAGTGGATGACCAATATAGGTTAAAGTTGTTAAATTTAATGCATCTTAAGTTTGTAGCAAAATTGGTTGATATATTGGTCAACTAATATGTGCACTGATCGGCCAATGTCTAACGGCTAGTGAATCTAGTGCTGTAAGATCAGCTAGTATATCATAATGGTCAACCAGTGTGTCGAATATGTAACGACTAGTTCTTAGCTCCAATATCTATTTTAGGTCCCAAAATATTATAAATAGGTATTTCTTATTGGTTTTAGAATCAAAAAGGTTTTGGGTGTTTTATACATACATATGAAAGAGTTTTTCAATCATTTGAGCTTTATTATGACATATTTGTGTGAATAAGCCATTTTGAGTTATCAAGTAAATAAGTAAGATAATTTTAAGTTATAATCTTTTGTTCGAGTGTTGGATTTTGTACTTGGGAGTGTCCCAAGTTAGATTAAGGTTTCTCTTCACCTTGGAAAAATATTGTAAAAAGGGTTCCTTTGTATAAAGAAAGATTGTGCAAAAATTATTCTTCACTTAGAAAGAAGAATTATAATGGAATTGCAAAAAGAGTCTTAGGAGTAGATGTAAGTAAGGAATTTTTTCTAAACCACTATAAATTGGTTTACATTCTCTCCTCTCTATCCTCTTTAAATTATTTTTATTAATTTATATTAAGAAATTTCCTTATACTTATTTATTTTGATTATTGTTAATTGATTACATTAGTAGGACAATTTATTGAATTTTATAAACACCCAATTGACCCCCCTCTTTCGTGCAATTAGGGACTAACATTATGTATTCAAATGCATATAGATATTGACTTTAGTTTAATAGAAGTAAAAAATATAATTAACGTATATTTTAATTGGAATAATATTATTTTGAGCCAGAAATGTTCCAATATAGTATCAATTGGTAATGAAGTCATAATATAATTTATATTTAATGGAAATGATTATTTTGATCATTAAGTTCTTTAATAAATTTACTATAGTTCCTTGCATTGTTAAAATAGTAATCACTGTAGAACATTAGAGTCATTGGGTGTGTAAAAGGAGCTAAGATCTCATTAAAGATCAAAGTGCGTATTTAAACAATTTCTTTTAATTATAATGGTTAGGTTCAAGCTACTACTGATTATCGAAAGTTTTATAGAATTCTTTCACTAACCATTATCCCAATAATAACATGATTGTCATATAGAGATATAATATAAGATAATTAAGCAATTTGCTTAGTGCAAATAGGAGATTGTTGGTTTATGCCCAACAACTAATTTGGCGATTGTAGTTTTATGACATAATAACTTGAATGCATTATTTACCTTATGCATATTTGTTTAATTAACTAATCTATAAGAAAAAGTCCATGGGTTAAATGTACATTGTAAATGAAATTATAATGAGATCATAATTATAAGATTAATATCATATTTATATTTTATCCCTAAAATATTCCTAATCGTTTTTCTATTAAGAGTAGATATTAATAAAGGAGAAAGACTAGAACACTTTGTATTTCCTCCTTATGAAAAATGCATTCGATCTCATAAACTAAAATATATAGATACTTAAACAAATATGTGGTTGTTTTTTTTAGACAAGAAGTTAATTGAACTAACCTACTATGAGAATTATAGTTAAAATATTACTTATATGTCTATAGAAATTTCCATTATGATGTTTATACAAGTGATTCTTTGACTTGATATCTCCAAAGTATCTCATACATGGATTACTACATTTTGATACTACCTATGACTTATCTTAATTATGGTTAGTTCAACAAGTAGTTATCGGATATAATAAGAACTATATAGAAGTAGCTGGGTAATCAATATAGGATTCATCACCCCAAAGTGATTAATGACTATGTTCCATTATTCTTGATCAATATTAATCTAGGAAATCCTTGATTTAGGTGAAATGATAATTTGAAAATAGTTTTCAAATCATTAATATAATCAATTACTAATGGTAGAGAACTAATATGATTGAACTCAAACAGAGTAGACATTAGTTATATACTTTCTATGTAATCAGAACATTATATGATGAAAGAATTGAACTATACAAAAAAAAGCATAACATGGTTAATCAAAACTACTTTGACATTACTAATATTTTAGTGGTCATAATGCGTTGTTATATGTCAATCTTGATCTGGATATAAATTACATAACTAGAAAATTAAAGATAAATTAAAAGATTTTAATTTATGTAATCATTAATATGAGTTAGGTTTATAGTTTATATGTACAAAGAACAGTTGAAGAAGGAAAGGTAACTTTGATCAAGATGAACTTGATTGTAAAGTTTGAGAAATTTTATGATCAAATATAGGATATTTGATAGATAAGGACCAATTTTAGATATTGGATCTTATTTAGACCTAATTGATATTTAATTAGAAATAAGCATAGGTTCTAAAGGAGCTAGCACTCTTTATTCATCCATCTCTACATGCCACTTATAGAGTTCTTAAGACCAATTCATGTAGATATTGTTAAAGGCCAAATATGCATAAAACTATAATGATTGTAATGAACTTATTTTCAGAAACTGTTCAAGGATAATTGCAAGAAAAAGGATCAGAATACACAATAAGTTATGATTTATGTTTATATTTTATTGTGTTCATTCACTGATTTCATGAAATCATAGAAAAAAGTTTTATGTTTCTTCCATTATACATGAGATTATATCCTACTTCGATTTTCTAATAATAACATCAATAATCCTTAGTTAATCTTAGGCGATTTTAATAATATTGCTTATACATTGAAGTTATGGTGGCTAGATTAAGCCTGATCCACTTCAAAGATGACTTTACAGTGTGCATGTCTCAATTAGGAGTTCTAGATCTTAGATATGATGGGATTTTTTTAACATGGAACAATAAGCAAGTAGGTGATTAGTTAATTAGTAAGAAACTCAATAGAGATCTTACCAATTTCAATTAGCTATTGATTTTCCATTAAGAAAAACTCATTTTAGCAGACCTCTAAATTTTAACCATTATGTTATTGAGGTTTCTCTTATTGCACTTGCATCTTCACAAACTACCTTTTAGATTATTTAACTATCCAGTTAAAATTGAAAGATTTAGGGAAGTAGTTCTCAGAAGCCTAGAGATGAACACAAAAGGTTACAAAATATTCAATTGTATGGCAAAGCTACAAGCTATTAAAAGGGAATTAATAGAAACTTAACAAATGAAGTTGTTCATATGACACTTACCAAGTTGTCTTCATCACCGAAGATCTTTTACATAAAGAACTAGAGGCATTTTATCATAATCCAATTGCTAACTTTGTGATATTAAGTATAAAGTAAGCCTCAATTGCATACAAAAAAGCTTTAGAGGATCATAACTCACTAATCAAGCAATTATTTAGGATATTATAGTATAATGATGAAGATAGATGCACCAACTTCTTCTTTGACTACTTTCTTGATAGAAGAAATATAAAAAAAAATGATGTATCTCAGAGGGCCAGTAGCCTAATCCTTTAGAAATTTTGTAATTGAGCTAAGGATCCAAATGATTTATTTATAGAGTCATCTTTCACCAACTTTTCTTTTCATTTCCAATATTGAGTCCTTGGAATAGACATTTTGGTAAGGTAAAAAGACTAGACTTATAGAGTTCTTGGAAAGGGCTTTAACTACTATATATATTTGTGTTCTAAGGAGTTAAAGGAGATAATAAGAAACATCCAAATGAAGTACAATAGACCTATGGTTAGATGCGTTTCCTAATTCACATTGTGGGGTTAAAAATTGATAATGTTAATGTAGAATTTTAGTGGGATAATCTTATAGCTCCATCTCCTCTTCCATTTTCTATTCCAACACCAACATCACAAGTCATCAAGCAGAATCGTCCTTTAATGGTTTTAAGATGACAAGGAAGACATCTATTGGTCAGATGGACCATTCTTAAGCAGCCTACATAATGAACCCTCTTTATTATAATGATAGAAAGTAGTTTATTAAAAAGTAAGCAATTAATCATAGATAATATAGTCAACCAAGGGCAAATAGCATCCATTATACTTGATCATAAATGATATTGGTTACAAACATTTAATTTTCTATTAAAGCACCATTATATTGGTGGTTATAGTAAACAAAATGTTAGTAAAGGTAGACTTTAGAAATTGTGATAGCTAACGAAATTATTGATGTTTTCACTTGTATTATACTGAATATGATTCTGAGCATAAGAGAAAGATGAAACTTGTGTAGCTTGAACATGATTTGAAACCAAAATGGCATATACAAGCTAGACATAAGTTGAAGTAAGAAGAATAAAAATTATATAAACCTCATTGTAGACTTAAAATATTATAAGGCATTATTTAATTACATAGGTAGTTATTAGAGTCTGCCTTCTATTTCTAGCCAGCGTTAGGTGGGTTTTCCTCTTAAATTAATTATTCTATGGCCAATTGGAAGATTAGTTTATCCCCCAAATGAATGGAGTCTTAAAATAAACAATAGCCCACCAAATTAAACCTCAATTTTTAATGTAATGGCATATTGGTTAAATATGACCATGTTGGTGGACATTTTAGACATTTAATATAGGTATAGGGTGACTTTTTAAGATAGAAAAGTTGTGGTAGTCTACTTCAAACTACTTAGTCACATTTGTAAGAGGTACAGTGACATGGCAATTGAAATTGTAAAAGTTTGTTGAACTCGCCACAATAGAAGCTAAGTTTGTTGTAAGTACTGAATCTTGCAAGGAGGTGGGTAAAAAGATTATTGAAGGAGCATGAGTTTGAGTAAGAGAAGTATATTTTATTTTGTGATAGTCAAATTGCGATTCAATCGAGTAATAATCACACTTTTCACTTAAGGTCAAAGAACAATGATATAAAGTATCATTGGATTCACGATGTATTAGATTCAAAACACTAAAGCTGATGAAGATCCATAACTGATGAGAATGGCTCAGGTATGATGACTAAATCTCTTTTGAAAGAGAAGAATAATGTTTATTGCAGAGTTATTGGTATGATGGACTCTTTTATATAATATTAGGGGGAGATTTGTGAGGTGAGTTTCTCCTCTATATGGAGGGTAACTTAATTATTCTATGGCTCATTTGGATGATTAGTTTATGGCCCAAGTGGATGGTGTCCTATAATAGATAATTTCCCACTAAATTGAAGCTCATCCTTTTTGTAATGACATATTGGTTAAATATGGCCATGTTGGTGGGTATTTTAGACATTTAATAAAGGCATAGAGCTGACATTTTGAGATAGAAAAATGAAGCCACAGTTTTTGGGAAAAGGGCAAGAGAGACACTCGGGGAAAAAGAAAGAAAAAAAGAAAAAATGGACAACTTTTGATCAAGTGGACAATATAGTAGTAAAATATGGTACCATATTATGGGTTGAAAGTTTGCAGGTGCGTTGAGGAATCATTTAACCAACTTTTATATAGTTGGATCATGTTTGAGAGTTCTCTAAGGCTATTTTTCGTTCAGTTCTTGTTAGGCTTAAATTTCAACAGGTCTTTCTTTCTAATTTCTTCCAAGTTTGGTTTCCACGTGTATGGGTGACGACCATCATTATGTTTGCAGTTTAAGAATATGTTATTTTCAATATATATTGATGTATTTACCCCTAGTTTGGAATTAGAAAAAGACTTGGTATAATTTTTCTTATTGACTAGTGGAGTTTTTTAGTGGACTGGGGTCCTATGATTTTTCCCTTCATGTTGAAGGGTTTTCATGTAAAATTTTAGTGTTATATCCTATTATGATTTTCTTTTTTTTTTTATTTGCTCTATTGGTGTTTAATCTTGTTAGTGAAAAGGTTTATTGGGTTATTTGTTGATTACACTATTGTGCTTATATTGAAGCTTATTGTGATCTTTCCCAACACTTGGGTGTTCATTAGTATTTGAGTTCGTTAGTTACCGCAACCTTTGTTTTTGTATATTCGGAACTTTTGAGAAAAAGATCAATTTTCATTCCTAAAATTTCCTTCAATTTGAAAGGCGCAATGTCTAGATTTCTTTTAAGATCGATGAGAAGAACTTAATCTCATTATATTTGCAGAGCAGTAACATTGGCCAATTAGTCATTTATGTATTTCTTTTGTGCAGCAGAACAAAATAGTGACACTAGCGTGACTGACTCAAAACGAAGAGTTAATGAATGTATCTTTAATTTCTATTTTACAGAGTGCACACTTGTTAGAATTGCTAGGAGTGAGATTTTGAAATGTGGAATAAATATTGATTTATGTAATAGTTTTGAAAATGTTTTAGCGAACTAATTATTATTGCAAATTAATTAGTTAAAAATCAAAATTCCGATTTGCTTACCTATAAACGTTTCACATAAGATCTAACATAGTCACTGTCGTTATATTTGGTGCCATTTCCACCTTGACGTTTTCAAAATGATAGAATTTTCACTCTCAAACTTAACTCCGTTAGGTTTCCATCAAAATTTTGATACAACATCGTTAACCAGTAAACCGTACCATGTCATTTGTAGTTATAGACGTAAGTAAAGAAATCTAAGGATCATGATTATTTTTTTTTACATGTATAAGTATAAACTATCGTGTATAATTTTGACAAATGTGTGAAAATTTTAAGGTTCTTATATTGTAAATTTAAATGTTCTATTTAAAAATTTTAATGTACTTTTCATTTTAGAGAACAATTATGAAAACCTTGATAATATGAAAAGATAGGATTTGAAGTCAATTGCAATTTTTTTGAATGGATGTTAATTTATTTAACTTTTACTTTATGGTTTGATTATTATATAATAAAATTTTAAAATTGAATTAACTTTTTAACAAAAGGTATACGGAAAATAATTTAAATAACTTTATCGTAAATACATATTTTTAATAAATAGGACATTTTCATAGATACATATTAAAAATATTTTTAAGCTATGCTTTACTGTTTGTAACATATGCTGGTTTAGGATATATATTATATTTTCTTCAATAATTTTTGCTGCATATACAAAAATAAAGATGTATAATGTTTTTTGTTAAATAATAATAAAAAACAAAAAATAAATTTCATAATAATCACCTCAGCATTAACGTCGTTAGAATTGTACAACTGACAAATAATTATAAATCCATGCTTTTTAGCTGTACAAAGTGGAGCGTGGACTAATTAATGATGAATACAAATCGGATTCCCCGTAATTTGGTTTACATGAACATACGCATAAGTCAACGGTAGTTGGCTAAGTTCTTTAATAATTCCATTATAATTAATTAAAAATAATTAATTAATTAGTTATAATATAATTAATTAAAATATAATTTATTCATTAATTAAAATATTATAATTAATTAATTAAAATATAATAAATTTTTATTTTCAATATTTTTTACAAACCAACTACTATCAAATAGCAAAGATAATCATTCATTTCTTTTAAGCAACCATCATAATTATAATAATATCTATTCTCATTCTTCATTGTATTCATTATCATTCTTATTACTATTTTCCCACTTCATTATCATTCTTATTACTATTTTCCCACTTGAACCAACTACCCCTAGTCTTTCTTTAATAGTAATCTTGTAGGGTATGTCATAGTTTATAATATGCTTTAAGAAAGCTCATTCCCTATCATTCCACGTGAATGTCAAATTGCCAATAGTAAGTTTTGGGTCACTCTTTCTCCAAAAAAAAAGTTTTGGGTCACAAGCAAAAACCTAATTGGAACTGTCTCCTGTATGATTGGAGAACTTCGGCATTCATGTGTGAAATTACACAATGACTAAGATTACTTGAAAACTACAAATCAAGCTTTGATCACACTAGTAGTACACAAACAACTTGGTTTATAGAATCTAGATTGTCCATAACCGAATGAGAAAAGAGAATTCGGACTAGATCATCACGAATGATGATAGGAAAGGACTGAATACACAGTTTGCAGAGTAGTGAGGAGCAACAAGAAGACAGCAGCTAAAAATGATATTAACGCCCACGGACCGTTGAAGTAGTCATGTCTCAGTTTTGCCTTCCATAAATTCCATTTCCTACCATAGTACTTGTTCACCTTCATATATATTTCTGAGTAGAATGATCTTTTTTGGATCCCGACATTGTCAAGAAGTATATTGAACATGCTTGCTACCACTTCATCATCTCCCAACCAATTGTTGATAATTCCACTGCAAAGCAATTCCATATCCTTGTTAGAGTTTATGAGGCAATCCATGAACTTGGCATAGTCAATGACATGATATATATCGTCTTTCCAGAATT
>JANSVA010000001.1:7824108-7838692 GCA_025504915.1 Erythroxylum reticulatum | reverse complement strand
TTCTAATTAAATTTTAATTGAAATTAGAATTTTAATTTAATTAAATTACTAAAATGTTCAAATCTTATTATAAATAAGCTTAGATCTAATGAAGCTATCACTTCTTTCTTAGCTATAAGAAGGCATCAATTCAATGAATATCTCCCTATTAATGGAAAATTTCAAAGAATATTAGATTATTGGAGTAATAAAGATCTCCATTTGGCAGGTAGGTTGATTTTGATTTTAAAAAAGTACTAAACTATATACATATTTACTGGTCCTCAAAACATATGCCTAGATAAAGGGGTTATTAAGATGTTGGAGGCAGATATGGGGAAATTCCTATGAAGGGTATAGGAAATAGGAAAGGTTTATCTAAAGTAAAATAGGTGGAGGTCTGAAAACTTAAAAAAATAAAGGGGATTAAGCATCACTCAAATTGATTTAAGCAGTAAGATGTTAATGATAAACAAACTTTGGAGAATCATGGAAAACACGAACTCCTCATTGATTAAGCGCATCAACTTTTACTTCTTGTGAGGTAGAAGCTTATAAGAATCTAAATATAGGTCATATATTCTCGAGGCTTCAAACAACTTATGAAACTTATTTTTTTATTTAGAAAATGAATAAAATTTCATTAACCATTCCGAAGCTATTTCAACATTACAATGAATTCACAAAAACTGTTTGTATTAACTAATTAAACAAGTAGAAAGTACACAATAGGTTACAAATTCCATATGTTCTTTCTTACAGACAGGTGATGCTGATTTGATTTTGCAATTGTTATGGTTTTGATCTAATTAACTGTTTCCTCAGCTAGTTGATGCTTGTTTACTTCCTCCCCCTATATATCCTCTTGTTTCTTTCTTTCCACAGAGAATGGATTGTTGTTGTGAAAGCAGTCTTGTAAAGTGCTTCATCCTACATTTGATGCTTATGAAGTCTTGTAAAGGTTACGTACGTCGAGTTCCCTACGTGTATGATAGAACTTAAATTTGCTCTCCAGGCTTATCACATGTCCAATAAGTCTATACAAAATGTTAAAGTAAAAAGTTAAGGAGATAAAAGGTCATCTTGCCTTAATCCTTTGGAATCTTTAACGAGTTTTATTGCTTCTCCATTCACTAGCATGATATAGGAAATCACAGTGATGCATCGCTCATTCCAACTAAAGAATTTTGGAAGAACTTGAAAGCATTTAAGGTGTTGATGGTAAAGTTCCAATGATGGATTCAAGATTCTTATTGACTTGATTGCGTAACTCTTGAATGACTATTTTCTATGGTAATTTTAAAAAGCTCTTGAGCTAAGAGGATATTATCTCCTATTTATCTCCCATTAGTGAATGCTCTTTGTGTTTGATTAATAAGAGGTTTTAGCATCACCTTAAGTCTTGGGGCCAAGAGCTTTGTAATGATTTTGTAGATAGTATTGCAATAAGAGATTTGTCTACATTTTATAAAGGAGCAAGGGTTAGACAACTTTTCCTTTTTTGTGATAGTTTGTTTTATGTTTTTGTTTTTATTTTTATTTTTTCAAAATTACTATTTGACTGTTAATATTGGTGTAGCTAGACTTTAATTAAGTAAAAAAAATATTTTAATCTTTTACAAAATACTTATTAATGAATTAATAAAAATTATTACATTATATTAAAAATTATTTAAATTATTAACATTTTTATAAATTGATATTTGTTTCTTATATATTTTAATTATTAAAATAATTATATTATTTAAAATTAAATATTTCTATTTAAAATTTTAATTCATAAAATTATTTTAATATTATTTATTTATTTTATATATAAATTATATTTTTAAATAATTGTACAATTTTAAAAATTAAAATTATATTACAATAATTGAAATTAATTGAATACTTAAATATCTTTTTGTACTTATTAACTCGTAATTAATACTAAATAATCAAATAATATATAATTAGTTAAGATATATCAAAACATGAAAAAATAGAAAACAAAAATAAGTTTTAATAGCTTTTGTAAGTTATAAAATTAGAAGAAACCAAAAAAAATTATAAACTAGAAACTCAACCAAATAGATCTTTTCACTAACTTGCAACTCAACCAACCAACCAAGATTTGGATTTGGATTTGGATTTGGAGATTATTCATGGGCAACTAGGCTTTATAAGTGAACTAGGTTTATGTTTACTATATAAAATATGGGAACTTTTGTAGAATTCAACCTAATCACAATTCTTAATGGACCATGAAGCACATCTTCAAGTTAAGAGAAAGTGCAAGGAAGGATGAGATTAAGATGAATTTAGGGAAACAAGAGTTGGAGCTGGGCAGACGAGAGACACATTTTTTGAATGGCCATGTGTAGCTTTATTAACATTGTATTTAGACTTTTCAAGGTAGTAATCTGCCTATTTGGAAATAAATCAATTAAATTTTAAAAAATTATTTTATAATATTCATCATGTTGTTACTTATATTTAAAAATTATAATAATATTTAATGATTAATTTAGATTTTTAGTAATAATTTATAAATATTAATTTATATAATTCTAAAAACAATTAATAATATATTTATTGGGTGTACATGATAATAAAATAAGAATTTAATTAAATTATATTTCTTATTATTTATTCAAAATTTATATTTTATAAAATAAATAAATAATTGATTGATTGATTTTCATTATTATTAAGTAGTTATTACTTTTTTTATTGATTTAATCCATCGAAGTTAATGTCAAGCCTAATTAATTCTTTTATGTTTTGTTGATGTTGAATTATGTGTTAACTTTAATAAATTTTATATTATATTAATTTACTAAACTTAGAAATAGAGCAAATTAATTTTTTTACCATATTGGGCCCATGAACTCAATATTATTGTTAAATCCTTTTATCATACTGAATGATTGTATTTAATGTCCAGTAGTAAATATGCTTTTTTTTTCCAACTCATCAATTTTCTAGTTATCAACACTAAGTAGTTACTATTGTTAATAAAATATTTATTTCTTATTATTAAAATTTTATAATTTAATAGGAAAATATTAATTTAAGAATTAATTATTTATAAAACATAGATTATAAGAAAATACAATATGAAGCTCTTTAACGATTGGTAATAAAGCTTCTCTTTAAAAACCCTTGGTTGGTTTCTTACACACAATTCTATGCCAGATGACAGGATAAGTCAACTCCCTTAAATGCAGGAGGCTTTTAAAGACCCAAGAGGAGTCAGGCCGTGATTGGAGGTTCCAGAAACTTTGACCCTTAAGGCGGTAAACTTGCACCTATTTGACCCACATCGCCTCTTTATCCACAAACAGCCGCCAAATTCGCTTCATGAGTAGACTGCGTTGCATTAAAGTGAAAGAGAGAATGCCCAAACCCCCATATTGCTTGGGAGTGACAATCTCACTCCACTTAACCTTCGCACCCTTACACTGTTCATGCTTGCCCGTCCATAGGAATGCTTTGAAAATTCGCTCCATCTCCTTAGTCACTTTCCTCGGAATGACAACATGAGCAGCCCAGTGCACACTCATGCTATTCAAGATGGAGACAATAAGGCTAACTCTGGCTGCAAAGGAGAGAAACAGATTCAACCACGCATTGATTCTGCGCTTCAGATTCTCCAGCAAAGGTAAAAAATCAGGATACTTAGGCTTACCTGAGGTGATGGGAACACCCAAATATCTGAAAGGGGTGCCTTGGAGAGGTAGCCCGACCAGACTACTAAGCTCTTTGCGATTGCGTACATTCGAGGAAATATAAATGGCACTCTTCTGGGTGTTCATTTGCAATCCAGACCAGTAAGAAAAAGTGGTCATCAAGCCCATCAACATCGTTAACACCTGCGGCTCAGCCTTGCTTAGAAGAATCACATCATCCGTATACATAAGGTGAGTCAACTTCAATTTTGTGCATTGGTAATGGTAATGAAAATTACCATTGCATTGTATCAATCTAGTTAATAAGCTAGACAGATCCTCTATAGCCAACGCGAATAAGTAAGGGGAGAGAGGATCCCCTTGCCTTATCCCTCGCTGAGGCTTGAATGGCATCATCGGAGTACCATTAACAGGAACACTCAAAGAAGTCGTTTGGATACATTGCAAGACCCAATGACTAAACCACAGGGGCAATCCAATTCCCTGCATGTAGTCACTCAAGTATTCCCAGGCCACATTATCAAAAGCTTTGTAGAGATCAATACGTAAGGCACAACTTTGTACCCTTCTACCAGTATGATATTCTCCCAGCAACTCTTGAAGTAACAAGATGTTGTCTCCTATACTTCTGGACGGAAGGAAGGCCCCCTGAGCATTATTGACTACATCCCCCAAAACTCCTTTCAAATGCTCTGCCAAAAGGGAAGCAATGATCTTGTAAACTGTATTACAGCACGAAATCGGTCTAAAATCAGTGATCTTGTTAGGATGATCCTTCTTTGGGATTAAGGAGATGTAGGAATGATTTATCTCCTGCAGAAGTCACCCAGAGGAGAAGAACTCTAGTACAGCCTCAGTAACCAATTGACCCGTGATGGCCCACATTTTTTGGAAAAATCCAGCCGAAAAACCATCAGGTCCGGGAGCTTTGGAGCTATTCAGACGGAACAAGATATCATTAACTTACAGAGCCGTGAAAGGAGCGTTAAGCAAAGCCAATCTTTCTTAGCTAAGAGTATAATTCAACACATTCCGAACCCCAAAGCCATCCCTCCACAAGGCTGAATTATGACCCATAAGTTAAACAAAGAAATATCTATCATGATCCAACACTGCTATGTGACCTCTTCTAATGGTGCCCTCCGAGTCCATCAATTCAGAAATAGCGTTGATATTATGCCATGCCAGTATAGCTGCGTGAAAGAACTTGGAGTTGCGGTTCCCCTCCTTTAACCAATTTTGTCTACCCTTTTGTCTAAGGATGGAGTCATTCAGGACCAAGGCCTCCTGGTACTGGTGCATAGCATTTGACTCAAATAATCGAAGTCGGAAATTAAGAGGTTCTCTATAACATTGCTGTTGCAAATCCGCCAAATGCGCGCTCATTTCCTGGAGATTATAGGTTCTCTGCTTACTAAACAATTTGATCGCTTGCGTAGCAAACTTGAGCTTCTGCATCAACTGATACCCCTTAAAGTCCTAGATCTCAAGCCTCCAAACCTGAGCAATCATGTCCATAAAACCCTCCACTTGTAGTAAGCCAATAAAGAACCGAAAGGGGGCACCTGGTCTAGCCTGAGCCGACTGATGATGAATGATAATGGGCAAGTGATCCGAAAAAAATGGGTCGTCGAACTCCGCATAATCAAAAGGGAAGGAAAGGAGCCATTGCTGGTTCACCAACGCTCTATAAAGCTTCTTCCGAATATACATGCTACCTCACTGCTTGTTCTCCCAAGTGAACCATCTCCCATTTCCGCGAAGACCAATTAAGTCAGTGTTACCGAAGAGGTGGTGTAACTCCACTCCAGCTCCACCATGGAATCTTACTCCACCCTCAACTTCCGAAGAGGAAAGGCAACAATTAAAATCGCCAGCAACCACCCACGGACCCCTCAGGTCAGCATGAAGTTCCAACAATTCCATCCACAAATCAGCCTGTTGGAAAGCAAAGCTAGAAGCATAGATTAAAGTAATCGTGTAAAGGTCCTTTCCAAGTTCCTTACAACGGAGGTGTATAAACTAGTCACTCATCTTGGCCACCTGCACATCAAGTTTAGCATAATCATACCAGCAGAGGATGCGACCATTATAGTGATGATCGTGGTTGGAGATTAGTCTCTATTGAGTCCCCAAAAAAGATAAACCCTTCCTAACCATTGAAGCTTTTATTTTGGTCTCCAACAATCCTACCAAAACAGGGTTTATATTAGTAACAAGCTGCTTCACCATCAGCTGTTTGAGGGGGTCATTGAGCCCCTTTGTGTTCCACACTACCAGAGTCATCATTAGAATAGGCACTAAGGGGATATAACCCCTTTGTGCTTTTTCTTCTTCGCTTTCTTCTTAGCAGTCAGTCGTTTAGGCTTGGTTGAACTCGAGGAGATCTCCCCTTCTTCCATGAGGACCTCGATTATTGGCTCATGACTGAAACTAAGGTCAGGAACTTTCTCGCTCAACCCCCCATCAGGTCAGAGGCAGCTAGCGGAGGTTGTGAGGGACCAGGGAGTGGAGGAAGGGGAGTTGTAGGGTTGTCTATCTCCATTGGAAAATCCTGCGGATCAGAACCAAGACTATTCATTTTAGGTACCTCAGTATCATTTGTTGCAGTAAAATCAATGCACAAACTGGGAGCCTGACTACCACTCGAGCCACCTGGAAGATCTCCAAGCAATTCAGTCCCTACCTTATTAGGATTCTCATTTGGGCCAATAACAGGACCCTGTTGTAGACTAGGCCCCGGAGTGCTCAACCTAACTCGCCCCCGTCCCAGAGTAGTGCCACAGACACGAGCCTCATGCCCATCAGTCTGGAATCGCCTCCCCGTGTTAACCCATTGTTTCCCAGCAGCGGAAGCCTTCCATGGATAAGTGACAGAGATTGTGACACAGCTCAATTCGCCAACATCATCCAATCTCCTAATTTTCAAAGAATCTAGCAGAACAGTGTCCTTAGACACTTCAATACAAATTTTTGCAAAACCAATTTTGTCTATTCTTACGGTCTGGGAATCAAGGCAAATAGGTCTACCAATGCCACTGGCCAAATGGCTCAAGCCCTCCAACGTCCAATACTCCATTGGCAGCCCATGGAACTGCACCCATAACGGAATAACTTCCACTGAACCCCTGTCTAAACACATCCCTGTCTTCTATTGCCTCAAGAACAAAGGTTGGTTACCAATATGCCAGGGTCCTAGCTCGAGAATGTCACTGATGTTCGACTGTGGGGAGAACTTAAACAAGAACAAACCATCCTCCATAAGCATGGGTTTCTCAAACCCCTTCTTACCCCAACGAGCCTTAGCCCATGCATTCACCACTGGAAACCCTAATCGTTTAGACCAGAAAAAACCCACCAAAGCATTAGACCAGGCCCGAGCACCTGCTCGAAGCAACTTCACAAGCAACACATTCGGGTGAAAGGTAAGCTTACCACGCAACGGCTGGTCAACCCCACACCCATTGCAGGCGCCACCCACCACAGTAACCTTAGAAGAAGACATGATTGACAGCCCCGGGTTTACCTTCGAGAAGGGAACAGCAGGTGCCTCGACATCATCCAATCGAAGAGGAGCCCCTGAATTAGCAGAACTAGCCACCGGGAGAAGAGGAGCGCGAAGGCGACCACCATTCACCTGGGCTAGAGCACGGCAGGGGACACAGGCACCAGGAGAGGACGAGGAGGGAAGGGGAGGGAAAGGATCTGAAGCAGAGGGAGGAGGAGCCATCGCCGGAGACAGGAGCTGGGAGCTCGAAGGCTATCCTAGAAAAGACACCAACACCCTGGGAAGAAGGCAGGTTGAGGGGAAAGAGGGAAAAAATAGGGGCTGGATGGTAAAAACGTTTTAGGCGGGGGGAAAAGGAGGAGATATTGTGATTCTCTCTCTGTGATAAGAATGTCGTTAGTGTGCAGGAAGTCTTTCAATTCCCTTTTCTTTCTCATCAGATGAAATTATTCTGCGGTGGGGTTTCTACTTTCTAAACTAGATATAAGTAACGACGTCTGTAATGTGTCATCATGTAAGATGGATTGAATGATCTTGTAACTAATGGTTTGAACTTTTGGGATTGAATGATCTTGATACACTCGTTGTACTCTCAAGGCTATGCCTTTTTTTGGAATACTTTTCTTTAATTTTCAAAAAAAAAAATTAAGCTCTTATTTATTATTACATAAAACTAGTAAATATATTATTAATTAGCGATAAATTAATATTTATTATTTTCAACATAAGTAATGACATATGGATAAATTAATAAATTAAATTTCTATAAAAGCGTAAAATTTATTTGAAAGAAGGGACGTCTTTTACCATGTACATACAAAAAAAATCAGTCCAGTAAGCTGGGCTTAGTCTTTACTACGTGCGGTGCACCTTTTGATGCCTGGCACTGGCATTCAATGAGCTATAACCAAACGCTAACGTAATTTTGTTATATACAATTGCAGTGGGTTTTAGTTTTCAGTATTAACAAAATCCTTAGTCTTGGGGACAATTTTGCTTATGGAAAGCTAGCTAGCATGCATATACCAGGTGGAATTTTAATGACATAGCCAGCAAAACCCCACATGGAATCTTATGCAATCTGGGATACTTAATGGAAAGCACGTCAAGTTGCTTCGATAGATACAGGTTGCACTGGTGCTATTATAATACTCATTATAATACAGTCCTTGCAATATCTTATTTGTACCTTGTCTTGGTCACTAGTGTTTTAAAAATAATTAAGAAGTAAATTTCTTTTTGATGGAAATCATAAACGGAAAAAAAGGGAAATAGAAAACGAATTGAAGAACGATTCTCCTTCGGTTACGCCGTAATGTATCCCTCGATTCACTTTTCCTGGTTGCCACATGGAACTCCAAGCACTAATCTCACCCAAACAAATTTTAGACACAAAATCACAGGAAATAAAGGGTCAAAGGAAAGCCAATACTTAGGGGCTAAACAAATACCTAACCAATTACTTGTTCCCCGATTATTCTTCAAAGTCTATTCCCTTTCTATTCCTCTCCACCATTGCCATTCACATTTTGAGTAAAAACGCACCAAGCATTTCCCAGAAAAGTTCCTGTTTTTGTTTTCCATGGATCAAAGTTCAAGCTTTTCTAGAGACGAAAAGGGCATGGACAAGGACAATGATAAAGACAACGACAATAATGACAAAACTGATCATGCAAGTCCTAGAGAACATCAATCAGACGATGTTCAGGAAATTACAGGATCTCCGATGACAGGAGAATCCTACCAGAAACAGCAATCTATGGAGCAACCTGTCCCTGAACCTGCATTTAAACAACTTGAGCCTGAGCCTGAGCTTGAGCCTGAGCCTGAGTTCACTTTGCATCAGGCTTTGGAAGACGTTGATCGATATCTCCAGGTTTTGTCCGTTACCAATCACAAAACAGCTGACCCACCAGAAGTTCCAAAGGCCTTTGAATCATTGATTAAAATGGTCGAAGAAATGGTCTCCAACTACTCCGTCAAGGCCAAATTTGGCCAAAATCAAGAAGAAGATTCATCTTTTACAGAATCTTTGAGCCGCATTACAAAGTTGCTAAATTTACTTCGGGAATTCGATTCCCATTCTACGTCAGGATCTTCGATCAACCGTGCCACCACAGTTCTACATCAAGCCATGACCATGTTGGATACAGAGATGTATTCAATTCTTGAGAGTTGTCACCACAAAGGTGGCAATGTGGACCCCAAAACTCCAAAGGCAACAAAGCAGCATAATGATCAAAATCCTCAGGAATCTGAACCCAAAGAAGAAGAGGAGTATCCCTCATTTTCTCCCCAACAAATAGCAGGTTTGAACGGAATCGCCAACACAATGATCTCGTCAGGGTATGAGAACGACTGCTGCTTGCTTTACAATGCAATGAGAAGAAAAGCATTCCTTAACGAATTGGAAAAGCTGGGATTTGAGAATATCAGCATGGAGGATGTACACAAAATGCAATGGGAGGCAATGGAAGGAGAAATCGCAACATGGATCAATGTCATGAAGCATTGCTCCACTGTTCTCTTAAGTGGAGAGCGCAAGCTCTCTCTCTCTGTATTCGCAGATTATCCATCAATCTCTAAGAGACTATTTGGCGATCTCGCAGCAGCAGTGATCATAAGGTTTCTAAATTTCGCAGAGGCTATTACATTGACAAAGCGATCAGCAGAGAGATTGTTCAAGTTCTTGGATATGTACGAGACTGTTCGTGATCTAGATCCAGGAATTGACGACTCATATTCGAGTGAAACTGCCGAGGAATTGAAATCCGAAACTTGGGCAGCCAAAAGTCGTCTAGGAGAAGCAGCAGTGAGCATTTTCTGTGATCTTGAGAACTCAATAAAGAGGGACAATGGCAGGACTCCAGTCCCTAGTGGTGCAGTCCATCCGCTGACTCGTTACACCATGAATTATCTAAAATACGCCTGCGAGTACAAAGACACATTGGAAGAGGTGTTCAAGCAACACCTGAGAATGGATGAGTCCAGCGACTCGAATGGTCAGCATTCAGAAACAAAGGAAGGCAACCCCCGCGATGACGGGAAGTCGGAGACGTCACGATTCGGAGGGCAATTAAACAAAGTTATGGACTTGCTGGAGGAGAATCTGGATATGAAATCCAAACTGTATAGAGATGCTTCATTGCGTTATGTATTCCTGATGAACAACGGGAGATACATATTGCAAAAGATCAAAGGGTCTAACGAGATATACGAAATGATGGGACTCACATGGTGTAGAAAATTATCCTCTGACCTTAGAATGTACCACAAGAGCTACACAAGAGAGACTTGGAGTAGACTGTTGCAGTGCTTAAGCCTAGAGGGTTTGCAGGTACACGGTAAAGTGGCAAAACCTGCAGTGAAAGAGAGATTCAAGATGTTCAATGCTATGTTTGATGAGATACACAGAACTCAGAGCACATGGGTGGTGAGTGATGAGCAGCTTCAATCGGAGCTTCGAGTGTCGGTGTCGGCCGTTGTGATTCCAGCTTACCGATCGTTTCTTGGTAGGTTCCAGCAGTATATGACACCTGGTAGGCAAACCGAGAAGTATATCAAGTACCAACCCGAAGATATTGAAAATTCCATTGAAGAATTGTTTGGTGGAGACCCAACGTCAATGGCAAGAAGGAGAACATAATTAAGACTTTGAAATGAGTACTGTAATTAGTCTTGAAGCTGTGTTTTAATCAGAAAGAGAGGAGTCTGAAGAAGAAGAAGGATTGCCTTTTTTCTTCTGTAGAGATTGGTGATCTAAATTCAATTCATGCGTTATGTTTTTGGTTCAACTTTGGGCGGAAACTAGCTGCTGTTATGTCTGCCTGAATATGATCCTGTAATGTTGATGCAAATTTTTGTGACATACTGAAATGCTTCCATAAAATTTCAATTTCTTCATATATCTTTTTCGAGAAGCCTGTTTGGAGTTAATTTGTAGGGCTATAGAAACTACATTATAGATCCAAAGAGAGAAGTTCATTCTCACAGTATATCATTATACATGGTGATTTAAATAACAATCTTCAACATCGTACCTTGATCTTTTGTAAGCACATAATGGTGGCCATTCCTTCCTTTTTTTTTTTTTTTTGTAAATGTTTTCTGCTTTTACTTGGGCGTTGCTTGATCTGGTCTGGCACTTTTATTTTTGAAATTGTTGTTAACAACACTTTAATAATGCTAGTCAGTTTTTCTTTTTCTTTCCTTCTTTTTTTGTTTCGATGAATGACTGGGCTCACTTTTGAGGTTATAGATTCAAATATATCGCATACTTCTGACGCGTGCTAGTTTCTATGTTGGGAAATCTTAGCTCTACCTAATATTTGGGCTCAATCTGATATGCTAATATGGCTAGCAACACGCTTAAGATGCATTATCAGTTTGGTAGACGCATCGACCTTTCTGTAATCTGTTACGTCCTTTTGCCACTGAGTCACCAATATCTTATCGATCCTGAATCCGAGTGATTGCTTTTGTAGAAAATTTTTATCATTTTTCATAAAATGTCCAGGAAGTGATAGGCTCAGATCAAGGAGTAATGGGGATTTCCAACTTCCGAAGGATGGCATGGCTGCTGGTAATATTGCAGCACAAACTCTTACTTTCCGTGAGCTTGCTCCTACAACGAATAATTTCAGGCCAGAGTCTTTCTTAGGAGAAGGGGGATTTGGACGTGTATATAAGGGATGCCTTGAGAGCACTGGTCAGGTGAATTCTTGTGTCCTTCATCTTGATATGCGTTAAGGCACTGTTTTTCAGTTCCCCTTTTTCCTGCTGAAGTACTACCAAATTCTATAGGAGTGGCGTATACATTTGAAGAGAAGAGTTCAAAAGATAAAATGCACTTAACATGCAATGCGTGATGTGTTCCCTGCTTTATCAGGAGACAACATAGAATGTCAAATCTATAGTATTTCATTTTTCTTGTATTGCCACGGAGGACAAAATCACGTTATATGATATTACAGTCATCTCTTGAACCAGGTAGCAAGTTTTTCAGGAACTTCAGATCATCCCCTCATTATCGAGATAGCATGGTTGTAGATTGGTTTATGGTATTTCTAGAATTCTATGTTTCAGACTATGTCACTAGCCATTCTGATTTGACACTGATTCAAGACTCTGAAGTTAACCAAATCTAATACAACTTCTTTCAAGTGCCACTTATTTTGGAATCTATCTGTTCCAATTATTTTCTAGTGTTAATATGAGATTTCTTCTGTCTCTCTTCTTTGGCCTGTCAAATGCAGGTCAACAATTCTCAACACCGAATTCTTGTTGGGTCGGTTCAGTTTGATTACTAGGGACTGGTCATCTTTGAAAATGAGAGCAGTTGAAAAATGAATTCAAGTGTTTTCTTTATCAGGAAGAATGTCAGTTGTGCTACCAAATCTGGTCATACTTTGTGAACTAGCAAATTTTGACCCTGGAGTCGGTCTCAGTTGTAGTAACTTTTGTTACTCTTAAATTTCTTTTTCTTTTTTCAAGTTGTTGCCGTTAAACAGTTGTTACACCATCCAAACCTTGCGAACCTGATTGGCTATTGTGCTGATGGGGAGCAGCGGCTTCTTGTCTATGACTTTATGCCTTTAGGATCATTGGAAGACGATACGAGCTAAACTTTCACCTACCAAGTGCATTAGAATTATAGTATACTAATATAGATACCGTTCCTAAGAAGATTAATCACTGATACTCAAAATCACACCTTTAACTACTATTCAAGCTGTCGATTATAAAGTTAATGACAAACAATTAATAGCTATCCAAAAATACTTAAAGAATTAATTAATTCACTAAAAAGTACCAAAGTTTAGCTTTCCCTCACTCCTCTACCATGAAAAGCTCTAAACATACTTTCTTTACATGAATTTGTGTAGATTCTTCCAGTAAAGTTAATCATATTTTAGGTTCTAATTAACTATCTAGACAAATTTCTGATATCAAATATCCAGTTTTTGAAGTCATGTAATCAATCAAAAACTATTTAGATGCATTAAAATTAATGAAAATCACGTAATATTATCACCAAAATTATCTAAGAGTCCAATATTGCAGGTTGTCTTAATAATCCTAGCTATGCTTTATTAAGATCTAATAATCAATTCATCTAAGAATTTCATATATGTATCAATGAAAGGTCCATGTTTCATGTTGCTTTAATGAATAACTTGCATAAAAATCAAAGAAGCATGAAGAACATATTAAAGCATATAATAATTAAACAACCAAATCATGGTAGAATAGGGTTCGGTTCAGCTTCCCTTTGGCAATAAAAAGAAATTAAGCTAACATATTTGTAAACAAAAACACAACTAATAATAAATTCAAAAAAGACATGAATATAACGAAAAACCCCGACACTAAGATCATCCCCTCTTCCCAGCCTTCTGTCTTGAGTGCAGGTTGTATAGGTTGTGCTAGGTGTGAAATGTAATATGTGGTAGCCCTTTTAATACTGAAAATTTCGTAATATCGTTGTCCTAGTTTGATTAAAAAGGTCTTTTCCTAATTTAGAAGAGTTTTATATGACTATTTTGGAGTCCTTTTACATATAAAATTAATATCTGACCATATCTCTTTAATCTTTCCTATTTTAACTCCAAAATCCCTAAATTCCAACAAAACTTCTACAAAATAACATAGAATTAATTAAGCAATAAATTAGAAGTTTAAATTAACAAAATAGGATACAAAGTTATGCTAGAATAGTGAAAACATATTAAATAGTACTACATAATTTTTGGGCATCAAATTCCCCCCAA
Source organism: Erythroxylum reticulatum (assembly GCA_025504915.1). Classification (NCBI taxonomy): domain Eukaryota; kingdom Viridiplantae; phylum Streptophyta; class Magnoliopsida; order Malpighiales; family Erythroxylaceae; genus Erythroxylum; species Erythroxylum reticulatum. The sequence continues at coordinate 7,824,764 of JANSVA010000001.1, read as the reverse complement.
ACTTAGAGTTTGTTCATTCTCGAGTAAACAAAAGAATTACAAAATGGATAAACTTTTTTCAAATTTTAGAAATTGCATTAGTAATATAACGCAAAGACTTTATAAGATATTGCAACCATTTTTTTTATAAACAAAAACCATTTCTTCTTCTCATCCTCCTAATCAAGATTAACCAATGAAGCTACTATTCAGTTTCTTAGATAGGGTTATGCAAACAGCTATATGTAAGGCAAATTTTCAATCTAGCTCTTATAAGCTTGCTTTTTGCACTAATCTCCACTGATGTTGATTCAAGACCGTCTCAAAGATCATTAGGACTTAAATAAGTTTGCATTGTTAAGGTCAAGGATAAATGGTTGAAACAAAGAAAGAAATAGAGAATTCAAAATGAGAAAACACATTTTTGGTCACTTAACAATGCCAAAGCTTTCATTCCTATGCTCAGTAATGACTCACTCATGATTTCCTTGGTCAACCTACCACTTTTTATGATTCCTTTCTTATTTCTCCTCTTAGACTCAATTTTTTTTTGTCATGTTTCACTCTCTTTGCTTAACATTCACTCAAAAGTTGCTTAAGAACTTTTACTTAGAACTTAGGGGCTTTTTTCTGTTCTTTTTCTTTTTCTTTTTTAAGATTTTCTTTTCTTCTTTCTT
>JANSVA010000001.1:7789395-7808964 GCA_025504915.1 Erythroxylum reticulatum | reverse complement strand
TTACATTAGAATAAGTGAATTTGGGAAGATTATGAGTAAGTATGATGTTAGAATGGATGTAGGAAGCATTGGAGGGGTTTTGGAAACCCCTATGTCCGTTTAACGGATCTTCTTGGGTCAAAAATGACCCCCAGCTTTGCCCATGTCTGTTTAACGGACTTTAGGTCCATTTAACGACCTTTTCGAGTGAAAAGGGCTCCCAGGCCCGACAATGTCCGTTAAACAGATATACACGAGACAGCTTCAGTAAATCACGATTTTTGACCCTTTTAGAGGCAAAATCTCACTTTGTAGTCTTTATGAAAGTTGTAGAAGTCTTCTTTCAAATAGTCCAAGAACGAACCAAATAAGACATATGTGGAAAAAGTTAGAGTAATCGCGCCAAGATAGGTACAAATTGATTGAGGGTATAAATATGTTCTATTCTTTCGAGCATAACTTCTTCATCCGACCTCCAAATGAAGTGATTTTTGAAGCAATGGATTCATAACACCTTTATGTATCCCTCCATGAAAATTGGTATCCCTCCTTGAAAATTGGTATCTTTTATAGTTGATTTGAACAAGTTTGATGAAGAGAAAGTGAGGGGTTGGTTGGGAGAGCATGATTGAGGTATGAACATACTTCGGCTCTTTAAGCATAACCTCTTCTATAGAGTTCCAAATGAAATAGTTCTTGCTTTAAATTAAACTAGAGTCTTAAAGCTACCATTTTAGTGAAGATGTCAATTTGTGATTTTGAGGATTGTCTGGTGTGGGCACACCACCCTTGTGAGATAATGGCTAATACGGCTCATGGAAATAACCCTTCAAGGTAACACGCTCACGCCGTATGGTGACTCCGAATGTTAGGCTCCGATGATGGTTAAGGGAATTCCATTGAATTAAGCTCACATTTCATGATCAAGAGTTGGGCTCCGAAAACGGGATCCAACAATATTGGCCAAAAAATTTTATCTTTTCGTTGCCCCAATGCTACCCTTACAGTATAATCAATAGAATTACACATTAATTCAAAAGGCTTTGACCAATCAAGGGACACCATAATAAATGCAGACACCAAACATTCTTTCAACAAATTAAAAATGTGCTAACACTCATCAAAAGATTTGAAAGTGGTTTTGCCATTTTTGAAACATCTTTTACGAATCATCTATAAAAAACTGCATGTCCCAAAAAACTTCGTGCTCCCTTAACAGATGTAGGTGGTGGTAATTTTTCAATCAATTTAAATTTAGCTTTATCAACTTCAATACTTTTAGAAGAAATCATGTGACCTAAGATTATACCTTCTTTCACTATAAAGTGATAAATTTCCCAATTAAGCACAAGATTAGTCTCTTCACAACATTGCAAAACCAACTTCAAATTATGTAAACAATTATTAAAAGATTGCCCAAAAAGTGTAAAATCATCTATAAAAATTTCCAAAAACTTTTCAGCCATGTCATTAAAAATAACAATCTTGTAACGTTGAAAAGTGGTAGGTGCATTGCAAAGACCAAGAGGTATATGCTCGTAAGCAAAAGTACTATAAGGGCATGTAAAGATGGTTTTTTTTCTTAATCTTCAAGTGCAATAGGAATTTGATTATAACCCAAATATCCATCTAGGAAACAATAATATTCAAAGCCAGCAACTCTCTCTAACATTTGATCTACTAATGGTAAAGGCTAATGGTCTTTCCTAGTGGCATCATTAAGCTTCCTATAATCTATACAGATATGCCAATTATAGTTCTTATAGGAACTAACTCATTTATTTTCATTAGCTACTACAGTTATATCACCTTTCTTAGGAGAAACATGTACAAGACTAGTTCACTCACTATTAGAAATAGGAAAGATCATAACTGCATCGAGTAGCTTCACTACTTCTTTCTTTACCACTTCTTACATCTTAGGATTTAGCCTCCTTTGGTGTTGGATCACTAGCTTGCAATTGTCATCCATCAATATTTTATGCATACAAATAAAAGGACTTATCCCTTTTATGTCTTCAATAGTCCATCCTAAAGCACTTTAGCTTCTCCTCATGTTCGCTTGTTAAAAAAGTAGAAACAATTACAGGCTTAGAATTTTGTTCAATAAAACATATTTGAAATGTGAAGGGAGAGTTTTAAGTTCAAATTTAGAAGATTCTTCAATAGGTTTTAGTTGCTCTTTTTCTTCCTTTGTCTTTACAGCTTTTGTTTCCTTAATCATTGAATCCTCCTTGCTAAAAATCAATCCCTCTAGCTCATCCAACTCTTCCTGTGTCGTCAGTCCATTCTTGCTCTTTGTCTTGTCTTTCAAAAAGTATCTCAAAGAATCATCTTCAACATAGTTAAATTCTTTCATCAATTCATCAATTGTATCTATTTGAAAGCAAGTGGATGTATAATAAGTAGAAGCAAATTTTATAATTTTGTGCATATTAAACACCACTTTCACACATAAACTAAGTTGACCTTTCTAAATATAAAATAAAGCATGCCTTGTGGCCAAGAATGGTCTCCCTAAAATTAAAGGAACTTTATAATTCTCTGGCATATCAAGCACTAAAAAATCCACAGGAAAAATAAATTTGTCAACTTTTACAAGTACATCCTCAATTAAACCTTTAGTCTTTTTTAATGACTTATCAACTAACTGTATAGAGTCATGTGTATTTTTAAGTTCATCCAAGCCTAATCTATCATAAATGGAAAGAGGCATCAAGTTAATACTTGCTCCTAAATCGCACAAACATCCATCAAAATATGTGTCACCAATGGAGATGGGAATAGTATAACTCCCTTAATCTTCCATCTTTTGTGGCATGTTATGTTGCAAGAGCATGGATGTCTCCTCAGTTATCTTGACAGTTAACAATTCCTCTAGCTTCTTCTTATTCGACGAAAGATCTTTTAAAAACATAACATAAGAAGGCATTTGAGCTATTGCTTCAACCAAAGGAATGTTAATATGCAATTGCTTAAATAAATCAAGAAAATTTTCAAACTTTTTATCCAGTTGTTGCTAATGTAATCTTTGAGGATAGGGTAACTTAGCTCCATGTTGTGAATCATAGATGGAATCTTAAATCTCTATACCTTTCCTTGCTTTGCTAGTTTCTCCCACCTTTTCTTTTTCCTTTGTCTTTCACTTCCTCCCCCTTTTGTTTCCTTTGATAATGATTTGGAAAAGGCTCAACTTTAGATTGTTGAAGGGCAGGTGTTAGATCGACATTCACAGAGGTAGGAGTCTTTTTTACTTCACTAGTTATGGGTTCTCTATTATTTCTCTCATCACTTTCCTTGATGGCATAAAGTTGCTCTCTAGGATTTTTCTCAATGTTACTAGGGAGAGTTCCTAGATTCCTACTAGATATTTGGTTTTCTAGTTAGCCCATTTGAGTTTCCAAGTTTTGCATGGAATCTTCTTGATTTCTCAAGGTTGACTTTGTCTCATTCATGAAAATTTAGGTACTTTGCATAAATCCTCATGATTCAGTAATAAAGGAAGTTGTGGTTAGGGTAAGTATTTTAAGGGCTTCTTTAAAATCTAATTTGTTTTACGATTTTTAAATCCCAAAAGGAGGTTGATGGATAGTTTATAGAGGAGGTCTAATATTGTTGTTGCTCTAGAAAAAATTTGGATGGTTCTTCCAACCGGGGTTGTTAGGGTTACTATAAGGATTATTTGTCTTGCATTTTCAATAAATTGAACATTGTTAAAGTGATTACTTGACTGGCACTTATGATTCAGGTGCCCTTCCCCACAAAAAATCACATTTTGGCCTCCTTAAGTCGTCAATTTTCTTAGCCAAAATATCTAATTTTGTAGCAATTGTTGTAGAATCATCAATTTGATCAACTCCTCTCTTTGATAGCCTTTCAGTAGGCCAATTGTAGGCATTAGATGTCATCTCCTCTAGTAAGGACCATGCAGATTTAGGAGTTTTGATTATAAAAGATCCACCAAAAGTTGCATCAATATGACTCCACGTATTTGCATTTGGTCCATTATTGCAAGTTTGAATTTGAAGCCAATCTGGAAGACCATGATATGGACATCTTCTAAACAATTCTTTAAATCTCTCGTAAGCCTCATACATTAGTTCTCTATCAAATTGCACAAACATAGTGATATCATCACGCATTTTGGAAGTCTTTGAAGGAGGAAAATATTTGCCTAAGAATTTTTGTATAATCTCTTTCCATGTGGTGACGGTTCTTGCTAGCTGTGAAATTAACCAACTCTTAGCTTTATCTTTTAGAGAAAACGGGAGCAACCGCAGTCTTATGGAATCATCACTAACTCCATTATGCTTAAATGTGTCACATATTTCCAAAAAATTAGCTATATGCAAGTTTGGATCCTCACTTTCTCCACAACTAAATTGTATTGCATGTTAAATCAATTGAATAATGGTAGGCTTTATTTCAAAATTATTGGTTTTAATTGCACGCTTGTGAATGCTAGAACTTGCTTCATTAATTGTAGGTGTTGCATAGTCCCTCAATGCATGCTCTCTTCCTTGAACATTACCCTCATATCCAAGGTTTTAAGGACTTTGATTACACTGCTAATGTTCAGCCATGTCCCCTTTATTGATAATTTCTCTTTGTGTTCTCCTTTAATTTTTGAATGTACACTCAATTTCAGGAACTAATGGATGAACCTTCCCCCCTTCTAATCAGGTCATAAATAGTCACCAACTTGCTATAAAAATAGAAAATATAATTAGATAAAGGAAAAAAAATGCTTAAATTAGTAAGTGTGCTTTTAAGATTATTTATACAATCCCTAGTAACGGTGTTAAAAACTTGATACGACATAAACTTTCACCTAGCAAATGCACTAGAATTATAGTATAAAATCACACCTTTAACTACTGTTCAAGTTGTCGATTATGAAGTTATTGACCAACAATTAATAGTTATCCAAAAATACTTAAAGAACTAATTAATTCATTACAACGTACCAAAGTTCATCTTTCCCTCACCCCCTCTACCATAAAAAGCTCTAAACGTACTTTCTTTACATGAATTTATGTAGTTTCTTCCAATAAAGTCAATCATATTTTAGGTTCTAACTAACTATCTAGACAAATTTTTGACATCAAACACCCAATTTTTTGGGTCATATAATCAATCAAAAACTATGTAGATGCATTAAAAATCAATGAAACTCATGTAATATCACCAGCAAAATTATCTAAGAGTCCGATATTTCAAGTTGTCATAGTAATCCTAGTTATGTTTTATCAAGATCTAATAACCAATTCATTGAAGAATTCCATACATGTATCAATTAGAGGTCTATGTTTTAGGTTGCTTTAATGAATAACTTGTTTAAAAATCAAAGAAGCATTAAGAACATATTAAAGCATAAATTCATGTGCTAAATGATAACAATTAAACAATTAAATCATTGTAGAATAAGATTCGGTTCAGCCTCCCTTTAGCACTAAAAAGAAATTAAGCTAACATGTTTGCAAAAAAAGAACACAACTAGTAATAAATTCAAAAAATACATGATGGAAATAATATAACAAAAAAACCCCAAAACTAGGATAATCCCACCTTCCCAGCCTTCTCTCTTGAGTGCAGGTTGTGTATGTTGTGCTGGGTGTGAAATCTGATATGTGACAACTCCTTTTATACTGAAAATTTTGTAATATCCGTGTCCTAGTCTGATTAGGAAGGTCTTTCTTGATTTAGAAGAATTTTGTATGCCTATTTTGGAGTCCTTTTGCATATAGAATTTGTATATGACCATATCTCTTCAATCCTTCCTATTTTTAACTCCAAAATTCCTAAATTCTTGTAAGACTTCTGCAAAATAACATAGAACTAATTAAGCAGCAATTAGAAGTCTAAATTAACAAAATAGGGTACAAAGTTATGTTAGAATAGAGAAAATATACTAAATAGTATTGCAAAATTTTTAGGCATCAGAAGATCATCTTCATGGTAAATATTATCCTTTGAATTAGTGAGGTAAGCCTACTCATTTTCTTTTTATTATTTATTGGTAAGTGGAATTCGAAGCTCTTGGAAAGGGGGCTTGTGCCTTGAACTATTTCCTTTTTGTTTGTTCCACTAAATCCAATTTGACTTTGACCTACTTTGAACTTCGTTGTGCCTATTGCCATTGTTGAATATCAATTTGGAATAACCTATTATGTTTTGAATTTCACTTCAATTATCTTTCCAAGAATAACCATTTCCTTTGGTTTACATAATTGCATCATTAGCATTACAAGATCGTAGGCTTAGGTGTCATGAGTTGCAAATTTTGATGTTGCATTAGAACCTATTGAAATGAGATGCCAAAGTGGATGGAAAAAGTTGTGATCAGATTTGTATACTCTATTTGTGTACTTGATTAATCAAATCCAGATGGCTAAGTGACCAATTGTTAGGAACCATTTTCCTCTTTTTTGAATCTTTATTGAGGCTTCCTATATCTTGGAAACTTACACGGGCAAATCAGTACTATTCATTGGAATCATTTTAGTATTAATAGAATATACATATTTAAAACTAACTCCCACTACTTGCTATATTACTGAGAAATGCTATAAGAACGAACTTCTATGAAAGAGATTTAACTCTTGATTGTCGGATATCATTGTAACTTTTTAGTGAAACAACTAAGCTACCTCCACTAGAAACGTTAATTCATGTTTCTCGTTGTTTATTATGATATCATTTAGGCATGATTAGACATGCCTATATTATTTTGATAGCTATTTGTGAACAAATCAAAATTTTCATTGTCAAATTACTCAAATCATATGATGTATATTGTTTTCAAATCATCCACCTGATAAGGAACCGTTAGATTATAACAAAAGAATGAGGATTGCAACAAGTGCAGCCAAAGGTCTGGAATATTTGCATGATAAAGAAAATCCTCCTATTATTTATAGGGATTTCAAGTTATCTAATATATTCCTTGATGAAGGATTTCATCTAAAGCTTTCCGATTTTGGACTTGTAAAACTTGGACCCACTGGTGACAAGTCACATGTTTCATGAGGGAACCAAATCCTCTGTCCTATTTATCCAATACCTATTCTGTTCCACTCATCCGTAACCATAAATTTCAATGGGCCCCAATAAAATTTATGGCTATAGATGAGTGGAACAGAATAGGTACTGAACAAATAGGACAGAAGATTTAAAGCCTTCTATGGGAACCAAATCCTCTATCTTATTTATCTAGTACCTATTCTGTTCCACTTATCAATAGCTATAGATTTCAGTGGGCCCCAGCAAAATTTATGGTTGTGGATGAGTGGAACAAAATAGGTACTGGACTAATGGGACAGAGGATTTGAAGCCTTGAATAGGAACTTATGGTTATTGTGCTCCTGAATATGCAATGACTAGATAACTTATAGTAAAATCTTATGTATACAGTTTTAGGGTAGTTTTCTTCGAGCTTATTACTAGATGTAAAGCCATTGATAACACTTAACAATATGGAGAACAAAGTCTTATCATATGGGTAATAATCTATTCGTTTATAGTATTCATCACCTTCTTATCTTCCTGTAAGATGAACATGTTGTGCCTTGAATAATTATGGAATGATGGCACTTCTATAACCTACAGGCGAGAACGTTATTCAATGAACGCAAGAAATTTCCAATGCTAGTAGACCCCCGACTACAAGGACATTATCCAATGAGGGGGCTCTACTAGGCTCTAGCTGTGGCATCCATGTGGTTACAGGATGAAGCTCTGGTTTGTCCACTAATTGGAGATGTTGTCACTGCTCTTTCTTATTTGGAAAACCAGACATATGAACCTAACTCTGCGGGGCATAGCCATAGAGGAAATAGGGATGGGAAGAAGAGTAGAAGTGAATAAGGGGCTCAATTGTTGAAGAATGAAGAAGGTGGAGGTTCAGGACAGAGAGGGGATTTGAATGGTTTTGAGAAGGAGGAATCTCCACGAGACACTGTAAAGATGTTGAACAGGGATTTAGATAAAGAACGAGGTGTGGTTGAGGCCAAGATGTGGGGAGAGAATTAGCGAGAAAAGAGACGACAGACTACGCAAGGAACTTTTGATGGCATTTAAGGTAGTCCCTCGAGCAATCGTTCTCGAGACAAATCTTCCTACTTCATCTAACTGATGCCAGAAATCATTCCAGAATAATGAAAACAATTATTTTTAGGGAAATTGGTGCCAAAAAGTTCTTCCTTCTTTTTTCCTCTTTAACTTCATTATATTTTTCTTTTTGCTTCATATATAGAACAACAAGATGAGATGATTTCTGTGATAAAAGGATAATGTACATTATCAGCTAGGATAATTAAATGTATTCAACAAACTGAGCAAAAAATGAACTTTTAAATAATGTTTTGTCCTATTCTTTTCACATTTACTAAAAAAAGGAGGAAAAAGAGACAAAAACATTGCACTTTGTACTTTGTAGTCTTCTTCTCCAACAATTTACCTACTGGTCGATGCAAGTTTATTAACATTAAATGTTTTGACTGCTCTTTGGTCATAGTTGCATATGTCATTTGTTCTCTAATTGCCTTGCAGCTTGACCAAATGGTTTTCATTTCGTCACTATTTGTTTTTATCCAAATATACAACTCTTGCTCTTATTCATCGAGAATAAACATTACAATTAATTCAATTTTCATTACAAGTTTTTATAGTCATATACTACAAATTAGAGATTTACTTATGACAGTATTGCATCTATCAGTTGCATAAAATTTTATAATAAATATGGATGGTCCAAATGGATGAAACTAGTAAACCAGTGAAAAGAAATTACCAATTAAGCATTTAGAATGGGACTGACAGCCTTGTAAGGTTTGGTTTACGAGGTTGTCAACTCAATTAGACTGATTTATAAACTTTCCTTCCTTGTTGCCATACTTATACATGTACAAATATATCCATTATAACGAATCATGTATTGTAGTGGTCGAAAAATATACAAAATGGGATGTTTTAATTTTGGTCAGTATTAAAAATTTTAAAAAAATTAAGAATTTTTTTGTAAAAAATTAAAAATTTTAAAAAACCCACCCCTAACTTGATCTTGCTACCTTCTTTTTCTTTTCTTTATTTTTTCTCTCATACTCTCACTTTATCTCTCTTCTTCATTGTCTTTTTTATTATTAATAGTAAACATTAGTTATATTTTTAAAAAAATTAATTAAAAATATGTTAAAATGAAAATTAAGACTCACACACTCTCTCTCTTCTTTATCGTCATCTTTTTTTATTATTAATAGTAAATAATAGCTATAGTTTTAAAAAATATTTTAAAATGAAAATTAAGTCGCCTCAAATTTTTGTATTTCTTTTTAAAATTGTTAATATAAGTATAACCATATTTTATTATTAATAAAAATTACATATTAGGATAAAATATTTTTATTATTGAAAATTAAATATTGAGATAGAAATTATATTTTATTATTGATAATAATTATTATTTTTATTTGATATTTTGATGTAATTATTATCTATTATATGATAAAATTGTAATATTTTAAATACTTTTTATTGTTCTTAATTTTATATTTCTATGATGATAAAATATTTTTTCATATTAATTATTGTTGTTATTTATAAGTGGAATATGTGAAAATAATATTAAGAAAAATAAATAAATAATTATTATTTTAAATTTCTATTATTATGTTTTCTGAGACAACGTTGGTTTAAATTATAGATTACAATATTGAAGGATTATTTTGTAATTTTTAAAAAAATTTAGGGACTATTTTATAAATTATAAAAATTGTCCGAAATAGTACTCGGTATTGGCTGATACCGATATAATATCGTACTAGAATTCAATTCGATACCAAATCCTATACAATATTTATAACATTGGATATATCATTGTATTTGAGAAAAGTCATGAATAGTTATATAATGCAACTTTAGACTTGATATTATGGAAGTATCAAATCAAAATTTTATTATATTTTGAATATTAATTATGAACCATCATATTTAGAGTAGCTTTTTAATAATGTATAATTATGCGAAGATAATTAAATAAGTTAATAAATGATTCGTCATTATAAAATAATCGAAGTACCCAAAGTAATCATAAGGTTTACACCTTAATACAAGTTAGATCTTAGCATTTCACAACGCTCAAATTAGGCTATAGTATTTTAAAAACGTACAATTTAAACCTTATTTAGACAAAAAAAAAAAATCAATAGACACTTGACCATGTTAGTTATCTATCATATTTGTTATTGGTAATGTTATAGAATTTTATAATTTTTTTAATTTGGGCCCAAAGTGCCATATAAATGTCAAATGGCTCTATATAATTTAATAACTAATCAAATAATTTTCTTAATTTTGATTTATCTTAATTGAATTAAAATTGAAAATATTCCCCAATTTTAAAATCCCTAGCTATAAAATTATGAATCTTCCCTCCTCCGCCATCCTCTCTTCTTCGTCAATCTCCCTCTTGACCCTCATCATCTTCTTACTCTTCACCGTCACCATCTTCTTTATTCCTCTTTACCGCTTGCAGCTAGCTCATTCTTAGCTAAAAGTCACCAATATGACAATGATAGCTAAAAGAGCTTGGAGGCTACAATGATAGCTAAAAGAGCTTGGAGGCTTTTCTAAGGATAAAAAATTACTTTGGGTATATTGGGTGCACAACTACTGCATCAAAGGCTTAAATTTCAGATATCTTAAAATCTCAAGGAATGCCTCCTTAGTTATGCAATTCATTTTCAAGATCAGGGGTAAACTTAAGCACTCAATCTCTATTAGAGTTGGAGGTGGAATAGTGTATCCTTTTGGAATGATAATTGGATACCATATAGTGTACTAGAGGAACAAACCGGCCTATAACCTTTGAAGACAATATTCCAATAAAATGCCACTCTCTATCAAGGTTCTATCAAATCGATCCTTACTATCAAGGACCTTGACAGACTCAAGATTACTATCTTATCTAACATCATTCTGATCCCTAGAAAAGAAGATGTTGTGATACGGAATGGTAATTCTTCCAGTGAATTCTTTAATGCAAAAGCCATAAGCTACTTGGGATCATAATACCAGAAGTTGGGTGGCATAAATTGGTTTGGGTAAAACATGCACGACCACGAGCTTCCTATACATTATGGTTGGCAGTGAAAAGAAGACTCCCTATGATGGACAAATTAACTAAGTATATGACAATACCCAATCGGTGCCATCTATGCAGTTCAGACCAAGAATCACCCCACCATTTGTTGTTCATATTTACCTATTCAAATAAGGCTTAGAAGAAAGTGCTCCAAGGGTGTGATATAAGGAACCTACCAAGTGTATGGTGTGATAATATAGAATGGAGCAGCAGGATAAGACAGGACAAAAGAAAGCAAATGATGGCCGAGAATTGTTTTCACACAGCTTTCTAAGAATGAGCAATTGGCTGCTCTTTAAAGCTATCAGTGTAAAATAGCCGTTGATGGCTGAGAATTGTCTTCACCCAAATTATCACCTCCTTTCCATTAACGAGGAATCGGCCGCTTGAACTTACTAATATTGAAATCAAAGATTGTATACATGAATCGAAACCCAAACAACCAATACAAAAACAGAAAATAAATGTAACGTTTTATTTGTTAAATCCTCCACAACTATGAGTAGCACTCGGATTCCTCTTCTTTCTCCTCAGCTTGTCGCACACAAAAGCCCTCTCCAGCAGCTCAACTCTGTGAGAAAGCGAGCTCAGTAACCGCGTCTGCTCCTCATTCCTGGCAAACAACTCCGCCATCAACCCCATCATCTTCTCATTCTCCTCCACCATCCTCTCCAGCAACCCTCTCTTCTCCACACTTACCTCTTTTTGTTCCATTCTGTTTGCACACAAATCAGCCTGAACCTCACTAGTTCCCACGCTCTCCTCACCCTCCTCTCCGCATTTTACACCTTCCTCAACACCCTTCTTATCTTCCGCTTCTACATTCCCGTCATTCTCATCACACTCCTCCGCCGTTTGTGACTTCAAGGCATTCTCCCCACATTCTTCCACAACCTCATCACTCCTCTTATCTTCCGCTTCTACAATCCCATCAACGGTGTCTACGCTTCCCTGATTTCCATCAGCAACCAATTCACAATCTTTCGAAACTTCCTCAACGACAACTTCATCACCCGACTTATCTACCGTTTGATCCTCGTCTGTTCTACAACATTCGTTAACAATTGCATCAACAGTCTCCTGCAACGCAATCGCCTTCTTAATCACCTTTCTCCTGCACTCCCTCACACCACAATCCACTCCTCTAACACAATCTAACTTCAACAGCAAATTCATCAAGGTCTCCATAACCCTCAACCTCTCTTTAGAATCTTCACGAATCAATTGAACATTCTCCTTCAAACTCTTCTCCACCTCGTCGATGTCTCTCTTAATCCCCAATATCTTCTTCACGCTCTTCCTCACCAGATACCCGCGGAACACCTTCTGGATCTTGACTGCCTGATCCGACCTACTCCGCTCAGACACAACGTACTGGACCGGGATCGACACCACCTTCTTCTTCTGAACCGGCGACGTGTGTAGGCTGTGGTGGTTGTAAGGGTGACTCCAGCATCTCCGGTAAAAGGGACCATCCATTTTCAATTTGGCTCTCAAAGTTTATATTATAACGCTTACAGAATCCTATTTGTTGCTCGATGGGAGAAGAGAAGCCCTAGTTGAAGTATATATACAGAACAAAAGAAGGCATTGCGAGATGAAGCTGGTAAGTTCCAGAAGCATCCGATATTGTGGAGAAGAGTTTCAGAAAAGAGTTCTAGACATCCGTCGAAGCTTCTGTTCAGTCTGTTACCTCGGTCCTTACGAAATAACTTTCAACTAAACTTTGTTTCACAAAAAAACAAAGGAGATATTATAATATAATATTTTAGAAATAGAAAAGATGTTTCCGTAGACACTTAATAGAAACAAATACTAAAATAAAGTAAATGAGACTAGAAGGAAGACATTTTTTTATTTTGTTTTATAAATAAATTCTTTTTCAATTTTTTTTTGTAAATTAACATTTATGAATTAAAATTGTGAAGATAATAATATTTATACAAAATAATGAATTTTTTTAAAAGCAAGTCTTAATCAAAGTGTTGGTTAATCTGTGATATTTAAGCTTGGTGCCTTATTTTCACACCAATCACCATGATACTCAATAAAAAGCTTAGTTCTTCCAGGTGCTTTATTCCCTCTCTTGACTCGAGTTCTGGTACCCTCATTCCTGCTTCTTTTTCTTTCATTATCTTCATCTTTACTTCCTTTTCTTTTCCCCTAATTACCTTCTGCTTGTCCATTTAATTCCTCCTTCTAGGCTTCTTCATCTTTGAGCCTTCTTTTCTTTCCACCATAATCTCCTTTATTCACCCCAAAATACTTTTTGTGCGCCTTGCATTTGGTCCTTCTCCTTCAGATCTGTTGTTTTGGCTTCTTTCTTCATTTTCTCTCTTCTAAGGACAGTTTGGTCCTTCTTTACTGTCCTCTTTCCCGCTTTTTCCACTATTTCACCTTTCTAGATTCTATCATCTGCTCAAGCTTTTCTAACACTCTGTTTTTTTTTCCAAAAATAACTTTATGATCCTAAGAAATGTCAGTAACTCCTCTATCATCTACTGAATTTCCTCTTTTGCCCTTAAAGGATATAGAAGGTCCATTACCTTCTACTTTAGCTGCGCATGTAGATGCTCAACTAGTTAGGAAATGTTGGAAATAAGTTATAGGGGAGGGGTATGACTATACCTTGCATTATTGGCCTCCAAAAGAGGAAGATGGCAAATTAGTAGTATCCCCTGGGTTGGAATTTCTTCAGGCTGGTGCAAAAATGTGGGAGACCTCTTTGGTCAGTTTTTGTTAGGATCAACGACCTGCATTTCCAGTAATTCAAAGATGGGCACAAGTTATATGAAAAAATAAAGGGCTAATGGATGTATTTATTGTTAAGTTAAGAAGACTTCACTTCTATTAATTTTGATGACAATAAAATAATATTAATCTTAGAAGTGTGTAAATTGTTTGATGAGTTTGTTAAGTGCGCAGAAAAATGTAAGTGAAACAAATCGTCAACGTAAGACGAAGCATAGTCAAACCAAGATGATACTTAATATAAGAAGGTCAATATAAGAAGAATATAAGAAGGTCAACATAAGAAGATACAGAAGGTCAACATAAGAAGATACAGGCCAACTTAAGATGGTCAGCAAAAGACGATAAAGGTCAACTCAAGATGATATTTACTTATACTACAAAGCGTCTTAGATACACCAGACGTAAGCGTGACACCAGGCAAAAGTGTGACACCAAAAGAAGCATAGTACCAAATGATGCAAATTAAGACTATTCTAGAACGTCAATCAGTCAGTTAGTTAGAATTAGTTACAAGACTCATCTAATAACAGTTTCTGGAAGATTTAAGAAGTAGTTTTCTCAAGAAGACAGTTGAAGACTCAGGTTATAAATACTAGTTATAGTTATAAACTAAACAACAATTACAAGGAGATACAATACAAGAGAGAAAATCTGATTGCACAATACTTAGAGAAACTCTGTACTCAAGTGCTAAAGAAAGAGAGTAAATACATTTGTAACGTGAAGCTCAAACAATATCTTTCTAAGTGAAAGAAAGGCTAGAGCCTGGAGAGGCTAAGAAAGCAGATAAAAAATACTTTGTGAGAGAGATCTGAAGAGGCTCTACATGTGTAGAAAGAATACTTGTAACGTTGATGAGTATAGTGAAATCTCAGAAAAACTCTAAGGACTAAACGTAGCCTAAGGTTAAGGGTGAACCAGTATAAAATCGCGGCGTCTACTCTCTAACCCTTCTCTTTTTAATTTTCTTGTTGCTAGAAGAGTAGATAATAATTTTCTTTATGATTTCATTATTCATCAAATTGAGTGAATTGTTTTGTGATCATCTGAATTTGTAAAGAAATTCAAGAAATTTCTAAGGATTAATATCTCTGAAGATTTTACACAATTCAACCGCCCTTCTTGTGTGTTTTACATATTATACGTGATTTCTATATTAACAAGTAATTTAATTAACTTATTGTAGAAGAAAGCACGTTATTATTTACTTTCTCGTCTAAAGATGCAGCTATAAGAGTGATGGAGGAAGGATCATAGCATATTCAGAATCAACCATTATTTTTAAAGACACGGAGACCATGAATTCAAGTTAAATCCATAAAACACCAGATTGTTCCACTATGGGTACAATTGTATAAAGTACTACTAAAGGCCTCAACATGATAGCAAGTTACCTTGGCACTTCTCTTTGTATGAATGAAATATAGCTCAAAAGAGAAGAGTAAGTTATGCAAGGATATGCGTCAATATGGAATCTATCCAAAATCTTCCTGAGAGTATACCAGTTATAAGATTGGGAGTAAAAGGCTCTTTATTTGAAGATAATGTCTATGTTAATTATCAATGGAAGCCATCTATGAAATCCCAAGGGAAAAGGTGGGTTCCTATAGGGAAGGTGTTTCTAAGAGGTGATTATAAGGAGCTTATAGGAGTGGAGGAACATGAAGGCTAGCAGAATATTTAGAAGGAAGTCTCTCCAAAGATTGTGCAAGAGGTCCATATTGAACCTGAGAGTATTGCAAAGAATTCACTCATAGCAATTCCTAAGCCAAAGATGGATATCCCACTTGATAATAGGGAAAAATAAAGGCGAATGAGCAAAGAAACTCCCCTTCCATGCTCACCTGAAGTGAATCTAGTGACTCTTTCATCTATAATTGGGGAAGATCTAGATTCTTCCTTTGAGCTTGTGGTAACTAGGAGCTAGTTGGAGTAAGCAGAAAGGCTCCAAATCTATTACATCCTCTTAATGATTTGGTTTACATGGAATGTTAGAGGTATAAAATGCCTAAAGAAGCTTTTATCTTTAAGGGATTTGTCAATCAAGAGAATCCATGTTTATTTTCTCTTTTGGAAACCAAGATTAAGCTAGGTAATCTTATGAAATTGAATAATTTGGGTAGTAGGTGTAAGTTTGTTACAAATCACCAAAAACATGTTTTTGGAAGAATAATTATTGGTTTTAATCAAGATTTTATGGAAGTAGAGGTGTTGGAAAAGGAAATACAGGTTATGCATATGAAATGTCATTTTAAAATTGAGGATGTGTGTGTGTTCTCTTCTGTTATGTATGACTCAAATTTTGCATTCCAAAGGAAGGGGTTAGGCAGGAGTTTAGTGGATTTTCGTCAGAGAGTAGTTGGCCCTTGGGTTATTAGTGGTGATTTCAATTCTACTATGTATAGAACAGAAGATGAAAGAAATGCTTTCTTAAGAAATTATACGTTATATTTTAAGGAATATGTGGAGAATATGGGCCTTATTGATCTTTAACATTAGGATCACATATATATTTGGTGTGATAAGTAAAAGAAGGAATGGTCTTTAAGGAAAAATTTGGATAGGGCGCTTGTAAATTAAAGCTGGTTGTAGAAATTTCCTATGAATTCTGCATCATTCCAAAATCCTTTTTTCTCAGATCATTCTTTTGATAGGATTAAGGGTATGTTCTAGAAACTAAAAGCTAAATATCCATTTAGATTTAACAATTTTTTGGCAGATATGGAAGGCTTTCAGGAGGTTATGTAAACATGAATGAGAAAGGTAGTGTATGGTACTAAATAGTATATTTGTGTTCAGAGACTCAAAGCAATTAAGGATAAACTAAAAACACTGAATGCTATAAGGGGTTGCTTCACTTTTGAAGCTATTGAAAAAAATAATAATGATCTTACTATAACTCAAAGGCAACTTCTAAATAATCTAAGAGACCCTCAACTATTGTCACTTGAGAAGGAGAAACTTAACCATTATCTCTCAGCTATTTAGAATCATGAAAGCTTGATAAAGTAAAGAGCAAGGGTTAAGTGGTTGCAGGAAGGTGATAAATACATTAAATTCTTCTTCAACTCAATAGTGGGTAGAAGGAATAATAGAATATTTGTCATTCAAAGCTGCAGATGGTAGAAGTCTCAATCAGTAGGATCCAATCTATGAAGAGCCAGGGGAACATTTTAATAGATTTTATAGGCAATCTAAGTCCACTTCAGTCACTATTCAGTTGTTAAACTATTTCATTTCGAAGAAGCTATCTCAAGAAGAAGTTCATAATTTAGCCAAGCCTATACTAGAAGAGGAGATTGAAAGAGTTATCTTCCAAATGAATCTTAATAAGGTTTTAGGACCTGATGGGCTAAATGGGGTCTTCTTTGGGAAGGCTTGGGATGAGATTGGAATTATGGTAAAACAAGTAGTGAAGGAAAATTTCTCTACTGGAGTATTGTTAAAGGAGATTAATAAGACATTCCTCTGCCTTATTCCAAATACAAGTAACCCGAATTCTTTTGAAGAGTTCAAGCCTATTGCTTGTTCAAATTTACTATATAAGGTGATCTCTAAAATTATAGCAAACACACTCAAGATTGTTTTGGGGACTTTGGTTAGTAATAACCAAAATGCATTAATGCAAGGAAGGTTGATAGGGATAATATTTCTATTGTTCAGGAGCTTATTAAGGGGTGCCAAAGAAAGGGGTTTCGCCAAACTGTTCCTTTAAGATTGATTTTAAAAAGGCTTACAATTGTGTGGAAAGGGGTTTTTATTCTCAAAGTATTGAAGGTAATGGGCTTTCCTTCCATAATCATAAAATGGGTATAGGCATGCATAACTTCCCCTTCCTATTCGGTGATGATGAATGGTATATCAACTAGATTATTTAAAGGATTGAGAGGACTTCGATAAGGTGATCCTATGTCTCCCTACTTGTTTGTTCTTTACATGGAGGTGCTAACACTATTGTTGAAGCATAATGTGGATAAGGATAAGGGTTTCATGTTCCACAGTAAATGTAAGAAGATTTCTCTAATCAATTTATACTTTGCGGATGATTTATTTCTGCTTTCCAAGGTACATCCATCCTCAGTTCAGATGTTGATGGCCTCTCTCAAACAATTTGGAGAGATGTAATAATTGGAAATTAATTTAGCTAAAAGTCACTTTGGGCTGGCCAATAGTGCATATAGGTTAGAAACTAAAATAGTGGCAATATCTTCTACGGAAAGGAAATAATATCCTTTGTGTTATCTAGGGTTGCCAATCACTACAAGAAGAATTCTATTTTCTGAATGTTACCCTTTGGTGGAAAGAATATAGCAGAGGTTAAATCATTGGATAAATAGGTTCTTATCATTTAGGGGGAGACTCTAACTCATTAAATCAATACTTAATTCCTTACAAGTGTACTGTTCAGCTAACATGTTTCTGACTAAGGGAGTAGTGAAGATGATAGAAACTTTATTTAGGAGGTTCTTGTAGGTGAAGCAAAATTCAGGAGGAAGGATAATTAAGGTTAGATAGGATGAGATTTGCAAGGCTAAAAAGTCAGGAGGGTTAGGAATTATTTCTATAGCCACCACAAACAAGATATTAATGCTGAAGAAAGTCTGGCACATTCTGTGCAATGATGACTCGTTATGGACAAAGTGTTAACTCTTATATACTAAGAAAGAAGTCATTGTGGTCTATGGCCCCTAAAGAGTCAATTTTTTTCATTTACAAGTTAATGAGTCTCAAGGATATTATGGGGTTACAGGATAAATATAGAGTGAGAATAAGTAGAAAGCCCATTTTTGGTTTGAAAATTTGAAGAGTTATAGCCCACTAAGTCGGGTTCCTAATGCAGTCTAATGGTGGTCATATTCCACTTAATGTTAAGGTGTGTGTTGTTATATATGATAATAGGTGGACTGATGTTCCAGGACAGATAATTCATCTCATTCCTTTGTATACTCCTAATTGCAGGACTTAGTATAAATTCTCCTGGTTAAACCAACCTCCTAATTCCTTTTCAAATAAGGTATGTAGGGAGTGGTTAGCTCAGGAATAATCCTCTGTTGATTAATACTCTATTGTATGGCACAAGTCCCTAAGACCCAAGTCTTCCTACTTATTATGTTTGGTAATTTTGAACAAAATGGGCACCATAAATAGATTACACTGTCCAAATCTAGACAACAGTTATGTCCTATGTAGGAATAATCATGAAACTAGAGATCATCTTTTTTTCCAATGCCTTTTTACTATAAACATTTGGTGGAAAATTAAAGAGAAGTGTTATTGGAGATTGGATAGGTTTCTGTTTATTTTCATGGTGGAAAACCTAAGGGCTTTGAACAATGTCCCGAAAGGGGATAAGGAAGTATTCATCATCTCATTGGCTTCTACCCTAGAGGAGATTTGGAGGGAAAGAAATTTGCGAATCTTCACAAGTAAAATGCAATCAGATATAGAGGTATTAAACTCTCTAATTATGAGGACTAGAGAGATGCCCTTTCTTTCAAAAGAACGACCTAAGTGTAGTGAACATGTAGTTAGATCGTGGAATATGGGTGAGCCATAACTACATGCATTACGAAGGAAAATAAGGGGTAATGTTTAAACTCTTTCTTGATGTCTATTGGAGGAACTAATGTAACATCTCATCACCGCTGGGACGGGTAAAATAGTAAATTGGGACGAGTTATGAGCGTGTAAACTCA
>JANSVA010000001.1:7749620-7789295 GCA_025504915.1 Erythroxylum reticulatum | reverse complement strand
ACATGTATGTGATGCCATGTGGAGTTCTGTAGTGATCGCACGTAGCACTCCCTTATCTTAGGCTGTGTATCGGAATGACCTACGGGCGTCCCGGTGCGTACCCTAGGGTAATGGGGTGTTACAACTAAAACCAAGTATGTTCATGTTTCTAGTAGATTTTTGGATGCTCTTAGTTCTATTAACTTTGTTATGTAGGCTGAGGAAGGGAGTTAGAAGAGGTTAAAATAGAGTAAACAAATTAGATATCTCTAATTATACTATGCTCATAGATCGGGTAGAAGAAGATGGCTTCAACCTCTTGATAGGGACTTTACTATGTTTAACAGTCATGGAGAGGAAGGAAAATGAGATCACCAAAGCCTAAATAGAGCGATAAATTGTTAATAAGAACAAATAATGATGGGGTATGTAGGATTCATTAGCTTACCATAGTCGAGCAGCTAGAGGAGGAAGATCGGATCTGGAACCCTAATTGGAAGCTTCCCAAGTCTCCTTTTTTCTAAGGAATTTCGTTTCACTTGATTTGGGAATTGAGGGTCGCTTAAGAATATTACATGTGTTGTTTAAACACTATCATGTCGTCTTTATGTTGTTTTGCTTGTCTCTACAATGTCCTTGTGAGTTATTTCTTATAATGTATTAGTTTCTCCTATTTTTAGGAGTAACTGAATGTTTTTATATACAATTTTCTATCTATTAATTATAAATTTAATTAAAAAAAGATAATGACATTTTTAATGAAATTTCCTTTTTAATTTGTTAACTTTCAAATTTTAATGTATTCTTAAAATAATTTCTATTTTTGAAATAGAGGACATAACAATCCATTGGTACCATGTATTGGGAATGCAAAAAGTTGTCTTGTATTGATCATTTAGGTCAATACCTAGTTGCCAAAAACCTGCTTTCAGATTAAACTTTGAAAAGATAATGACTTCCTTGGGGAATGTATTTTAGTCAACAAAATACTAAAAGGATATTTTTGTCTAAAAAATGCAACAAGTACACTTTGATGATGTTAGCATAATACATGGGTAAAAAATCTTTTTAAATTCTAAGCTCATTGGAGGTTAAAGGGAGTAATAAGTCTATTTTTACAATAGAGAGAGACATAACATACCAAGGGATAAAAACACATAAGGTAAATGTATTTTAGCCTAAAATAAATGAGACTGGAAGGAAGAACATGGGAATTAGCACACATTCCTATAAGCTTCTGTTATTTTCTATCAAAAAGCCAAAATAAAGTAAAGGAGTCTCTCTATCTTGCTCCATCTTAAAAAATCCAATTAATTAGATGGTAATTACTCTAAACTTCAGCTATTGATTTTATTTAGCTCTTTTTCTTGTTCGAGTAGTCTGATTCAGTTTACATAAAGTTAAAATTTTTATTTTAGAAAAATACATGCAAAGCACTTTACGTTCCATCAGTTACTATTGACCAAATATCTTTCTTTTTCTTTTTGGTTGTAAATACTTAAAATATCATATCGGATATGAACTACTAGTCGACCTTTTCAGTGCTATGTTTATTCAAGGTCGTTTATAACGTTTTATAGGCTTTAGGTGAAGCAAAAAAAGGGTCCAATCAAATGACAATATATAAATATATACATTATAAAATCACATTTTTATTATTAAAATTTAATATCCATATTAATTTATAAGTTTACATACTAAAAAAAATGATCATAACATTTGTTAGCAAAAATAACAGTAATAATTAAAATTAGAACAACTTATCTGAATGCAAGACATCATGAAAAAGCACTGCCTTAAGTTAAAAATTTCCCCTCTTTGGTGCAGTAAGACAACGAGATTCGACCCCAGGGTTAACGCCTTCTTTACCAGCTTCGGTGCACTCCAAAGGGCGAAGTAGGAATTATTTCTAAGAATTAAACAGAAGAACTAAGAAGAGAGCAGATTTGAAGAAGATGGGTGTCTGTTATGATTTATCTTCGTATATAAAAGATAACTTAGAAAATGTTGGCTTTAAGATAATTTTGCAAAGAGAAAAACATGAGAAAGTAAGAGAATGTAGTGTTGTATGTCTATCTCTTATCAAAAAACCAATACACAGTAGGTATATATATATGCTGAAAAATAAGAATGTTGGGGGTAATAACAATGGAAATTAAGAAACATGAATGCAAGGAACGTTATTAACGTTATGGTAATAAATGGTAATAAAAATGTTGGACATTGCATGAAAACATTACAAACTGAAAAACAAGAAACGTATGCATTTAATCAAGTTTTGGAATAACCAAAACACCAACAATCCCCCACTTAGTCCAAACTTTAAGAAACAAATTGTAACAGTTTAAGAGAAAAATAGGTGAACACCAACAACCAGGTAAACTGAGTCTTGAACTTGGTGTGTAGGAAATTTCAGAGGCAGAACCTACTAGAGAAATAAACAGCCTCAAAATACCCTATTCTTATGATCGCTTTAGAGAGATAGCCTAAATACTCTTATAGGAGGGTGGCTAGCCCCCCAAAATCATGTAGTTGAGTCCATCAAGTGTGTACTGCTCACACCACCCAAACTTGGACTATGGAACTCATTAAGGATTAAACAATCCAACCTCATTAAAAGTAGTAAGGTCATGCTAAGGACTCTATTCAACAACTGAATATATCTCAGTATTATTCCACAAACAATGTATAAATAAGTAATCACCACATAACTTCGTTTGACTTATTGAACTTGGTTTCCTAAGACAGGTATCCATCATAAGGTTAGTACATAATTAGGCTTAACCCCATCCCTTTAGTATGTTCTGAAACTAGTTTCCTACTCAAAGTTTTTGTAAATGGATCCGCTAAGTTTCTCTTTGACATGACATATTCTAAAGAAATTACACTATTTCTAATTAAAGTACATACAGTTTTATGTCTCAATCTAATATGTCTACTTTTCCCATTATATGCCTTGTTTTTGGCAACAAAAAATGGTAGCCTGTGAATCACAATGAAGGAAAACATAAAGAATTGGGTTTTCCCAAAGTGGGATATATGCTAAGAGATTCTTTAGCCACTCAAATTCCTGTCTTGCCAGCTCTAAAGCTAGAAACTCAACCTCCACTGTTGATCTCGTACTACATGTTTGCTTAGATGATTTCCAAAACACTGCAGCTCTTGCCAAGGTAAAAACATAACCACTGGTAGAGTGTATATCATCACTCTCCATAACCTAGTTAGCATCAGAATAGCCCTCTAATATAAGATGATGACCACCAAATGATAATCCATAATGCATAGTTCCTTTCAAATATCTCAACAAACGAATCAATGCATTCTAGTGCTCTTGACTAGGATTATGAGTATACCTACTAAGTCTACTTACACAGTATGCAATATTAGGACAAGAATAGTTCATCAAGAACATAACATTACCAAGAATTTTAGCATAGTCAACTTGATTTACGCTATCACCAAGCTTTTTCTTTAAAGCAACACTAGCATTATAGAGAGTCTTGACTGGTTCAACGTCATAGTATCCAATCATCTTCAAAATTTTCTTAACATAATGAGTTTAATTCAACCTAAAACTATAATTAGTTTTATCAACTTTGATTCTTAATATAAAGTCCATAGGTCAAATATTAGCCCCCCAATTTTTTTTGATGATATGATTTATATTAATTATAAGGTCTTTACGAAAGTTTGTGGAGTTAATTATTATATTGATATTAGAAAGATTATATGATATAGGTTGATTGAATTAAAGTGTTAAGGTTAAGAATGTTCAAGGGTGTTTTTGGTAAGACACTTAAGGTTAAAAGAACCTAAGCTTATAAGGAAGGGCAAGGTGGACTTTTCTCAATCATTAAGGATAAAATGGGAAGAAAGAAGTGTCGTCATCTTCTTAAACAAGGGAAAAATGAAAATAGGAGAGAAAGAAGCGAAATAACAAATCAAATAGAGAAAGAAGAGAGATTTCGGTGGTTGAGAGAAAAGAAGAGAGTTGAGCTAGGGTTTCTTCATTTCTTAGATTTTTAGAGAAATTTTAAAGTGGTTCAAGAAAAGAAAAAAGATAGGGGAAGAGAAGAGCTTCCATTTGATCCAAAGATCTCTTCATTTGGTGAAGAATCAAGGTAAGATCATTTTGAATCTTTTGGATTTTTGGAAGGATTTTAGTTCATGGAGTTTAGAAAATACATGGGTTTAAGTATTCTAGCACCAATTTTAGTGATTGTGCTTTGTGGGAGTTTCAATTGAAAACTCTATTGAGTGAGATTTTTATTATTGTAGAAGGAAATCAAGAAAGGCAAGGGGAGCAAGAAAAGAGGCATTTTGAGCAAGTCTTTAAACAAGGAAAACAAGGTGGGTTACATGTCTATAATATAGTAAATAAGCCACTAATGTTCTCTTTAAATCAAAGAAGTTTAATATTTTCAATTGCATCATAAGTGTTGCATTTATTGCTTTTGAATGATTTGAGAAAGTGAAATATATTGTTATATGAGTTTTATGATGATTGTAAAAAGACTTTGACAATGAATTTTTGTGAAAAGATACATGTTTATGAAATCATGTTTTCGAAATATCTCATGTTTTTGAAGACAAGTTTCTAAGAATGTGTCATTTGGGTAAACGGTTTTCAATTCATAAATTACATGTTATGTGGGTTTGGTGTAATCCATCCAAGAATGTCATGCGCACATTTATCAAGTTAAAGGCTTCTCCCGCCTACCCAATAGTGACACGGAGCTCCTTTATAGAGTCCCTCAAGTTTACATCTATGTAGAACCACTATGTGGGATTGCGATAGTACGTCAAGTTTACGACTACACAGGACCATTATGTGAAAATGTGTAGTTCGTCATGTTTATGGATTTACCCAAACCATTCTGACGTGCTTATGATATGTGAACAAGTTTTATGCATTCATGTTTTATGGTTTGTGAATTTGACTACACGAATGAGAATTTGAGAAACATGCGTTTTATAAACTCAATAAAAATTTTCTATGACAAGTAAAAGGTTTTCAAAGGTTTTACTTATTTTTTCATTATAAAATGTTAGCCATGAGCTGTCAAGCTCAGCCCCCTTTTTCATCCCACCTTCAGGTGATAGCTAAGACATTAAGTGATCAAGAGTCTAAGGGAATTACTCCAAATTTTCTTACTTTTGTATTTTGAGATGGTTTTAGGAAAGCACAATGTTTTAGTTACATACCAAGTTTATTTGTTTAAGAATCTTTATAATTTGAGACTTTGAGATGATGATGTATTGAGGCTTGAAATGCCATTAAAGATTTGCAAAACTTTATTCTTTGGATGTTAAGGAAATATGAATTGTGTATGGATGATATTGAGATGATTATTAGCTTAAACAGATGGTTTTTTTAATATAAATTGTGGATATATATATATATATATATATACATAAGTGAGATGTTATGGAAAGGAAAGATAGGAATTATGACTGATCAGACGTAGTTGAATGTGATGAGATAAATGGGTTGAGATTTGAGAGTTTAATGAAGTCAATTTGGTAGCTGAATAGTTATGCTCAGGACATTCCAAGTTTGCATAGTGCAAAATTTCAAGTTTTCCATTAGGAAAAAATGGTGTTATGACTTCAGGGGAAAATCTAGATTAATCTAGGCTGAATTAGGCAAAGTTGTATCCTAGAAAAGTTATAGCTTATCCTTCTAGCTTTCCAACGGTATATAGTATGAAATTTTTGGACATCGGAGTCGAAAGTTATGGTCCTTATAAGGGAAGATGCTCAGGAGTATAGACTGTATCTTCTGGTGATAAAATGTCATCTGGTAATGACGTATCGTCTTGTGATGACGTGTAGTCTATTGATGAAATGTCATTTGGTGATGACATGTATCTTCTGTGCACTATTTATCTTACACCTTCTAGTCTAATTTTTGATCCCGTATATGACAGAATCTATCTTTAAGGTCGTCATGAAAGTTGCAGATCTTGAAGTCTTCCTTCAAATTGTCCAAAGATCACCTTAATCCGATATCTCTAGAGAAAGTTATGCTAATTATTCCAAATAGGTCTTAGACTGAAACTCATTTTGGTCACTATTCATCTTGTATCATTTAGTCCAATTCTGACCTTTTAGAAGACAAAATCTCACCTTGATGTCTTCATGAATATCTATGTGGAAACTATTGGACCTATGAAAATAGTTGATTTAGACAAAGATTTTTACCTTGTTAAATTTGTGGAGGAGGAGGATTATGT
The DNA here is from genome assembly GCA_025504915.1 of Erythroxylum reticulatum. Taxonomy (NCBI): domain Eukaryota; kingdom Viridiplantae; phylum Streptophyta; class Magnoliopsida; order Malpighiales; family Erythroxylaceae; genus Erythroxylum; species Erythroxylum reticulatum. The sequence goes on along the minus strand of JANSVA010000001.1, from coordinate 7,783,080 downwards.
GCAAACTCTTACACAAGGTCCTTGGATCATCTCAGGCCATATCCTCTCTGTTCAACCATGGTACCCGACCTTTCGACCTTCGACTGGAAAAATTACACACGTTGTTGCGTGGGTGCTTTTTCCAGCACTCCCTGTAGCTAGATACCACCCTGCAATCCTCACCGCCCTCGATAATCTAATGGGTCACACAATCAAAATTGACAGTAACACTCAACAAGCTCACTGAGGAAAATTTGCTCGTGTGACTGTCAACATAAACCTAAGCTTACCTCTTCGCTCTATCGTTGAACTAAATGGAGAATGCATCCAGGTCGCATACGAGGGTCTTCCCTAAATTTGCTTCACCTGTGGTTTGGTCGACCATAGTGCACCCTCTTGCCCCTCACGACCACATGAGCAAACTGAACCAACGCCTACAACTGAAGGGCTGCCATTACTCAGCCACTCCGACAACTGAGGCGAGTCTTCCATAGCCAACCTCCGACAACGGGATTTCGACCCCTGGATGTAGGTCCAGCACCGACCTCGACAATCGATAGTCACTCCAACGGTAACACGACATGACACTAACCTAACCTCCTCCCACGTGGGAATGAAAGGCGTAAGGTTCTCGACCTTGTTAGCCATCAAATCGTTGCCTTCCAATATGGACCTTCCCTTAACATCAACAGTGACTCTCCCTCCAGCAACCCCTACTCCTTCACAGTCATACCTCATACAGGAAAAATCCCTAAATCACGTGACATTTAGGGACAAAAGACAACACCGTTTGTCATTTAATGGGCAAACTACCTCCTCTGTACAAAGTGTTAAGACGATGTCGTCCCCATCCCACCCACGTAGCATCAACATGACACTGTCCATCCCCAACCCACGCAGTGTCCACACATCATCGTTCCTTCCCACCCCAAGTAGTGTCAAAATGACACCGTGCCTTCCTAACCCAGCCCAGGCCCCAGCCCAACCCGCCCCTCCTCTAAGCCAGCCCAAGGACCCTAACCTTCAGGCCTCTCCCTTACAGACCCACCAACCCATAACACCATCCATCCATAGCCCTCTAGCAAACCACGTGGCCCTCTCGATACCCTCCCACGTCGACGTGATAATACAAGATCCAAATATCACTCTCCCCTCCCACGAGGAACTGGGTCAAGAGGACATTTTCAAACTCAATAAGTCAAAAATCTATCTTACACCCAACGTGAACCCCGAATCTGGAAACTATTTCCCTGGCCGCTAATGTAATTCATCTTGAATCAGATACTCAGATAGAGGAGACTCCGTAGGATACCATGATGGACTAGTTTCGGGAGCCGACTACCAGGGAAGTCAATGCCTCTACAGTTTAAATATCCCCTCAAAGATTCGTTTTATGCTAATTCTCATTTGGAATTGTCGAGGGGCTGGAGGCAGGACCTTTAAGCCTATCATTAAGAATTATATTCAAATCCATAAACCACTTCTTGTTGTGTTGGTCGAGCCTCGAATAAGTGGAGTCTGTGCGCTGAAGGTTATTCGAAATTTGGGATTTGACCACTCCTTTTAGGTGGATGTCGAAGGCTTTTCAAGAGATATCTGGCGGCTTTAGAAGAAAGATATTAAGGTCCATAATTTGCTCACTCACTGATAGTTTGTGCATGCCAGCATTGACTGGGACCAATTGTCATTCGACTTCACAGCCATTTATTCCAACCCTACGTATTCGTTACAAAAGTACCTATGGCAATATTTGAGACAGATTGCGAAGATCACCTCAAAACCTTGACTGCTCGGTAGGGACTTTAACACCATATTAAAGAGTCAGGATAAACGTGGAGGTTCTCACCTCTAACCTATTGTCAACTCCCAATTCAGTGACCGTGTGCACAGTTGCCATCTTTAGGATCTGGGTTTCTTAGGGCCACGATTCACTTGACACAAAGGACCTATTCTCACTAGATTAGACCGTGTCTTCTGCTCCAACTCTTGACATTCTGTTTCCCCTAACACCAAAGTTTCTTACCTCCCGTTCCTAAAATCGGATTACCGGCCTCTTTTAATTACTCTAAAGGACAGCGTGCAACCCACTCCGAAACTATGGCCCTTCAGATTTCAGTCTGCGTGGCTTACTTATCACAGCTTTGATCAAGTTGTAGCTACAAATTGGCATCCACCTAGCTCGGATTTTCTGGTGCAATCAAAATTTTCTCGAAGAAATTACAGATGTGGAACACTACTACGTTTGGCAACATTTTCCACCGAAAAAAGAAATTTATGGCCGGACTTGAGGTTATCTAAAAATACCTTAAAGATACTGACTTAAACTCTCTCCAAAAGTTGGAGGAATACTTACGATCCGAACTGGAACAAGTCCTTTACTAAGAAGAACTCTTTTGGCACCAGGAATCCAGAAGCCAGTGGTTAGGCCATGGCGACAGAAATACCAAGTTCTATTATGCAGTTACTATGGCCTGTCAATGGCACGGGCGGATTACTTCCTTAACAGATGACCAAGGGCACGTGATTTCAGATTTAGCAAGCATAAGGAGACTTGTGCAGAATTACCTCAAGCATTTATATATGGTCAACAACCAACAACCTTTAGACTAGCAGCTCTATGGTCATTTACTTCCCCTTCTTCCCCAGGAAAATGATGATCTGGATAGTCCCCTTAATCCTGATGAAATCAAAATGACATTCTTGTCCATAGCTCCAAACAAGACACCTGGTTTCGATGGCTTACCAGCTCTTTTCTACCAATCCCAATGGGATACCGTTGGCCCTTCTCTGATCTCATTCTTACAGCGCATTTTTTAGCTTAAGACTTAGGAATCAGAGCTTAATCGCACCATTGTGGTCCTTATACCGAAGATCCCCTCTCCCATTTCGATTACTCAGTTTCGTCCTATAGCTTTATGCTCGGTGCTCTACAAGGACATTACCAAGATCATTGTTAATCATCTCAAACCTTACCTGGACGAACTAATTTCCCCAACATAGTGCAACTTTGTCCCAGGGCATTTAATTACAGACAATATCATCATTACCCAAAAGGACATCCACACCATGAGACGAAAAATAGGTAGGAAAGGGATAATGGCTATTAAAGTGGATCTTGAGAAAGCGTACGACAGGTTGTCATGGAATTTCATCCAAGATACACTCATTGATGTAGGAGTTCCTGAATCACTAATCAACCTTATAATGAAGTGCATTTCCTCGGTCTCTTTTCAAGTGACTTGGAATGGAGAGCTCAGTGACACCTTTAGTCCGTCCAGAGGTATTCATTAGGATGACCCTATATCGCCCTACCTGTTTGTCCTCTATATAGAAAGACTTGGTCACTCCATTAACCACGTAGTATCACAGGGACGGTGGTAGCCTATTCAATTTGGAAGAACTGGACTACCTCTTTCTCATATGTTTTTTGCTGATGATCTCATCCTCTATGCTGAAGCCCCACCGATTCAAGTTTCAGTTGTTCAAGATATTATGGATTCCTTCTGTGCTGCTTCTGGACAACGCATCAGTCAAGGAAAATCTCGGTGCTAGTTTTCCAGAAATATTCCTCCCATAATTTCTTTCTCCTTAAGTAGAGCACTAGGGTTCAAACCAACCAAGGATCTTGAAAGATATCTTGGAGTTCACCTTTTACACAAATGGGTCAGCAAACGTACTTATCAATACATCCTGGATCAGGTTCACCAATGATTGTTAAGTTGGTCAACCAATTTATTGGCTTTTGCTGGACGTATCACGTTAGCTCAATCTGTCATAATAGCCGTTTCTAGTTATACCATGCAAATAGTCAGACTGCCCCGCCGCCTTTGAGATGAGTTGGAGAAACTTCTAAGGCAATTTCTGTGGGGTTTGTCGAATGAAAAACAGGGGGTCTACTTAGTCAACTGGGAGGAAGTTTGCAAACCGAAAGAACTAGGGGGTTTTGGCATCAAGAAAGTCCATGAGACCAATGATACCTACCTCGCTAAACAAGGTTGGACCTTGCTTGCAAAGCCTCACGTATTATGGGTCAAAGTCCTCTATATCAAATACAACATTGATGTCACTAATATCCCCACCTTTTTTTATGCTACTAGGGGCTCAATGATCTGGTGGAGCATTAAGGCAACATGGCACATCGTGCTTCAGGGCCTGAAATGGATGCTTGGAGATGGCACGAAGACGTGCTTCTGGAAAGACCCTTGGATTGCGGGAACAGGACCTCTCATTACCCATACTACCACTCCAATCCCGAATGTATATACCAATAACAATGTCCAACACTTTTTGACCATAGATGGCACGTAGAATTGGAATGTTATTTGTAATTACCTCTCGGAGTTGATTTGTTGGGCTTTCCCCCTAAACCATTACTAGGTTAGGATAAGTTAATCTGGGGACTTTCTGATACTGGACAATTCACCATAGCCTCCACTTATTCCATGATAATGGGTCATGACGATGCCTCACCTCAGGGTCTCTGAAAGGTAATCTGACAGTGGAAGGGACCTCAACATATTCGCTCCTTCCTTTGGCTCCTCGCTCAAGACCAGTTACTCACAAATCAACAACGCGTACGTATCCACCTCAACACAGACGACGTTTGTCTTCACTACCAAATGGTAGAATTCTCGCTTCACATCGTGTGCGACTGTGCCAGAGCTCTTCAAGTGTGGCAAAACTTCCCTTCACCAATCATTTCTTCAGACCTTTTTACTATGACGCATCGGGAGTGGATCACTAAGAATCTCTAGACTCAACAACAAGTTCTTGGATGTGATTGGTTGCTTATCTTTGGAACTACTTACTGGTTCCTTTGGAAATGGAGGAATTCGTCCCTCTTTGATGAACATTTTACTTCGCCTTACTCAGTAGGTTCTCTTATTTTGTCTTATGCAAATCTGATCTACCAGTCTGTCATATGGCAAAGTAGAACTAATGTTGGACATCGCCCTCGATAGGAACAATGCTTTGGATGGAGCCAACCTCCCACGGGATGGGTTAAATTAAACACTGATGGAACATGCAAACATTCCTCATTCATAGCCACAACAGGAGGACTGCTACGAGACAATGCAGGCAACTTACTTGGTGGCTTCACTCAAAATCTTGGCTGGTGCTTAGTAATGTCTGCAGAGTTTTGGAGTGTTTTTACCGAACTAATGCTTGCATGGAATTTAGGCTTTCGTTGGATTGAGCTTGAAGTGGATTCCATCATGGTTTTCAATATTCTCTCTTCCTCTAACAACCATCACAAACTCTCAATCTCATTGTAATGGGCATTAACGAATTGTTTGCTCAAAATTGGACTATTGTTCATCGACATATATATCGAGAGAGCAATAGAAGTGCTGACTGGCTCGCGAACTATGCAGGTTATTTTGATTTTAGCGTCAAGTACCTAGACACTACACCCATTGGGTGCCACTCAGTCCTTCTAGAGGATTTATCAAGGATTTGTCTCCCTAAACTCCTATTGTAATCTGTTTTGCTTCCTGTTCTTTTATTAAAAAAAGTTGTAGATCTTAAATTCTTCTTTCAAACTATCTAAGAATGACCTTGATATGATATCTCTAGAGAAAGTTATGCTAATTGTAAAACATTTTCTGTGTACTATTCATAAACTACTTCTAGGTACTATTCATCTTGTATCGTCTGGTCCAATTTTGACCCTATATATGATATAATCGATCTTTAAGGTCCTCAAAAAAGTTATAGATCTTGAAGTCCTCTTTAGAAACATTTAACAATGACCTTGATCTGATATCTTTAGAGCACATTATGCCAATTTTGACAAAACAGGTTCAATATGATTGAGGACAAAATTTTGTTTGATTCTTTTGGCCTTAGCTTTGTTATCTGACCTCTAAATGAAGTGATTCTTAGACCAATAGATACCTAACACATTTTTCTACTTGTATATAAAATTTTGTAGCCTTTGATACTGAATTGAAAAAGATTCATTGAATCAATTTAAGGGTATTGGATGGAAGATTATGAATCGGATATTTTACTAAACATATTTCGGTATTTTGATGGCATCTTAATCTGTAGAGCTCCGAATGATATTATTTTTATTTCTAAATAAACTAGAGACATAAAGTTACAAATTATCTAAAAGAATAGAATTTTAATTTAGTCCCTAAGACTTTCAATTTTGGTATAGAATTTGAGCACAAAATATTGACTTCAGAAGAAGAATAAATTCAGAAATGGGGCCCGACACTTATGATATCGGAGAATGAATATGAATTGTGGATGACTAATGAGGGTTAATTGGAATAACCATGCATTCTAACAAGTACAAGCACACATTTTTACGACATCCGAGTCGGGCCCTAACTCTTAGAATTCTAAAACGAATTGAATGATTTTGGGTGTCATTAAAAACTTAAGACAATGGGGAGGTTCTGAAGAAGTCAATTTGTAATTCCAGCTTGAGGTTTTCCAAAATCTGTTTTGAAGTTAAAGAAATGCGTTTGTCATGCTTTATGACTCCGAATGTTGGGCTCTGGAAGCGGGGTCCAACATCCAAGATCTTTCATATCAAATGAAGACTTTAGCAGACTTTTGGTAGTATCAATGACAGATAAGGTAGTACCAAAAATAAGCATATCATCTACATAAAGAGTTATGATCACACAACCATCGATGTCATATTTCAAGTAAATGCAAGAATCAACATCACAAAAGGTGAAACCATATTTGAAAGTCTCACTTTCAAATTTCTCATGCCATTGTTTGGGAGCTTGTTTAAGTCCATATAAAAACTTAACTAACTTACACACCTTTTTTTCTTGACCAGACACTCTAAACCCTTCGAGTTGGACTATATAAATTTCCTCATCAAGATCATCATTCAAGAAAGCTGTCTTAACATCGATTTGGTGTTTATGAAGCTTAAATACTGAGTCAATAACAAACAATACCTTTATAAATACAATTTTAGTAACTGGAGAGTAAGTATCAAAGAGTCCAATCCTTCCTTTTGTTTAAAGCCTTTATTCCCTTGAACCTCTTGATGGTTCCTTCAAGTCTCAATTTCTTTTTAAAAATCCACTTACACTCTAAAGGTTGACAACCTCACGGTAGATCAACTAAAACCCAAGTTTTAATATAACTAACTATCTATGGCTTCCTTCCAAAAGGTAGCGTCCATATATCTCATTGCTTCCTCATAAGTTTTGAGATCTTCCTCAATAATATAAGTTACCACAAAACTGTCATCTATCTCCTTAGTAAGTGTGAAATGCATCATGTTTTAGAGTATACTTTGATATGTGCTTATCTATTTATTTGATTGTTTAACATGTATTTTTGGTAGAATTGTGTTAGTTTGTGAATTATTTGTGTTAAGTGATTTTATGGGTTAGTACAAGCATTTGAGCTTAATTATTGTGTCTTTGAGGTACTTTGATGTGTTTGTTAGTGTTTTAGGGTCAACAGTGAAGAATGGAGAAGTTTTGGAGAGACTTGGATTGAAGACAAAAGCAAGGGAAACAACCCGTGATCGTAGCCAAATCACCACGATTGTGACAGAAGCATAGGAGTTGACCCACAATCATGGCTTGCTAGCCATGATCATGACAAAAAGCATCTAAGTGACCCACGATCATGGCTTGTGTCAGGTAGACACCTAGACACACATAAAAGTCAAGTTTTGAGGGATTTTTGGGACCTTTTGATCCCGATAAAATCCTAGGGCTGCCTAGAACACATTAAATATATAAATAATGAGACAAAAGAGATGAAGAGCTTCTTGCATCAACCACCATCACAAAACCCTAAAGAGAGTTCATCAAGATATTGAGAAATAGACGAAGGAAGAGAGACGTCAAGAAGAAGCCTACACAAAGTACTTCCCAGAATAGGAGGTTTCTCATCGTTACTACCTCCATCATCCGTTCGGACCTATTTTCTAATGTATTTCCATTTTTATCTATGTATAGAGTTGGAATAGCTATTGAGATAGGATTTATGAATGTTGAGGATTATCTAAACTCACATTTGGGTCATTTTTATCTTTAATTCAATAAAAAGTTGATTGTTTATATGAATTGGATTCTTTGTGATTGATTTCTACATCTTCATAAATCGACAATAGACTGAGAAGGTGAACTGATGAAAAATAATTAAATTGGGCTAACGAGAGTTAGGAAATTTAATAAGAATAAGAAATAAATCAAATTGGTAATTGTGTGACTAGAGATCTCATATAGGTTTTGGTAGTCTAGTGGAAAATTTTAGATTTAATTAGGGTTTGGATAAATTATTAATTGAGAAATTGCACTTTTCTATATTCTGATTATGGTTTATAATTTAGGACTTTTGGTTATAACTCGAGAGAGAGTAACCAACCTTAGGATAGTCTAGGACCAATAATTCGACATTTCATAATTAATTAGGTTAGCATTGAAGAAAGGTAAAAATTTTCCCTTTCTCTTAATTAGTAGTTCCTTAGGTTGGTTCTTGGTGTGTGCATTGCAATTTACTGATTTGTTAATATTTCATGATTAATTATTGAGTTGAATTTTTTGTTTAAATTGATTGATTGAATTGTGTTATTATTTTAGCTTAGTTACAGTTGAATTTCTGCAATTTATTTTGGCCTTAGAGTTTAGGATTAGATTAACCCTCCTTATGGGATCAACACCTTAGATATTACACGAACAACCCGTATGCTTGCGAAATATCAAGGTTAAAATATTAAAACTACACATATCAGAAAATCAAAATCACTCCTCAGATGTTTTCACCACAAAGGAAGTAATAAAGTCAGAACCAAAACTGGTAGGTACTCTAGCTCTTTTGCTTCTCTTTAGTTTAATATTTTCCTATTCCTCTACATTATCATTAGTAGAAGAACTAAGGATAGACTCTCTGAGAACTTGCACACTCATTTTCATAGGAAATATATCCTCAAAGAACATTGCATCTCTTGAATCCATAATTGATCTATAAGTGTTAGATCCCTCTTCCTTAACCATAAATCTAGAGGCAGCACTATTAGAGGCATATCTCACAAAAATTGAATCAATGGTCTTAGGCTAGATTTTCTTCCTCTTATGTTCAGGTAGAGAAACCTTAATAGGACACCCCTAAACTTTCAAAAAACGCAAGTTAGGTAGATAACCTTACTAAATTTCATAAGGGGTTTGATGTAGTTTCTTATGAGTGACTCTATTTAGAACATAACAAGCTGAAAGAATAGCTTCTCCCTATATAAAGTTGGGTAAACCTGGGGAAATCAACATTGCATTCATCATATCCTTAAGTGTTTGATTTTTCCCCTCGGCTATTCCGTTTTGCTCAGGTGTATAAGGGACTAAAAGCTCATGAATAATACAAACTTTTCACAAAAATCAGCAAGGAAATCAATACTATACCCACCACCTCAATTAGACCTTAATCTCTTAATTTTCCTTTCCAATTGGTTCTCAACATCATCTTTGTATTTCATAAACATTTCCTCCATATCACTTTTGTTTTTCAATAAGTAAACCTTATTAAATCTAGACCAATCATCCATAAAAGTAATTTAATATGTCATGCCTCCTTACTCACATTATTAAAATCACCCAAATCTGTGTGCACCATATCTTACAAAATGTGACTCTCTCTCGGTCACTGACTTAAAGTTTACATAATGTGTGGCTAGTCCCTGTCCCTTTCAACCATTAAATGCACCCAAATCCTTTTAAGACTTTCACAACTATTTTTTAGACTTTTTCCATTCAAAATACAGGCATGCATTATATTTAGACATCAAAGGAAGACCTTAGGCTCTTATCAAAATTTAGCCAACTTATAAAGAATAGGACGATTAATGAAATCGGCTAAACCATACGTGAAGAATTTGGGTAGCAAAATGCATCAAATTTTGGCTATAAATATGAGCGATCTGTAAGCCTTTTAAAGGATCCCAACATCTAAAGTTTTTCTTCCTTCTTTTACGAGCTTCTATCCTTCCTTCTTCTTTTAGCTTAAAAATTAATCTAAGTAAGGTGTTATTTTATACATCTTTATGATAGATTTTATATTACCTATAAACTTAATCTATATATTAGTGAAGTTTGGCTCTACCTCCAGCTATGGACGTAAGTCATATTGCTTGAACCACATAAATCTTTGTGCCCATTGCCTTATTTATCTTTCTTTTATTATTCTTAGTTATTATCATTTAGGCTATTAGATACAATCCTGGGTCTATTTTCTTAACCAATTGGTATCAGAGCCATATCTCATTTCAAATATAGTAGCCACAATGATAGTAATGAAAACCTCCATTGAAAAGTTTGATCAAAATGCCAACTTTGATATATGGCAACTTAAGATGGAAGCCATTCCTATTCAGGATGGATGTGAGTTAGCACTTGATGGAGTGAAGAACAAGGCAACGGAAATGACAGTCAACAATTTACAGATCTAGATAAAAGAGCTAAATCGGGCATTATATTAAATATCTCCAACAAGGTTTTACAAGAAGTTACAAATGAAAAGACAACCAAAGGTATGTAGGACAAGTTAAAACCTATGTACAAGAAGAAGACGATGGAGAATCACCTTTATTTGAAACAAAAGTTGTACTTGAAAAGAATGACAAAAGGTATATCTATACTCTCACATCTTGATATATTTGATTATATTATTATGGATTTGGAGAACATGGATGTTAAAGTTGAGGATGAAGATCAAGCAATATTATTGTTATGTTCCCTTCCACAATCCTTTAAATATTTTCGGGATACTATGATCTATGGGAAAGAATCAATCTCATATAATAGTATAAAATATGCATTAAAGTCAAAAGGGTAGATTGATAGGGACAGACTAGTAGAAGTCAGGTTGAGGGATTATTTGTAAAAGGTAGATATGAAAATAGAGACTCTAAAAATAGTAGATCCAAAAGAAGGTCAAAACCCAGCTATGAAAATGAAGTTTGTAATCATTGTAAGAAAAAGGGGCATATTAAGCTTACTGCTATAAGCTGAAAAAGAAAGGGAAAATTAAAAATGAGCAAAATAATAGCAATGTTGTCGAAGCTAGTGTAGTTGCAGATGAGAATGAGGGAACTATCTTTGTAGCTACAAATAATAAAATTAGATCTAATAATGATTAGATTTTAGATTTGGGCTGTTCTTACCACATGAGTCCTAATAAGGATTGTTTTTCCACATATGAAACATGCGATGGTGGAATCATTTTAATAGGTAATAATGCTCTATATAAAGTTATTGGTAATGGTACAGTCTGGATCAAGATGTATGATAACATTATCAGACCACTCATTAATGTTAGACATGTTCCAGATTTGAAGAAAAATCTCATCTCTTTAGGCACCCTTGATACTCTCGGATGTAAGTACTCAACTGAAGGTGGAGTTTTAAAAATTTCCAAAGATGCTCTTGTACTGATGAAAGCTTGCAAGTCTAGGAGTTTATATACTTTGTAGGGATCTATAGTAACAGGTGCTACCGCAGTCTTTACATCCTTAAATGTTGATATTACCAAGTTGTGACACATGTAGTTGGGAAAAATAGGTGAGAAAGGCTTAACGATGTTAAATAAGAGAGGCCTACTTTATGGTCAAAATACTAGCAAGATGTACTTTTGTGAACATTGTGTATTTGGGAAGCAGAAAAGAGTTAACTTTAATTCACCTGCAGTCCATAAAACAATAGATACTTTGGATTACATTCATTATGATCTTTTAGGGCCCTCTCGTGTATGACACCTCAATAAAATAGTGTGGCTAAGCATATGAACTAGACTCTTATAGAAAGAGATCGATGTATGATCTCTAATGCTAAATTGACACTTGATTTATAGGCTAAAGTCATTGCTACAACGTTCCATATTGTCAACCGTGCTCCATGTGTTGCTCTTGATTTCAAGAATCTAGAGGAAGTTTGGTTAGGTACTCTTACTGATTACTTTAATTTAAGGATTTTTGGGTGCCAACTTATATGCATGTAAATGAGGGAAAGTTAGAGCCCAGGGTTAAGAAATGTATTTTCCTCGGTTATGTTCAAGGGTGAAAGGATACAGATTATGGTTTCCTGATCCCAAATCAACTAAATTTGTAATTAGTAGAGATGTTACTTTTGATGAGTCCTGTATGTTGGATCCTAGAAAAGAGTTTTATAATCCTTATAATTTTGAAAAAGAGGATAGTAATCAGATAAGTGGAGTTAGAGATTAGTAATTCAGGTCTTTCTTAGAGACCCTTTATAAATCAGACAGATTAAGTTGATGAACAAGAGATTGATCCTGTTGATGATGAATAGGTGGAGATGATGAGCCTATCACCTATTTAGAGGCAATTCAATGTGCTAATTTTTATAAGTGGGTGGTAGTTGGGATCTTATGACACCACTGAAGGGTAAAAAAATAGTTGGTTGCAAATGGGTTTTTAAAAGGAAAGAAGGTACTTTAGGTATTGAAGATGCAAGATATAAAGCATGACTAGTTGAAAAAGGCTACAGTCAGATACAAGGTGTTGACTTCAATGATGTTTTCTCACCTGTTGTAAAACATAGCTCTATTTGTGTATTACTTGCATTAGTTGCCATATTTGATTTGGAATTAGAACAGCTTGATGTCAAGGCAACCTTTCTACATTGCAAATTAGATGAATAGATCTATATGAAACAACTTGAAGGTTTTGAAGTTGAAGGTAAAGAAGACCAGGTTTGCTTGTTGAAAAAATCCTTATATGGATTAAAGCAGTCTCTAAGACAATGGTATAAGAGGTTTGATTCATTTATGTTAGGTCATGATTTCTCTAGGAGCATGTATGATGGTTGTGTCTACTTTCAATAGCTAGATGATGATTCATTGATTTATTTGTTGTTATATATTGATGACATGCTCATTGCGACTAAGAATTTTGTAGAAATTCACCAGTTGAAGGCCTTATTAAGCGGTGAATTTGAAATGAAAGATTTAGGAGTAGCTAAGAAGATCCTTAGCATGGAGATTATAAGAGACAGAGGAGTTGGAAAATTATATCTTACAAGGAAGGTACTTAATGACAGTTTTAGAGAGATTTGGCATGTAAGATGCCAAACTAACTAGTACTCCTCTAACTAGCCATTTCAAGATATCGACTGCTCTATCACCACAGCTAGAGGAAGATTATATGGCACGTGTTCCTTATTCTAATGTCGTTGGCAGTATTATGTATGCAATGGTTTGTACTCGTCTTGATATTTCCTAAGAAGTTAATGTTGTTAATAGGTATATGGCCAATCCAGACAAAGAACACTGGCAGGCAGTGAAATGGATTCTTAGATACTTAAAAGGTACATTAAACACTTGTTTGGAGTTCAGAAGAAGTAGTAAAACTTTGATTGGTTTTGTAGATTTAGACTATGCCAATGATCTTAATAAACGTAGGTCTCTTAAGGGCTATGTATTTTGTACTGAAGGTTGTGCTATTAACTGGAAAGCTATGCTACAACATGTATTAGCTCTTTTTAATAATGAAGTAGAATATTTGGTAGTCACTAAGGCTATCAAAGAAGCTTTATGGTTGAAAGGTTTGTTCGGTGAATTAACTCTATAACAAGGAGTTATTACCATTTATTGTGATAGTCAAAGTGTAATCCATTTGACTAAATACCAAATGTATCATGAGCAGACGAAACATATTGACGTGAAGTATCACTTTATTAGAAATACTATTGTTGAGAAGAAGTTCCTTGTTTAGAAAATCAAAACCAAGGACAATCTTGTCAATATGTTTATAAAGGCTATTCCAATTTACAAGTTCAAGTTGTGCTTAGACTTAATTGGTGTTTACAGTCAGTGATCTGGGCCATTGGGGCTTTACCAGAGAAGGAGGAGCATTCACTAATTATTCAAGACTAGGCCATGGTGGAGATTTGTAATATGTGGCCAATCCCTATCCCTTTTAACCATTAAATGAACTCACATCCTTTTAAGACTTTCATACCCTTTTTTAAGACTTTCCTTTCACAATGCAAGTGTGCATTATATGTCAGACATCAAAGGAAGACCTTGGGATCTTATCAAAATTCAGCTAACCTATAAAGAATAGGACGACTAATGAAATCAGCTAAACCATGCACGAAGAATTTAGGCAGTAAAACGCGTCAAAATTTGGCTATAAATATAAGCCATCTGCAAGCCCTTTAAGGTATCCTATCATCTAAAGTTTTTCTTCCTTCTTTTACGAGCTTCTGTCCTTCCTTCTTCCTTTATCCAAAAAATTAATCTAAGTAAAGTGTTATTCTATACATCTTCATGATAGATTTTATATTACCTGTAAACTCAATTCATATATTAATGAAGTTTGGCTCCGCCTCTGGCCATAGTCTTAGGTCATGTTAACTAAACCACGTAAATCTTTGTGTCCATTGTGTTATTTATCTTTCTTTTATTAGTTTTTGTTATTATTTTTTGGGCTATTAGATACAACCCTGAGTCCATTTTTTTAATAGTTTCTTAGATTGTTTAGCCTCAACATAAATTTGACATTTTCCCATTTCATTAATGATCTGGTTAGGCAATAAGTTTAAACTTTGCATCCTCTTAGTTGATCTCACATTCATATGCCTAAGTATAGAGTGTCATAGGTTTAGAGACTTAATAATATATGCAGAAGAAGTAGATGCATTCATTTTAACGTTAAGTAATCCCCATTACAAAATCCTTTACCAAAAAAAGTTCCCGTTCTTATTAGAGTCAAAAGTAATTTTGACACCAGCTTTATTAAGTAATGCTTCAGAAATCAAGTTTCTACGAATATCAGGAACAAACAAAACATTTTCTAATGCTAACTTTTTTTCTAGAAATGACTTTGAGAATGACTTTCCCAAATACTTGAACAGGAACTCTACTAGAGTTGCCAATATACACGAACTCACCATTAGCAGCATCATTCAACTCCTTGAGCAGGTTGTTATTAGTGTAGATATGGTGTGTGGCTTCCGTGTTAACAATCCACTCTACCAAGTTTCCAGAAAGGTTGACTTCAGACATAACAACAGTGATGATCTCCTCGTCTTCACCACTAGCATCAACCATATTAACTTGATGCTTACTAAAATTCTTTTAGTTCATTAGTATCCCTTATGGTTTCCTTTCCCGAACTTTCATGGTTTTTGTCCTTTGCCTTTCTTCTCATTATTGATTCTAACTTGGAAAAAAGAAGTAGGATGGCCTGGTATGTGGCACCATCAACAGTCACCATCAATCCTTTTGAGCTTAAACTGACCCTGCTTATTGTTGTTAAAACACTTATTTTGTCCACCATTTTTCTCAAAGTTATTTGCATTTCTATGTTCTATCGCATTACCTTTAACGGTAGGGACAAGGGTGAGTGATTTGGTCTTATCTTGTGTACAGTTGGCATCCTCAATCTTTATATGTCCTATCAACTCTTGAAGCTTCATATCTTTCTTCTTATGCCTCAACTAGTTTTTATACTCATTTCATGAGATAAGTAGTTTCTCAATAAGGGAATTAGCTTGAAACAACTTACACATGTTCATACCTCAGCAAGGATTTTAGTACGTAGTTTTTTATACTTATGTAATTGGTCCATAATAGGCTTATCATCAACAACGGCAAATTTTAATCACCTAATAACTGCATATTTCTTAGTACCGACATCATCCGTCTCATATTTCACTTCTAAAGCATCCCAAATTTTCTTGGCAGTTTTATACTTGCAGTATATATCAAACTGGGAATTTCTTGAAACAATTCATAATTGATTTCGTATTGTTAAAAGTAAAAAAGAATGTTCTCAATCCATTGTTTAAAGTTTCTCCCATCTAGAAGCTCTAGTTTAGTTAGGTCAGGTATAATTCTCTAGGCTACGGTAATAGGGGTATAACCTATGTAGGGAACACTAAGTGTAGAACCTACATTGGTCTCATTCATAGACGACATGTTAAATCTAAAAAATCACTACCCTAAGTTGAAAATTCCCCCTAGGGTTAATGCCTTCTCCACTAACTTCGATCCATTCCAAAGGGCGGAGTATGAACTATCTCTAAGAATTAAGCAAAAGAACTAAGAAGAGAGCATATTGGAATAAGATGGGTGTTTGTTATGATTTATCTTTGTATACAAGAGATAGCTTAGAAAAGGATGGCTTTAAGATAATTTTGTAGAGAGAAAAACATGAGAAAGAGAGAGGGTGTAGTGTTGTTTGTCTATCTCTTATAAAAAAACCAACACACAGTAGGTATATATATACTGAAAAATAACAACATTAGGGGTAATGACAATGGCAATTAAGAAACATGAATGCAAGGAACGTTATTACGTTATGGTAATAAAAGGTAATAGAAACAATAGACGTCACATGAAAACGTTAGAAACTCAAAAATAAGAAATGTATGCATTTAATCAAGTTTTGGAACAACCAAAACACCAATAACATCAAATAATAATATCTTACAAATTTTAAGTGAATTTAATATTATGTTAGATTAAATATATATAAATAAAATAAAAAAGAATACAATTAAATAATAATACAAAAATAAATACTACTTTTTTATAATACAACAATTAAAATAACAAAGTCAAGAACTAATTTATTTAATTATATTATAATAAAAAAGAGTAAGGATATAATTATAATATTATTTTCTTTTTCTTTTTCTTTTTCTTTTTCTTTTTCTTTTTCTTCTAATTGTTGCTCTTCATGCTTCACTTATTCTTATTTTTGGTTCAATTTTCTTGTTATTATTTTGTAAATAGAAAAAATGAAATTTAGAAACTTATTTATGCTAATATTGTTCGTGTTTTTATAATAACTTGAAAGAATCAATAATTTTGTATTCATAGTAGCAGGGACAAATGGATTTCAAATCGAAAATGGTATCCTTTTTGTTTTACTAAATCTAATTTATTTACATTTTCATTTGTACTTCTAGAGGTACCATTGTTTTTGTCAAATGATAAACACTTAAGTTTATAAAGACAAAACATATAAATGAAGCATTAACTTGCTTACCTTCAACTTAGAGATTGAGTTTAAGTTTATAATGAATGAGTTTATATGAACCTTGGAAACCTTCTTCGATAAGTTATAAAGGTTACAATAATATTATCACCAAGTAATAAAAATACCTTGGCTCAATAAAAATTATATTAGACATTTTTATATCCAATACGATGATTATGTACAAAAAAATATCACCAACTATAACGTATAAGTGACACATTCACCTTAAAAGCAGAATATCTTCACTTTAATATTATCATGCTTCAATTAAAACTATACCAATGCTTCATTAAAAAAAATTACCATCAATAATAGATAAGTCACATATTCACCTTTAAATGAGAATATCATGCTTAAAATTATGCTAAGCCTTCACACATCCAATATTATGGTTATGTTCAAAAAATACTACTCACCATTATTGATAAGTGACACATTCACCTTAAAATGAGAATACCATCACTTTGATATTAAGTTACCATGCCTTAGTTAAGACTATACTAAAATTCATATATCTAACACTAGGCTTATGTGTAAAAAGAATTATCACCATTAACATATAAGTCATACGTTCACATTTAAATGGGACCATCATCACTTAGTATGAAAAATATCATGCCATAGTTAAAACTATATTAGGCCTTCACACAATCAATTATACAATTATGTTCAAAAAATACCACCATTTATTGTAGATAACTTTCACGTTTACCTTAAAATGAGAATAAAAATAATAATAACCCAGTAAAAGTCTCGCTAATACACGGGGTCTGGGGAGGTCCTATAATATGCAGCCTTACCTCTAATTAGTGAAGTTCACCTTAAAATGAGAATATAATCACTTTAATATTAAGTTACCAAGCCTCCGTTATAACTATATTAGACCGTTATATATCTAATATCGTGCTTTTTTATAACAAAACCACTACCTATAATAGATGAGTCTCAAGTTTACCTTTATATGGGAGTATGATCACTTAATATGAAGAATATCACGCCTCAGTTAAAAGTATACTAGGCCTTCACACATCCAATATTATGCTTATGTTAAAAAATTACCACCACCCATAAATGACACGTTCACCTTAAAATAAGAATAATATCACATTGATATTAAGATACCATGCTTCAGTTAAAACTATAACAGAACTTTATACATCCAATACCATATATAGTATAAAACAATCATCATTAATGATTAATAAGTCACATGCTCACCTTTAAATAGGAATATTATCACTCAATATGAATAATACAATGTCTTAGTTAAAACTCTACTATGCCTTCATAATCCAATACTAAGCTTATGCTCAAAAAGTACCATTACCTATAACAAATAAGTCACATGTTCACCATAAAATGGGAATATCATCACTTAATATAAAGCATACCACGGTTCAGTTAAAAGTGTACCATTACTTCATATATGAAAAAACCATACTTATGTAGAAAGAAATACCGCCACTGAAAATAGATATGTCATATCTTCACCTTTAAATGAGAATGCCATCATTTAGTATGAATAATATCATGCCTCAATTAAAACCTTACTAGGCTTTCACAAATCTAACACTATGCTTATGATTTAAAAAATACCACCACTCATTATAGATAAGTGACATTTTCAACTTAAAGTGAGAATACCATCACTTTGATATTAAAATAGCAAGCCTAAGTTGAAACTATAATAAAGCTTCATATATCTAATACCACACATATGTTTTTCAAAAACTGTTATTAATGATAGATAAGTCACATGTTCACCTTAAAATAGGAAGAACATCACTCAAGATGAAGAATATCATATCTCAGTTAAAACTAGACTAGAAATTCATACATTCAATCCCATACTTTTGTTCAAAACATACGACAACCTATAACAAATAAGTCACACATCCTCTATAAAATGGGAATACCATCCACTCAATATGAAGAAAACCATTGTTAATGTAAAAGTATGCTATTATTTCATACATCCAATATCATACATATGCTATTATTTCATACATCTAATATCATACTTATGCAAAAACGAAAATAAAGTGTCACCATCGATAATAGATAAATTACACCTTCACATTTAAATTAGAATACCATCACACAATACAAATAATACAATGCCTCAGTTAAAACTATACTAGGCCTACACTTATCATAAAGTATACTTATGTTAAAAAATATCACCACCTATTACAGATAAGTTACATACTTACCTTAAAATGAGAATACTATCATTTTGATATTAAGATTTCATCCCTAAGATAATTGTAATAGAGTTTCATACGTCCAGTAACATATATATGTTTAAAAAAACAAACATTAGTAACAGATAAGTCATGCGTTCACCTTAAAATGAGAATACTATCACTTAGTACGAAGAACACTATATCTTATTTAAAACTATACCAGGCATTCATACATTCAATACCATTATTTTGTTCCAAATTTTACTATCAACTATTAAAAAAAGTGACACGTTTACTTTAAAATGAGAACACCATCACTTTGATATTAAGATATCGTGCCTAAGCCAAAACTATAATAGAGGTTCATTCGTTCTATACCACATATATGTTTACAAAAATCACCATCGATGAAAAATAAGGCATACATGCACCTTAAAATAGGAATATAATCATTTCATACAAAGAATAACATATCTCAATTAAAACTGTACCAAACCTTCATACATCTAATACTATTTTTTTAAAAAATAGCATGTCCTATAATGTCTAAAACTGCTGCCTTCACACCCTTTACTATACTCACTCCCTCCAAACTTACCTCCATTAAACCAAATCCTTCATTTGTAATCTCAACACCCTAACCTTCTAATCCTACTTCTCTTCACCCTCTTGTTAATTTCACTAGGAAATCATGGACACCTGTTGTAAGGGACTTGAGCTTTAAATTAAAACTATCTTTTATCCCTCCTAAAAGCCTATCTAATTTCCTATTATAGCTCTACCATAGAAACTTTGAAAATTGGAGCTAAATTATGGAATGCCACTCTTATTGGCTTCTTTTCAGAAAAATGTATGGCATATCTTGTTATGAAAGTCTAGACTAACTCTAACTAGAAACAATTAAGCTTCAAAGAGCTCCTTATAAATGACCAAGACATTTTACTTTTGAGATTCCATGAGCTCTTCTGCCAAAAAAGTTCTAGAACTTAGCCCATAACATGTCCAAAATAAACCTATTCTTCTTTAAAACTAGTCTTTTGGATTATACCATACCTTCATATCTCCAATACTACTAACCATTACAGATAAATTACATATTCACCTTAAAATAAGAATATCATCACTTTGATATTTAGTTACTATGTCTCAATACAAATTATACTAAATGTGATTACATTTCATAACAACAATTTTTTAAAAAAATTTTAAATTAATTTAAGGCTAAGTAATAGGTGTAAAAAATGGGTTTTCCATTACAGAGCTAAAATAACACAAAGCTTAAATATGAAGGACACAAATTAGTACATGCCCCTACATGACATTAGTGCTTACTCAATTGTGTATTGAACTATGTTCTTGTTACAAAATTTAAAGGAATTGACACAAGCTTTTGTAGAAAATCACGTTATTTTATAGTTATATTGTATACAGTTATTGACATGCTCATATGGTTAAATGCGTTTATTTACCTTTTATTAGTGAATAATATAAAGGACATATATGTTACATAATCTTTTATTAAAGCATGTAGAATTAATGTTTAGTTAGACACTACTTACTATATAGCTCTTTATTCAATTTTATTGATAAGTGTAAAATATGAAGCCACCATCTCAAATGACACAAATTGCTACATGTTGTTTAGCAAAATGTGTTATTTACTATATTAACAAATTATAAGGGTAAAAAGGAAGCTTATTATAAATAAAGCTTCTTTGAGAAGCTTCAAAAGTAAGTCTTCCTACTCTATACCATGTCCATATTATAAAATTTTTGTTATACAATGATAAAAATATAATTTACTATATGTAAAGCTTCCTTTATACATTGTGTCCATAACTCATATCATCTAGTTATTTCATTTGTTAGTTGTACATCATAGAATCCAAAATTAGGCAACATTAATTCTCTCGCAATTATTTTTACACATCAATTGTTAGTCAATAAATAGTAAGGTTTTTTTAATGGTCATAAGGATCCAAAGATGAGGAACAAATTGCAGAGATGAAAACTAAGGAATCATTTATGAGGCATAATGATGTGCCGATAACCAACCAAAAAATTTTATGCTTGTTAAATTCTATTTGTAGGTTTACTGATAATGAGGTAGCCTAGAATGTTAGGTTTAGATTAACATTGAGCAATGTCTATGTATGTTTTAATCCTAGGATCCATATTAGTGACTACGTCGGTAATATTCAACATACTTATCTAAAATCTAAAATCTTATATATATCTTATGTTATAAATACATGGAACTTTATTAGCAGTTTCTTATTAATTCTGTTAATAGAGAGCGTGGTTATTGAGGTTCCTTTGAGCACATACACAATGGATTCCACATTTGTAGTGAGTAATGCTGGTATGTTTAGTTTTAAATTTATTAATTAAAATTTTGTTATAATAATTTAAACATCATAATAAACTATCAATAGGTAAACATAATCCAAATGTTGGGTTAACACTTTGGAAAATATTTTTTCTCTATTGATTTCTTATATATTATTATGAAATATGGAAGAAATATTAGGAGGGAATTTGATGTTAACATTGATGCATGCATGACTAGCTTCATAATTGTATCTTATCTATTTTGTGATGGCATTCTAAAATGAAAAAATGGTTTATTTAAAATGGAATAACATTTAATAAAGTTATGCTCCCATTTTTTGATCCTGTACTTTATAAGGATCAATAATGGTGTTGTTTCATCTTTACAAAATGAAAGAATATTTCAATGTTCAACTTCAAGTATAGGGACGGTGGTGCTAAGAAGAACATATGTGGAGCATTGGTATGTAACAACACATCATCTACCCCTGTATGTAACAATATGAAACCTATTATGTTATGTGTAACATCATGAAATGGATTCCTTAGGGTTTAGGCATATATTTTGTAGCAAATGCTGGAGTATTTTGCTATATAGTGTAAAGATAAAGTTTATTGTTGCATATCTCATATCTCTGATGCAATGTAATTCCCAAGGAAACTTAATAAGTGAGATTAACATGTTATCTATGTTAATATGAGTTGGTACTGATTTTACCTATTATATACTTTGGTATAAAGTGGAATTATATAGATTGAACAACATTTTGAGTAAGCTTGTATGTTGACAACATTTAGAAATGACTGTGGAAATTAAATGTGTTGCGCTTTAGAATTTTAGTATAGAAACTAGTACTTAAAATTGTCAATTATTAGAGGTTCATGTTTATATGTTGGGCAAAACCTTAAACTTGTAATGTATTGTTATGACACATTACATATATGATTTTCAATAAAATGAGTTGGTTAGGATTCTTGAACACATACATGATCAGTTTATATCTAATAAATTTGACTCTTTGCACGACCTGTACCAACCTTTAGTAACCAAAATGTGCTTTAAAACATGCAAATATAGGCAATGGATAATCAATTTATCCAACCCATAATGTTGGAATTGGCTTATGTACATATACTTTATAATGTAATCATTGATGAAATGAAGCCTCAGTTTCAATTGTTGATTGGTTATAGTATTTTTACTAAGTATGGTTTACATTTATATGGATAAAATGACATATTTGATATTAATGCTAATATGAAAACAATCAACTTTAAGAATATGGAAATCAATTTAATTTAAGGACTTAATAAGCTAAAATAAGTATGAACTTATCAATAAGAAAGTTAAAAACATAAGGCATGTAAGAAAAAGGCTCTTATAGACAAGGTGTAACAAAAGTCGGTTAAACTAGTATAGTCCTAATTAGCGGTTTAAACAGAACATACAAAATTTTAGTATGCGAGTATACAAGCTAAAAACTAACTACCAAATTCCAAAGAGGAAGACAATCCAAAAAATGTTTTATTGTTTACATGTGAAAACCAATAGTTTGAGGATAAATTCAATAGTGTCTTTTCTTTTATTTTTCCTATATTTGAGTTTGGGATTTTTCCTTGTCATGTGTTTAGGGGGCCCTTCAATTATTGTAGGTGAATCCAAAGGAATCTCTAATTTATCCATTCTTCTTTCTAATTTGAATCTTAGGCTCCTAATGAAAGAACCCTCTAGCTATGACTCTTGTTTGCATTCTTAATTGTTGTTTCACTATTAATATTGATCTTCCTCAAAGGACTTATGTTTATCATTAGTCATTAGCATCAACATTTAATTTTTCTTTATCATTACAATCATTTTCACCTCATCTTTAACATTATAAATTTTATTTTTTTTAGAGTAGATGAGATGTGGATAACATTAACTCGTAAGGTGCCCAAAGGCTTGGAATTGACTTTTTACTCACCTTTAGGATAAACTCTCGGCAAAGAAATGAGGAGAGAAACCATAAAGTATTCAATGAGTATAAGCATCCTCTAATTTCGTTTTTCCAACAAAAAAAAACGTAAATCACTATTGGAAGAGGTAATGCATTCCTATAATTTAATATGTTTTCATAGGAAAGAAAATAGTTAGTGTTTGCAGTATAAGTTTTCGTAACACTATAGAGGGTGGTA
This sequence comes from Erythroxylum reticulatum, assembly GCA_025504915.1. NCBI lineage: Eukaryota > Viridiplantae > Streptophyta > Magnoliopsida > Malpighiales > Erythroxylaceae > Erythroxylum > Erythroxylum reticulatum. The sequence continues at coordinate 7,759,422 of JANSVA010000001.1, read as the reverse complement.
GATGGATCCTGTTGAGGGTTGCTACTATCATCACCAAAAATTCTAGTATTCTTTTTTGTCTATATTGAATATCCAAAGAAAGTAACTATGATGGGGGACTATGTTTTTAACTCAAAAATGAATTTAAGGAAACTAGTATATGTAATCTAAAACTACTTTCTAAATTACAAAATTTTTATCTCAAAATAAATTTAAGGAATCAATTATATAAGAGTTTAAAGAGGTTGAGGGTAAGTTACCTTTATCTTTTGGCTTCCTTTGTTGATAAAAAACAAGAGGAATCTTGTTAGGCCCCAGTATTTGTTCTTGTATCTTCCTACAGGGGCTAGAATAGTTAGATCAATTTATAAGATATATTGGTAGATATAGTTTTGTATTTCCTTGTCCCATTTAATATAATGTTCTTCTTGTATGTTTCTTGTAAATTCCTTGTAATTTTTTTAAATCTAAATGTCTTCATTTAGGGACGTTTTGATAGTGTTTTTTAGGACTTAGATTTATGATTTTGATAGTGTTTGTGTATTTTGTTTGATTATTATTTATTAGGATAAGAATTTGATGTTAATGCATATTTTAAGGGATGTTTAATGTGTTTTGATAATGATTTTAGGCAAGAAACTTAAAGAAAAACAGAAGAAAAGGTTGGAGAAAGAGCTTTGTCACGATTGTACAACTTGTATGTTTGTGCAAGATGGAAGTTGTAGAATTATGCTGATAGAAGAAGTAAATGATCGTGCAGTTTGCACGATCGTGCAAATTCCAGATATTCTAAGTCATAAGATTTTTGTATTTTGGATTATTTAAGGCTATTTTTAGAATATAAATAAGTGAGTAAACCCTAGAAAGAACCTTAAAAAGGATTATGAAGTATAAAAGACAAAGAAAAGCATCAAAAGAGGTGGTTGGGATATAAAACAAACATATCACACCTAAGTTATGTAAACATTTAGAAAATTGTAAACTACATTAGGAATGGTGAAACTCCCTAATTCTTTCAATTTTGAAGGCATATGGTTGGTAATTATAGAGCTACAATTTTTCGTCATAGAGACTGTTTAGTTGTCCTCCCAAGTTTGCTTGTTCGATAAGATGCCTATGAGAAACTTCACGTACTTGGATATACTCTCTAAAGCTTCCACAAAGGGCAAGGTAATTTGTAATTTCGTCAACTTCTCCACGAACTTTGCAAATTGTATATCGTTTTAATTCTTCTGTAGGCTCTGTAGGAATGGAGTCTTTGGTGTATATGGAGGAGGAGGAACATAAGGATTTTCCTCTTTCTTCTCCTCTTTCCTATCCTTTCTTTCTTAGTCTTCTCCTTGGTGCAATTCAGCTTCCTTTTCAATAGGTTCTTCTAAATCTTTCGCACTCTTAAGTGTGATAACTTTTAGTTTCTCTCTTACATTTGATTATGTGTTACTCTAGAGACTTCCCATACTTTGTGTAAAAAATGCATTAGTTATTTAGCCCACTTAAAACTCTAAATTATAGATGGAAGAAGTATGATTCTTCATAATTTGGTCAAATTTGGCTTCCATCCTCTTTCGGTTCTCATTTTGGATGGCAATTTTGGAATTCTTTAAAACATCCATCAATTTGTCCATCTTTGATTATAATAAGCCGAACCTATCTTGCTGAAATTCTTGTGGGCCTTATACTATCATTAAGTTTCTTATATTGTTAAACCAAGAAAATTCAGGCAGTTTTTCTACCCAGGACTATAAGTGTTAGAGTAGAGATTATTACTTATTTAATCATATTATGCTTCGATAAAGTTGAGCTACTTTATGTTATTGTTCACCACTAAGAAGTAATCAGCTAAGATATTGCTTTCTTGTCCATATAGTTCGCATCCTGGCTAAATTACCTTGAGTGGGTTGCAAGATGTGGCTTTTAGGCCATTTAATTGTTTGGCTAGGTTTGTTATTTCAGCCTGCAATGTTGTCACTGAATCTATAACAAGCACTCCCTTTGATTCCTAAAGCTTGGCTATTATTTACTTCTTCCCGATGTCCATAGACACAATTGGTTGTCATATCTTACAAAAAATCATATGTTGCCTTAACCGTTTTCATCATTAAAGAGCCATCAGATACTGCATCTATGGTGCCTCGCATAGGTGTATTCACTCCATTATAAAATGCTTGCAAAAAGAACTCCTTTGGTAAGTGATGATGTGGATAGCTCCTTTGTAATTCTTTGAATTGCTCCTATTCTTAATATAAAGACTCCTCCTCACTTTGTTGAAAATTTTTGATTTCCCTTACAAGTTTATTGGCATTAAGGGGAAGTGTTTAGCTAAAAAGGCTTGCATTAACTGCTCCTATAATGTGACATTCTCTAGATTGAGAGAGTTTAACCGTGCCTTGGCTCGATCTTTAAGAGTAAAAGCAAAGAGCCTCATCTTGGCTACATCTTCTAGCCACCCATTGTATTTGAACATGTTATAATCTCCAAGAAGTTAGCTAAATTAGTGTTAAGATCCACATTGGCCAGTCCATAAAATTAGACAATAGTTTGCAGCATATTCAAAAGTGTTGGTTTGATTTTGAACTTATTTGTCTGCACTGGTGGTCTTGTTATCCCTTGTTAATTAGAATTGAACCCTAGCCTCATGAAGTATATAAGGGTTCTTTTCTATTCTCCTTGATTTCATTCCTCCTCTATTTTTCTTTCTATTGTTTTTTAGTGTCTTGCTTTTCGAATCTCCCTCTCTTACTTGGCGATATCAAAAGCTTGTGTAGCCTTTATATTACTCAAACTCCTTATAAATCTTGTTTTCATGCACCTACAATCACACAAGAAAAGTATCAAAATCCTTAAATGAAAATAATTCAAATTAGACAAGATGTTAAAATTGTAATCCCCAACAATGATGCTAAAAACTTGTTTACTTGTTTTATGCTATTCCACAAATATACTAGTTGTATATTGCACTATAAATGATATTAATCCCCTGAGGATTGAATATAGTCACCTAAAATTTTGAATTACTCTTTGTATAAGTTTTAAAAAGATAAATTTTAAATAAAACTAAAGTAAACTAACAATGAAATTAAAGTTACTCAATGATGGAAACTTTGAGATTATTCTATCCTTGTTTTATCTTCCCTTCACCTTGTGAACTCAACTATGCTAGATCCTAGATATCTAAAGCTTTTTTTAACCCTCTTTAGAGATATAATCAAAAATCTCAATTGAATAGATAAAATTTGAGTTTCAATCTCTCGATTTCTCAAAACTACTCCTAACTACTCAATTAAATTTGAAACATTCATGAGGATAATTAATTCACAATTAAGATCTCTCTTTAATTGCTTATTAACCTAATATTTGTAAGTCTATTAAGGTACCAAATCTCATTAAACAACTTAACACAAATATCTTGATTCAATTTATCAATTTAAATCAAATATGAGCATAACAAATATCACAAAATAGTATTATATTAAATTTAATAAGGTAAAAGTTATACGAAACAATTTAAGAATAAAACCCTAATATAGAGTTAACAATCCATAATCAAATTTAGAACACAACTATTCAAATTTGGCATCTAAGGCACTAAAATAAAAGAAGAGAAGAGAATGAAATCAGCTTAAGGCCTTAATCTGGAAAATCTGGAAAGTTGAAGTTAATCTTGATGATTCCACTTTTGATCCTATTTTTATTATATGTTCCTTTTTATTGTTTTTCTTCCTTTTTTTGGTGTCTATGCTAACTTTGAAATCTAGCTCCTCTATAGCCTTCATCATATCCTTTTATAGAAAAAATTAGGTTTTTTGGAATATATATGATCATTTACATAGCTGTGCAAGCGATCGTGTATCTCAAAATCACCTCCAAGTTGCAACTTCACATAGTTGCAACGGCTGTGTTTATCAACATACACTGGCATGTATGTTCACATAGACATAAAAAGTTCCTTCAAAGCTTCACATGTTAATAATGACTTACATGGTCCCTATACACGACTGTGTATCTCCGAAGTTACTTTAGTTCTTTCATTTTGTGCCCTGATTTCATCTGAATTATTCTCCTTCTTCATCTTTTCTTCATTTTTGCCTTTTCTACTCACTAACAAACACATCAAATAACCCTTAAAACATAACATTAAGATCAAATGCTTGCCTTATACAAATAAAACACTAACAATAACATAATTCTAAGTCCTAATCATCTAAGAAAACTTTTAAAAACACACTAAGACATATAAAAAGCATACTTATAATATACATCTATCACTACTATTACCACTATTGTTTATAAGGAGTGAAGTAGTTATTGGTTAAAACTTTGGAAGGTCTTTTTCATGATTTTGTACTTTTGCATTATTTGATTGAGCATGTGGTTTAACAACTCCCTTATGCTTCATAGTCAACTCTTTATAATCTTTTACATACTAGTTTCCATATTTTCTTTTGCTTTTATAAAGTTAGCTATTACTGTTAGTTAACCATCACCATTACCTACTTCATCTCATCATTTGCACTAAGCTTCATAACTAGGATGGCAATTGGGAGTTCTTACTTTATTTTCACCTTCCCACACTCTTACATATCTGATTAGTTTCTTACTTATTGTGGTTTCAGCTAAACAAAAATGCCTCCTAATAAAGGTAGCTAAACAACTCATTCTTATAGTAGACCAATATTCAAAAGGAATATTATGAAAGTTTATCTAGATTGGTACATATTCCTAGCTTTTTTTGATATATATAAATTAAGACATTATTTTTAAAAAAAGTATCGATTTGTTGTTGATGACCTTATTTCTAAAACCTTATTTGGACCTTATAATAAGTTAAAATGAAAAAGAAAAATCCTTGTTTACTAATTAGGACTTCTTCTCAACCTTCTTTCTATCATTTTTTATGGCTCATTAGAACATTAAGGGGTATGCTGGGCCTTTGTTTATAAAGAAACTTGTAAAGGCATTAAATCATTTAGAATCTTTAGCTTTAGGTATTTCTAAAGGTGATTTTATCAAGCTACCTTTCTTTGCATTTGATAAAGGAATGCAACAATTTTTTTCAGGAGACAAATCTCCTACCACTTAGTTCCACATTATTCTAGCTCTTTTAGCTAAGGTCTTGGAAAAGTTATACTTGCTTAGGTTAAAGGAGGTTCAATTTGTTACTCAGTTGGAATAGTAACATAAGCAAATGAGTGAGAGGTTTTTTAAAGGCTATAAGGTTGTTTTATGAGTGACAAATCAAGAGAGAGGGGAGAGAGGGGGTTCAACTAGAGGAGGAGTTCTAAAGTTAGTTAAAGCCATACCAAAAATGATAGGTAACTAGCTTTCCATAAGTCGGAAAAATTCAAACAATGAAATTTATTGAAAAAGGGAAAACTCTAAGTAAGAGATCAAAGATTATATTCCTAAAGAAATTTGAAATAAAAGGAGATGGAGGAAGCAATGAAGGGGTTGAAAGTAACCTGCTACACTTAGTTAATCTAGGGGTGGAAATGCACCTTGGTAGGGAGTAGGTGCTAATAAAAGATAGAGTAGGATCTTTATCTTTCGTTAAGTAATAACCCTCCTATGATTGTTAGACCTTGTTCAAACACTCATTCTCCTCTTCCAGACATTTGACTAATTATAGAGATAGTTGATTAAACATTGCAGCCCTTTGATTTTATTAGACAATATTTGTCCCTATCTTTCTAATCAATAATTCCATAAACTTTTTTCCTATAAATGATTATAGGTCTAATTTGTAGAATGATTAAGCTTCTTGAACTTTATATATTCATGCTTGTTACAAAATAACTATTACATTTATTGCCAACAAAAAGAAACATCAAACTTAAGTTAAAAAAATAACTAATAGCCATTAATAGTTAATATTCTAAAGAACGATAAATCGTGTTCAACGTAGAAGCATTGATGCAATTTTCTTTATTTGGAATCACAAATCTATTGAAGATATGAGTTTCCACTATATCAAAACTGAATGCAAGATCTCTAATCTAATAGACCATAAATCATAATTTACCTTACAAACTAGAAGAGCTTTAATCTTATCACATTGAGGAGTTGTATCCATATATTGTCAAGTCTCTATGATATTTGGATCATATAAATTACATTTGGTACTAGAACAAGTATTGGCTTTAATAACTTGATTATCTTCTCCTGTATGAAGCTCCTATTGGTTAATTTAGGCTTGTCACAACTTCTCTCATTTTTTTCTTATCATACTTTCTCTTCTTATTTAACTCACCATACCTGCCATTGGAGGCAAGTTTCTCTACCCTTAATGTTATGTGAGTTAAATCCATATCTATAATAAAAGTATATGCAATTTGTAGCACCCCACTCCCGCAAGACACATCCCTGACATCTTGAGTGATATCCGAGTCCATGCCCTGCAAGGGTGGCATGCTAGAGCACTCAATCAGTCAAAACTCATTACAATTTTTTTGAAATAATATAAGCATATATAGAAATCAATTATCAAATCGGGCCACTTTTATTTCATAAATATTTTCAATCACAGTAATACAATCATTATAATCTTAATAGCCATTTGGGCCCATTTTAAATACAAAATACTTTAGTCATAATGTCTTTACATTACAACATGAATACATTTGTATATACATTGTGCAAAAGTTTTCGAATACAATATTCGATGCAAAAATTTCGGAATATATATACAATTCAATACGAAAATAAAGAAGTACAATGCAAACACGAATTGATCCCAACCTCTCTCTTTTACTTGTATGCAATGGCTATACTCTTGTTTGCCTAACGAGGTACTCTTCTGAACCTGAAAAATATTTGCAAATTTTGGTTGATTTTTGTGAACTCAATGAGTGACCATCATCAATGGCTCACCCAGTCATATAACACATAATTCACATTCACAATCACATCATTTCACATTTCATACTCAATGCACTTTAATCACTCATATTATATATATGCAGTGCACATGAGAACCACTTTTCATTTATTACCTTGATGTGACCGAGTGCCTAAACTATCCCGTATCTATTGAATACCGAGCTCATTACTAACTATCCCTTATCCGATGGGAATATAGGACTCATTTTACATAGTGAGCCTTAGGCTCTTAATCACTTTTTGAGCTCGAGGCTCTTTTCACACTTTAAGCTTTAAGCTATGATCGGTGGCTACTCTAGTCACAACTCCCATTATGTTTCATGCATTCATGAAATGGAATGCTTTAATCACATTTGCATATACTCATGCAATAACATTCACATATCGTTGGACCTTAGTCCGGCATTCAACATTAAGCTAAGAATCACATTTTCATTCATATGCAAATACCATTCAGAACACATTTATCATCAGACTGTAGTCTGGCATTTAACAATCAAATTATGTACACTTATTTCATCTCATTCACATACAAGTAACACTTCAATATCCCAAGTAAATATCACAATCATTGGACCTTTTGTCCAAAAATCAACATAATCAATCACATTCATATGAGCATTCAGTAGTCAATCAATACAAAATTCCAAACAGAATAAACAATAAAATGATACCATTTAGGTCTACTCACAGTATGCTCCAGATTAGCATTAGCTTCCATGATCTAGAAACATCTAGATGGGGATGTTCTATCCTGTATCATCATTATGCAAAACATATATTGCACGCATATTATTAATTGCACAATCACATAAACATTCAGTTTTACACACACATATATGTGTAATGTATAATGCATGCTCAATAACAATCCCGGGTATATTTTCTAAATTCACCTCTTATGGTCATTCTCATTTCAAGATTCATATTTGTCTAACTAAACTTAGATTTACACTTCATTTTCACATGATCATTCTAAGTTTCCCATTCAATCTTTACCCTTTATATGTGTCTAGCTTATTCATAAGCTTACACCTCAAGAACACTTGGTCACTCTATCATAACTCAATTTCTCGTCATCTATTTTCTAGCCCCATATGATCTCATAATATCCAATTCTCATTCATAATTAATCACTTAATATATATTACTCAACTTCCTTGAACATAACTACAATCATATAAACATCTTTATTCCCATTATACTCATGCCTTGGGTCCTTTGATATTATCCCTTCATTCACTAAGTTATAACCTTATCAAACCTATCATACATTAGTCACATAAACCAAGGATCATTCTAGGTTCACTTTAAGACCCATTTAAGCCTCAATTAGGGTCATTTGACCTGTGAATGTCCGTTAGGCAGACATCCATGTCCATTAAACGGACTTTTACAAGTCACTTATAGAAACTTGAAAATTTGACCCTTTAGACGTCAAAATCTCTTTTCGAGTTCTTTATAAAAGTTGTAGATCTCGAAGTCTTATTTAAAACCATACGTAAATAACCTCAATATAATTTCTATAGAAATATTTATGCCTCTTTCATTAAAGTATGTCCAATTGTATTCTATATTTTCCAGATTTCTAACTCTTTACTCACAACATTCAATTTCTCATACCTAGTCTATCATTTTTAGTTCAATAATCATCATTTATCCATTATTCTAAATCTATTACAACTCAATATCACCCATAACCAAATTATAGCCCATGATTGATCATAAACACTAATAACACAACATACACATATATATATGCATTCATCATCGATTTTCTGCACATACTAAATTTCATTTCCACTTTGATTTCACTTCTAACTATCACCTTGATCCTTCACATTTCAAGAAACCACATTAATCCCTTTCTTCAGTTTTATAATCATTTTATATCATCACAAAAACACCCAAATAGATTCACATTAATTCATCAAGAAAACAGAACAAAACCTATTATGTATCCAAATTTTTCTGCAATTTTTCCTACACCCAGTACTTAACTTCAAGTCAAAATTAGAAACTCTAAATGACAGAATTTGAATTCGATATCTTCATACAAAATGTATCCCTATGTCTCTAATTTAATCCAAATGAAAGATCATCTCATTTGGATAACTACAGAACAAGTTATGTCTAAACAAACAGAAGCTTAATTAGTGGAGTGTTATAGCAAACATTTTTCCAACACACTTAAAACACCATTTACTCAATTAATCCAACATTCTATCATTCCATAATCTATTATCCATCAAAACACCAAAGCAAGACATGAATCTATCCCCTTTTCTCATCCATATTTTTTAGCATGAACCCGTCCTCATATCATGAGCATTTAACCTCTATCATCAACTCATGTTTCATTCATCAATTCAAGAAGAGGGATGCTTATCCTTACCTGATTTACCCAAAGCTTCTTCAATCACCATGAAACCCTAGCTCTCCAACATACATGATCGTCACAAATGGAGGTGGAGTAGGTTAGGTTTCTTTAGAAATAAGAAGAAGATAGCAAGTGTTTAAATGGATAGGAATGGAAGAAGGCAAGATTCAACTTTGAGGCTTAGGTAGTGAGTGTCGTTATTAAGGAGAGGAAGATGAAGAAAATGAAGAAGATGGCGATGAGAGAAGCATTGTCGTATATAGCAAGTGAAAGACCCAAAACATGGTCTTTCACTTAGTAATTTCATGAATCAATACGTGGTGTGGCAAGTGACAAAGATGGAGATGAGAGAAGCATTGTCGTATATAGCAAGTGAAAGACCCAAAACATGGTCTTTCACTTAGTAATTTCGTGAATCAACATGTGGTGTGGCAAGTGACACATGTCACTTACCAGATGTCACTTGCCATATGTCACTTCCCCATGGTTTCTTTGGTCCACTTTAATGACTAGTCCATTTTGTCTCCAATTTCTACTCCAATTGTCTCACAATTTTCAATGACATAA
>JANSVA010000001.1:7736163-7749520 GCA_025504915.1 Erythroxylum reticulatum | reverse complement strand
TTTAATGACTAGTCCATTTTGTCTCCAATTTCTACTCCAATTGTCTCCCAATTTTCAATGACATAAGTCATTAAATCCTAAAGTTATTTATAAAAATTTCCATTGCCATTTGACTTTTATTTCTGCTACTATTCATCAATTGTTTTGCCACTTGACATTTTTCCTAGTCCAAAAATACCCTTAAATTCTAGAAAATTCCCAAATTTTGTCAAAAATTATAATTCACTACTTATAGACTCTAACTCAATTAATAACACATATAATTCACAATTCCCAATATAATCACATTTATAGATCAATTATACCCGAAAAATATCAAATGAGTGCATGAACAATTATTTTCATGAGCAAAACTACTATTCACGTGTGTGTGTATGCTATGTTATGCATGAGCATGAAATACATTTTTTTTTCATTCTCTCTTTAATCTCACATGTACCAAATTTTAGGGTTCTAACCCTTTATATGGGAACGGGATGTTACATAAAAGTACATAAATACTACATATTTGCAATCATTAAAGAGTTTATGGAAACTTATTCATTAAAAACCCTTATTTCCAACACAACTCTTTGGTGATGTTTCTTTGAGAGAGAGACTTGCCCCGCCCAACTAAGACTTATACTTAAATAAAAAATAGGACAATATGTATATCTCTATCATTAAATCTAAGTTTTAGTCTCCCCACGTAACCTTAAGATTTACCTTACCATCATCTTTAAAAGAAAGGAATAAAAATTTCCTCTTCTAATTATACATTCATTTGAGAGGTTTTATAACTTTAATTCTTATATTAGGTTTGACATTTAGACTATAACATCTAAAAACAATCCCTACAAGTCTTAATCGATGCATGAATATGAATAATTCCATATTTGGCTTTACATTTCCTAAATGACAAACTATTAGGAAGCCTAATATTAAACAATAAGAACAAGGATGAAATTGACCTAAGCCTATATGTGTCTTTCTTAATAACTAGACACAAAATAACTTGAACTTATACTTTGTAGCCTTTAAGTCTTCGTAAAGTCAAGGACAACTTAAGAATTACTAGCTATTTACCACTGATATTAGGCTTCTCATTATGTACAATTGTAAAGTTTATGTTTTGCTAATCTTGAATTAACATTATATTCACTCCTTGATTTGGCATTAGCCTTCTTAATTGAAAAACCATTATGTGTAAGCATTCAAAGAAAGACATTAAGGTAACCTTATCATCAGGAAATGACATGTCTTCAATAATCAGCAACTTATTAATCTAAACAACTTAGACTATCAAATCTGTATTAAAGCAAACAACAAGATAAAAGCACATAAACAAAAGATGGGGCTATTTATAAAGAAGTAAATTCACAGCATATGTTTCATTATAAGAATGGGATAGATTACTCTAATAAATCAAGACATCTTATTCCATTAAAGGGCTTACAACCTAATATTATATTTATTTTATCAAACATGAGTCGAAGGATTTGCTACACATGGATTAGTTGTTCACCTTAAAGCCTTCTTCTTTATGTCCTTTATGATAGACCTAATGTGACGGAACCTTATTCTATAATCCATATAGAGTCTCAATAACTAACAAATACAAAGTGAATTAAGTAGAGTTAAGTTTAAATAACAACATTCAAAATTCTTGATAATCTAAGTTTATGATTTTCCTTAAAGAATAAGGTTAAACACTCATCTTTATGGCAGACCTTATAATAACATAATGAAGAAAGAACATACAAAGAAATGGATTAACATAATAAGAATTGGATTAACAGACCACAAAGTGCATTAAGAGAGAAAGCAGATATAGGTAAGGTTTTTAAGTAACACTTTCATCCCCCTTCAAATGCCAACAACAAAGTGAGTGCTCTAACCTTAAAATAGATCTATGGTTAAAACTTGAAGGACAATATTTAGATTTAACTTTTATGAGCTAAAGCCTAATGAATGTCCTAATAAGTTAAGTATCCGTCAATATTACGTTACTATAAAAGCCTAATCACTATAAAAGCAATTATTATTCTTATGAATGAGGTCACTTCTTTCATACATATTTCTTTTCATAGGCATTATATTTCCTCTTTTACCATTGCTAACTTGATCATTGGAAGCCAAATACCCAAAAAAAACTCTTACACTTAATTTTGTGGGTTTGTTAAAGGAAGTTTGTAAAGTAGTCTTAAACTATATTTTTGACCAATCATGTTAATTATAATTTCAAATACTTTAATCTAAACCTAGGTTTGAAAGATTCTAACCCACTAGATGAATTTGATTTTACAGGTTTAGCGATTCACTGGGGACTTTATATTGTACCAAAACAAAAACTGCCAGGTAAACACCAGTGATATACTTGGACTGTGAAATTCTCTTAAGAAAGGTTTTCTTGAGAGAAAAGCTTATGTATAGCCTAATCTTTGCCCTTTTCCAAATGGCCTTAGTTGTTTCCTCATATTTCCTTTTCATTTTTCATCCTTCTTCTAAGCTTATTTGTCTCTTTTCTTTCCCTTCAACTTCTTCACGATCCTAGCCTCTAGTTTCTTTATTTCCCCCATCTAAACTAGAAATCTTCTTGCCTCTTACCTCATCATCTCATGCCCTTATCCATCCTTCACCTTCTCCCTCCTCTCCTCTTACCAACTCAGTTACCACCTTTACTCAACTAGATCATCCTCTTTCTTATAATGAAACTCTAGTCCTTCCTACTAAATTTACCTTGCTCCACGTAGTGGGTGAATCAAGTCCAGAAATTAAGATCCATTACTCCCCTTTTAATCTATTTAAGGAAGTTGTGGCTCCCCCTCTTAAAGTCTTAAAGAAAGGAGCTCCTTATTGGAACTTTACTCTCATTGGTATTTTCTAGATAAGAGAGTTTCCTACCCTTCTATGAAATCTTGGGCCTTTTCAAACTAGAAGCAGTATGCAAAAGTAGAAGTTCTTGTTAATGATTAACACATTTAATGTTTTAAGTTATCTTGCCCCATCCTTATGAAGAAAGCATTGGAAGTTTGCCTTTGGCATGTATTGAGAAAATCTTTATTTCTTTAAAGTTGGCGACTTAGCTTAAGCTTCAAAGATATTAGATTCGCCAACATTCCTCTTTGGATGTGTGCTTACAAGATTCCATTGTAATACTAGATTACTAATGATCTAAGCTAAATAATTAGCTATGTTGGGAAGCCTTTATGCTTAGATCGAATGATAACCTTGAGTTTATTAAGGATGTAGTTAAAGCAACATATGACTGGAAGCCTAGATGAATGAGCACAAAGAAAATATAGAGACCAACTGGTAAAATTTTCAACATGGGTGAGTTCTAAGGGTTAATAAGGACCAATATGAGCAATGTTTGTAGCAACCTTGATAAGTGTCATAACAATCATGTTAGGGATTTAAATATAGAAATACCCACATAAGTAAATGCAAGATATAGATAAGCCTAACTTATATGACATGGAAAGGAGGACACTCACTTTAAACTCCCTCTAAAAATCAATCAAAAGGATTAAAGTTAGAACTATCTTAGTAAATAAGCCTTAAATAGTGAAGTTCTTATAATTACGAAGGATGCTCTACAAAACTCAGGCCACAGAGGTGAAATTTAAAGTTTTAAGAAGAATAAAATTCAATAAGAAAAAGAAGTCCCCATAATTACTGAGGATGCTTTACAAAACTTAAGCCACATAGAACGAATTCAAAGTTCTAAGAAGAATAAATTGGAACTTTGAATTCCTCCTATGTGGCTTAGGTTTTGTAAAGCATCCTTAATAATTATAAGGACTTCACCATTTAGAACATGAAGATCATTGCTTGGAATGCTAGGGGGATCAATTCCCCTATTAAGAAACTAGCTATTAGGAACTTCATTTTTTAAAATAATCCTTACATCTTTAGAATTTTGGAATCCATAATTAAGAAGGAGAATTGTAATCTCCTAAATTTACTCCCAGAGTAATGGAGATTGATCTCTAATTATTCATTTCACTATAATGGAAGAATTTTGGTGCTATATGATACATATAAAGTGGAAAATTGTTAGCTCCCTAATTATGGTTCAACTTATTCATATACAGGTACAGTTAAAACAAAAACTAAGCTTGGTTTTTATCTACATAATATATGGCTATAATCATTCCTTCCATAAAGATGCATTTTGGAACAAGATCAAAGAGGAAGTTTCACACATCAAAATCCAGTAGCTTATTTTTGATGATTTCAATTTAATGTTGTAGCCCTATAAAGTTGAAGGTAATAACTAGTTAAAAAAGTAATGTGAGGACTTATAGTTATGTTTGACATTCAAGTCTATGATTTACCTTTTAGAGGCAATTTATATATAAATTAAAAGGAATTGACATCTAAGAAAGAAGCTTGATAGGATCCTAGCTAATCTTGAGTGGTCTTAGGCATTGTCGCACCACAAAACTCTCTTCCCCATTGCTTTGATCATTCTCTTACCATAAGTTACCTCACTTGTGAAAGCACACCTCTTAGAATTCCATTCAAATTCAGTATCTAGTGGAACTAGATGGAATCAATGATGCTATTTATAAGGGACTTAACTTTATAATACTAAAAAATTCATTTATGGTAGGAAACTATGATGGATAAAGGAGGAGCTTAAGGCTCTAAATAAGGAGAAATTGGGGAGCACTCACTATCTCCTTAACAATGCTAAAGCTAATCTCTGTAAGGCATAACTGGAGCTCTATAATAACCCCTTATATCCTTATATGCAAAATTTTAAAAAACTATCTCTACACAATTTACTCTTTAGCCTTTAGTTTTTATCTTTCTTTATTGAAACAAAGATCTATAATTCTCTAGTTGAAAGAGAGAAATAAGAGCTCTTCTTATTTTCACATATCAATCACATCTAAAAGAGCTTCAAATAGGATTATTTCTATTTAGAAAGATGATGTGCTTCTAACTACTCAAGAAGAAATCAATAAGGAAGTAGTGATTTATTTTACCAACACCTTGGGAATGGCCTCAACTACAAGTTCGTCAGTTTCCCTTATTAAAGAAATTATTCTTAATTATCTTTCCCCCTATGAAGTTGAGCTACTTTCAAGGCATTTCACCTCTATAGAAATTGGAAAAGCTTTAAGATCCCTCAACCCTTTCAAGGCATTAAGCTTTGTGGGCTAAATCCTAATTTCTTTAGAAAAACATGGCAACTTATTGGAAACTTAATCTTGAAAGTTGTTAGAGAATTCTTCAGGGAAAGGAAGATATGGAAGGAATTGGATAAAACTTTCATTAGCTTGGTTCCTGAAAGGAAAAAGCATAATAACTTTGAAAGATTTTCACCCTATTTCTTATTGTAATAATATCTACAAAGTCATCTTAAAACTTCTAGCTGAGAGACTTAAACAAGTTATGATAGCTCACATTGACAGTTCATTAGGAGATTATATTCTTGGCAGACAAATTAGAGATAACATAGCTCTTGTCCAAGAATTATTCAAGCATTATACAAGGAAAAGAAGTAGCAATAATTGTATTATCAAAGTGGATATTTAGAAAGCTTTTAGTTCACTGCACTGGTCCTTTATTCTCAACACCTTCAAAGCTTATAACTTTCATGATATCTTTATTGAATATGTGGAGTATTGTATTACTACTATTTCTTTTAATATCTTAATTAACGGAGAACTTTCAACTACATATAAAAGGGCTAAAGGAATTAGACAAGGAGATCCTTTATCTCCCTATTTATTTTCCTTTGGAATTAAGGTTTCTAGTAGGCTACTTAAGAGGATAGTTGAAAGAAACAACTTTAATATAATTCCAGATGTAACAAGCTTGGGATAGTAAGTTTAAAATTTGTTAATGATATACTTTTATTCTTAAAGCCTAACACAAATTCTATACCACACTTCATTACTACTATGAAGATCTTCAATAAATTCTCTACATTAATGGTCAACAATGAGAACACCAGGATGGTTCATTCTGTAGTGCTACCTACAATGTAAACTGGTGCTCCTTCCTTACTGGTTTTAAACCTTAACAACTCCCTTTAACTTATCTTAGTGTCTCAATTTCATCTATTAAGCCCACTTACTAGAATTTTATACCTCTACTTGATAAAATTCATAACATAATCAATAGCTAGAGCTTAAGGTCTTTATCTATGGCTGGTAAAGCATAATTGATAACCTCAATGCTGAACTCCCCTTAACATATATTATGCCTCACACTTGGTTCTCCCTCTAACTATTATTAAAGCCATTGACAAATTATTAAGGAGGTTCCTATAGTTAGGTTGTAAATAGAATGCTATTAAGGCTAAAATCAAAACCTAAATAATAAAGGCGTTTAGGTTTTACACCTATCAAAATACTAAACATGACAATAATAGAAAAAAGTTTAAGGGCTCCTCAAGGATAAGTAATCCCTGTGGGTTAGATGGATTCATAGTTACTACATCAAAAATTCCAATTTCTAATGCATTAACATACCACTAAATGCCTCTTCATTTATGAAATTCTTAATCAAGGTAAGGGACATAATCAAGAGCTGGTTCTTCTATAAAATTGGTGATGGTCAAAAAGCTTTCTTCTGGACTAATAATTGTTCTTAATTGGGTTTATTAGATTGTTTGAATGAATTAACTCCCCTTAGCAAAAATTCCATCATAATGTTAATGTCTCTTAAGTTTTATAAGAGTAATCTACTATTAAAATAACTCTGCTAGCTTCAAATCTACTATCCTTCCTTTCCACTTTTCATCTTGATACTTGGCAAAAAAGATGAAATTATATAGAATGACAATTCATTAGGTAAATTCACTAATGCCTTGTACTAAAAGCTCCTAAGTCCAGCTAACCTAAGAGTTGAGTGGTTCCACTTTGTTTGGATAAAGCACGCTTTATCCTAAGCTTCACATATCCTTTGGTTAGTAGTAAAAGCAAAGCTCATAACTGTGGACAAATTATCCAAAATTTTTCATTACTTGCTATACAAATTAGACAAGGAATCTTTGGATCATCTCTTTCATGCTTCTTCTCTACTTGGCTTGGAGGAGAATTTTACAATTATGCATTTTGGATAGTCCACATGCTAAATGGAAGAAAATCATTGATTGGAGTTGTAAAATTAGACAGCAAAAAATGAATTTACAACATTTCGATCTCTTATGTGGTTATGAGCTTATAGGAGGAGAGAAACAAACGAAATTTCAAAAACTAATCTTTAAATGGCGAGTGGTTTATCAAGGACCTATTGATAAATATAAGATTCCTCTTATGCATCTACAAAGATAAATGACCCTTCAACATGCAAGGTACTAAAAGATGGGGGAATTAATTAGCTTCATATATGATATTGTTTGATTTAAGATGTTAACTCTTGGTTTACTCCTTCGTGTGGTTAACTAGTATATGTCTTGGACGAGGCCTTTTTGAGACTTAATGCAGAAATTCCTATTCTTTAAAAAAGCACATGCCTAACATTCAACAACTGCTAAGATAATGTAAGCTTAATTTCTTCATTGATTAAACAAGTAATTCAACCTTCTAGGCAGTAGCTATTTCACGACTACAATCCTAATATAAGTAGTTGTTAGCTCATAATTAGTAAAATGTTTGACAATCCTAATATATTATGGTATAACGTTTTCAACTATAGTAAGAATAATAAAGCAAAACTTATCATTTTGGACGTGCATATAAATTACAAATGCCTTCACTTTTATCTTAAGTATTTGTTTTTCTTTTTGTTCTAATTAAATATTAAATTTCTTTAAAACTTATAATAGTACTATTTTAATGCATTAACAATTATCAAATTCAATATATAAAAATTTAAATATGCTTAACCCTTAATTAAAGTAAATATAAAAAATGACTCAAAATAGTTTTATAAATACAATGAGTAAATTCTTGTGATCTTTTTATTTGGTTTTAAAATTTAAACCTATATTTTTTAAATATTATATTGATATGCATCTTTAATTAAAATATTGATATATTTATTATATTAATTTTTTATATTCTAAATAATTTCAAACATGAATTCCAATAAATAAAAATTTTAAGATAAAAAACAAAGAATAAAATTTAAGTATCCACATCAGAAAGTATAAAAAGTTTAAAATTTTACCTGTTTAGGTCTACATTTATTTTTTGCGGTGATTTTCAATTTTTAGTTTTGGATTCTTGTTTTCTTTTAAATACAAAATAAAAACTTGATTAATTGTTAATGTTAATATAGTTATATTTTTATTGCCGATAATAATTATATATTAGATAAAACTTAAAAATAAATTATTTTTAATTAAATAAATTTATTTTAATCTCCTATATAATATTTATTAACAAACTACTAATGAAATTATTTTATTTTATTAAGGTAAATAGTTTAAAATTTATCTTTTTATTTATTAATGAATATTTATTATAAATATGTTTTAATTATTAAATCAAATTTTATTTGAAATTTGTATATTTTAAGATATTTTAAATTTAATTAAATTTATTAACATTATTAAGTAAAATTAAATTATTCATAATTCTAATTAATTTTTAAAATTAATTAAATATAATATTAAATTGAATTATTCATAATTTTTATTAAAATTAATATATAAATAATTAAATAATATGTGTCTAATTGATAGTAAACCAAATTATAAAAAATAAAAACCATTTTTAATAATTTTCATAATTTTTGAAAACTTGAATAAACCAAAACTAATAATAGAAGAGAAAAATTCACAAAAATATATTTTATACTCAATTTAAAAAACCAAAAATTAAAAATAGAAACCAGGCCTAATTAATCGTGGTTAAATAGAGAAGCTGGAAATAATATAACAAATGAAGCAGAAATCTAAAAACAATAACAAGAAGAGAAAAACGAAAGATACAATGATATAATTTCACGCCGAGTCGAGGTTAGTTGAATTCGCCCGTTCTGAGCACCACCCAAACCCTCCTTCTCCTCTCAGTCTCACCCATCTACGTCCTCATAAGAGCACATATTCCCTCTCTCTAAAAGAAAAAAAAAAAAAACCTAATCCCTTTCTCTCGCTGTATCTTCTTCTTCTTCAAATCCCCTCTCCCAGTTTCATCTCGTTTTCTCGATAGCGCGGGCCAATTTTTGGCACTGTTTCTGTGTGCTGGGTTTTGTTCGATCTTCACACTTGCGTTTCTGATTCTCAACTCCTTCGATGGCCGACAGCAAGCTCGATCTGCCCGACGATTTGCTCTCCTCTAAACCTTCCGATCACTCCTGGGCCCCACCTCCGAAAGGTACCCTCTTCCCCCAATCTGATACTTTCCCTTTGTTTATTTTCTCTCAACTTCTCATCTTCTCCTTCGATTTATTGATCTGAGCTCTGCTTCTTATTTTTTGCTTTAATCAAGCTTTCTTTTTAGAAAAAAATTTGAGTTCGAAGTTCATTTAGCTTCTTATTTTTTGTAATTATTTTGGTATTGAACTTCATTGTTTGTTTTTTCCTCTTTCCTGATTAGTGGATTTGGTTAAAATGCTATTACTATTGGTTTTTATGATATATCTTCCTAAAGGTTACTTTGAGTGACAAATTCTATCATTTCTCAGTTTAATCTTGTAATAATTTTAGCTTTTTGTGGCTTAACTTTTAAAAGTCTTGCTGCAAACGTACTCAACTTGGTTGAGCTACTCAAATACTTGTTTTCAATGAAGATACTTTATATGGGAAATGACCAGTCGTGGACGCAATATCAAGTAGAAATCTGCTATTTTGTTGTATGGGATTGGCTTATCTTGCTTCATTCCTTTTGTTGTCTTCAATCATGATGTTGCTGCTGTTTCCAATGAGATCCTCTGTGGCATTTCATTCCTCATTATGGGTTCCATTCCTTTGTTGTCATGCCTAGTGGTGAAGCTAACTGATGAGCCCGTTTGAGTTTGTTGTACTTGTTATAGAGCCAGTTGCTGTAGGGTTTACCTCATTCTTTTCTTTTTCAATTGAAATCGAAGTCATAACAGAGTTGTGTTTTAATTTGTTTGATGTTTACTAGTTGAAGCTTCAGGAGGAAGTGAGATGGAAAAGGTCCCTCTGGTATTCACTGAGGACTCGAAAGGTAAAACAATCGTTTACTTCTTTGTCAAAATCTGTTGCATGGTGAAATACTTCCATATCTTTTTTTCCCCAAAAAAATTAGTAACACTGCTGTTTGATCAATGTGACAGATCAATTAGAAAATAGTATACCTTTGTCTCCTCAGTGGCTTTACGCGAAACCAAGCGAGACGAAGCTGGTAATTTCTAGCTGTACATAATATTGCTATGGTTTTCTGTGTGCTCTTCCCTTCTGGTGCAAAACATAATATATTACCGAATTCTCAGCCTTACTAATTGAGGACTGACTTGCCTTTGGGCTTATAACAAGCTAAGGTTTTCATCCTCTTTATTCTGTATTTTCTCTTGTGCTTAAAATTGGTCTCATCTTATATTTTACCATGTGGGGAGTATATTAAGAATTAGTGTTTAAGGTTGTGGAGGTATACAACTGTAGGTTGTGCGATGAAAAAGTATATGAACTTGATAACATGAAGGCTAACACTAACCTATATTGTGCTTTTCCATAGGTCTTACACAAGCTCTCACTTTTATTAGGGCACTATTCATTCAAATAACTGAATGATCAAGATTTCTACTGCTAATCTGTTGGCAACCCAGTAGGATTGTGTGGCTAATACTTGAACTTATAAACTGCAAAGAGCTCAATTCTTTGCTAATCCTCATTATGTGTGCAGATAACTGTAACGTCTTGTGGTACTAGCTTTATAGGATGTATCGACCCCAATTTTTTCCTACCCCAGATTCTGGCAAATATCAGCAAGCTGGGGGATTTGAATTTTTCTTATCCAGGGTAATCATTGCTATCCTTTCATAATGACAGGACATGCGTGGTCCAAGTTCTGTTTGTCTTGGAAATTCTGGTGATCCTAGCCAGAAGGAGGCCTGGCGCTTGGATGGATCTGAGGATAAGAAGGATTGGCGGAGGATTGCTTCTGAGAGTGAAGGTAGTCGCCGCTGGCGTGAAGAGGAAAGAGAAACTGGTCTACTTGGTGGTAGAAGAGATCGCAGGAAAACAGATCGTCGTACTGAGAGTGTTTCCATCAGAGATACAATTGAAAATAGAGTTTTGGCATCATCTGATCGGTGGCATGATGGTAGCAATAGGAACTCTGCACATGAAACACGTCGTGATAGCAAATGGTCTTCTAGGTGGGGTCCTGAGGAAAAAGATAAGGAATCACGAATTGAGAAAAGGGCAGATGCAGAAAAAGAAAAGGATGATACTCAAAATGAAAATCAACCTTCCACTGGTAGCAATCGTCTTACCTCTGAGCGTGATTCTGATTCTCGTGACAAATGGAGGCCACGACATAGAATGGAGATTCATTCTTCTGGTTCCAGTTCTTATCGTGCTGCTCCTGGATTTGGTCTTGAGAGAGGACGGACAGAAGGTTCAAATTTGGGGTTTACACTTGGACGTGGGAGGTCAAATGCCGTTGGTAGAGCTTCCTCAGCAACAATTAGTAGTGCTGCTCACCCATACAAAAATGGAAGTTCTATTGGGAAACTAAATCTCCCAACTGACACATTCTGCTACCCGAGGGGTAAGCTCCTTGACATTTATCGTTCCCATAAGCTTGATCAATATTTTGGTATTATGCCAGAGAAGATGGATGAATGTCCACCTATAACTCAACTTGGCTTTGTTGAACCTTTGGCTTTTGTTACTCCTGGCACTGAAGAGGAGGTAAGCAATTGTGCTCACACAATTTCTAATTCACAAAATGATTTTTATTTGTTTTTTCCCCCTAACTCTGTTGAAATGGTTTGGCCTGAGATGCGAATAGGCCATTCTTACTGACATATGGAAGGGAAAACTCACAAGTAGTGGCATTGCATACAATGCATCCAAAAAGGGCAGGTCAACTGAAAACATATCAGGTAGTTTGGGATTAAGACTTTCAATATTTGTGCATGTGATAGTATTCTTTCTCATGATGTTCCTTATCTACGTCTAGATGTTGGTGAGTATGAAGTCACTGGGGGAAAACAGGGTATGGCTGAAGAGACTGCTGATACCTTTCATGAACTGGCAGATGAGGAAGTGCCACAAACTGATTCCTCATGGAGTCATTTTTCAAACACCAAAGCTTTAAATGGTGAGGACTATTGTGCTTTTGCTAAGTATATCAATAGTTCATAAATGAACTAATAAATGTGATGAATGCATTTGTTAATGCAGAGAAAGAAGTTGAGTACATAGGGGAAAGTGAAAATGTTAATAGATTGACTGCAAAAATGTTACAAACTGATGGTGTCTACCGTGCCAAACAAGTTGCTACTCCTCATGTTGATGTTGTTGAAAGTTGGCAAATGCTCGAGTCTACTTTTACTGAATGTACTGAGCCTGGTACCTCATTGGATGTCAAATCTAAGCTCCCTGATGATTCAAGCACTCTATTTGGTTTAACCTCTTCAGAACATACTCAGATTGACACTCATTCTCACTTAGGGACTGACAATGCGTTAAAAGATCTCGACGGGGTTGCTGCTTCTGAGGATTTATATTTCTTCTACATTGATCCTAGTGGTAACACTCAGGGACCATTTCTTGGGGCTGACATAATCTTGTGGTTTGAAGAAGGTTACTTTGGGACAGAGTTGCCAGTACGCCTATCAGATGCTCCGGAAGGAACACCTTTCCATAATTTGGGTGATGTCATGCCACATCTAAAATTGAGAGGAGAAACTTTCAGCAAAGAGGTGGAAAAGTCTGTTCCTTCAGTGAAGTCAGACCCCAGCGTACCTATACTTGAGAGTACTAATTCATCTGCATCAATTGGTTTGTCCCAGTCATTTTCAGATCTCAACAGCCTTGCATCTCAGCAGCCTGCACTATCAAGGATATCTAAGCCTGAAGCTTCATTGAAGCTGCCAGAAACTGATTGTCAAAGCTTCCATGACTTTGTTGCTCAAGATGAAGGTCCTTTTTGTTTGTTACGCCCTTCATTTGTGAATCTTATATTACCAGAAAGCATTTGTCCTAACATCTACTTTTTTTTATGCCTGATTATTTTTACAGAAATTGTCTTTCCAGGGAGACCTAGTAGTATTAGTTATCCAAATGTGAAATCAGATGGGAACATACATGATCTCTTGGCAACTGCTAGTACTCAAACTCTTCTCCCAGATGAATTGGTTGAATCAGGTCTGCCATATCAGAAAGATACTAAGTTGCATCCTTTTGGCTTGCTCTGGTCAGAGCTTGAAGGTTCTCATACTAGACCTAGTGAGACATCAGATGTTCCTGTCAATGTGGGAAGAGCAGTCTCCTATG
>JANSVA010000001.1:7716306-7736134 GCA_025504915.1 Erythroxylum reticulatum | reverse complement strand
GAAAAGTGGACAGATGTTTTTAGACCGGAGACAATTTCTGCATCTGACTCAATTCAAGATGCCTTTGCTGCATGTCATTTGTCACTTAACGAACAAGAGCCTAATAATTTTGATCTAACAGAGCAGCTCATGTCCTTACAATTTCAGCAGCAGCAACAGCTGCAACAGAGAAATATGCTGTCATCTCACTCACGCATGAATGAATCATTTCTTGAAAATGTTCCAAGTCAGAATCCAATTCGCCATCAACAGCTTGCCAACCATACTGCTAGCGATATGGAACATCTTTTGGCGCTAAGGAGGCAACAGCAGCAGCAGCTTCAGTTGCAGCAGCAGCAATACTTTAATCAGCAAAAGCTCTTAGAGGAGCAACAACAATCTCAAGTAAGATATGCGCTTTTTGAACAGTTGATGCATGCCCAGATTCCTGATCCCGGCCTTCCGCACTCACATATTGATCCTATTAGAGCAAACAGTGGTCTTGATCAGGTTTTATTAGAGCAGCAACTCTTGCAGGAGATGCATCAGCACTCCCATCATCCTGTAAGGCATTTTATTCCACAGGTAGAACAGCTCACACAATCAAAATTTGGTCTAGTGCCACAGCGAGAGCAGCAAAGAGATTTATTTGAACTATTATCTCGTGGACATCATGGACAAGTACAATCTTTAGAGCATAAGATTCTACAAGAGCAGCTACATGCAAGACAGTTGTCGATGGCATTGAGACAACGAAGAAATATGGAAGAAGAAAGACGGATTGATCCTGTCTGGCCTATCAATGAAAATGATAATTTCCTGGGGAATATTGCCGGTAACCATAGAGCTCACACTTCAGGGATTAGCCCGCTAGATTTTTTTCAACAACTGCAGATGCAATCCCATGATGACCAGCTGGCTCAACTACAGAGGACTCTTTCGACTCAAGACAGGCATCAGCAAGAGCTGTTTGAGCCTGCTGCATTGCCATTTGATCGGTCTCTGTCCTTACCTGCTGGTGCACCGGGTATGAATATGGATGCAGTGCATGCTATGGTTCATGCTCATGGTTTAAATATTCATGAGTTGAACACACAGATTCAATCTTCTGGTCAAGTTGTCACGTTTTCTACGGGCATACCATCTCACAGTCATCATCCTATGGTTCCAAATCAATTCCATGCTTCTAATTTGGAAGCAATTGATGGCCATTGGTCAGAAAGCAATGGGAAGGTAACAAATGACTGGATGGATTCTCGATTTCAGCAATTTAACATCAATTCTGAGCAGCCAAAAAGGGAATCAGAAGTTAAAATAGCTTCTGAAGATCAAAGTTCATGGATGTCAGATGGATCAAATGATAAGTCAAGGCGATTGTTAATGGAATTACTCCATCAGAAATCCGGCCATCAATCTGCTGATTTACTGCAGGTTAATGATGGAATATCTTTCGAGCGAAGGGTGCCATGTGGCCTTTATTCTGGATCAAGTTCTTTAGATCACCCATTCAGTCCTAGTCCAGGCCAAGGAACTACCCTAAACAACTCATTTTCTGTGGGTTCTTATGGTTCGAACATGTCTGAACCTGCAGATCTCGGTACAGCTGATGAGCAGGTAAATTTTATAGAAAGCAAAGAAAGTTTTCCATTTAGATCTGATTCCAGAGTGAAACCCGAAGGACATTCTTTTGTGTCTGGAGCTGGTGGTACCGCTCAGGTGGTTTTAACAGATTCCAATGTTAGTAATAAGCTGTTAATCAACCAGGATTACTTAGCGGTGGAAGGAAGGAGGCATGGATCCAAAAATCTGGGTTTGACGAACAACTCAGTTTCTGAGATTCATGATGGCATAGCCGGGAAAGTAAGGCTGGCTTCTACAGATCATGGAGAGCTTCCTGTTAACGCAATTAGCCGGCAGGCTTCTCATGGTATTGCTGGTAAGTGTACGTTGATTTCCAGTGGAATTTTATTCATTTATTTTTGTTTGTTTGATGTTGTAAATATTCTGCCAGGTGACAATGCAGGCTTTTACAATGACAAGGTAGTACAAAATTCTTCAGCTGACGATATTTCCATAAATCAGTAAGTTTTCCATTAACTAATGGAGTTGCTATTGATTGCAATAACTTGTTATATTCACTCAAAGCCATAGCTAGGTGGTTGGTAGTGAATTCCTAATAATTCTTGAAGACTCATTTTACTGCATGCATCTGTAGTTCAGAGACACAATAAATGGACGTTAGTTGATACACTTGCCGTAAATTGTGTGAAATATCAAACTATGCTACCTAGACATTACTAATTGTACCTTGTGATGTCTTTAATGTCATCGACTACTTTTTGAATTACGACTATTTTAATTCTTTGGTGAAATGACATCATGCTGAGTTGAAACAGAAAAATAATAATATTCCCAGAAAGCTATTATGGACCCTTTTTGAAATCTTTCTTCTGACTTAGGAAAGCTAACATCTAGACGTTACCCTAGAAAGAGTTTGCTTACAGGCTTCTAGTTTACTGTGAATGATTGTACGGTTGCATTAAGCTTTAGGTTATTTTTCAAGTCATTATGAATTTTAATACTTCTCTTAGTAGGGTGGCCCTGAAAGTGCAAGAGAATATTTTACCAAGGCGTCCACCTGTTTCTCGTGCCTCATCATCCCAAGACGGGTTCGCTGAGCTAGTCTCGGATACAACATCAAGGGGGAAAACTTCTTTGAGCAGTACTGATGGTAATTTTTAATTGCTCCCCTTGTGATGTTGATCTTGACATATGTGGTCTCAGCAGCTGGCATGACTGCCGTAGTTAATGGGTCACATAATCAATTTGGATGCCTGACTGCTGAGTGTTTTTGTCTTGGGTTGTTGCTATTTACTGAGCAATAGTATTCATCTCCTCAGCTGGGAACCCCATAAACCAAGCTAATGACAGCAAAAGAGAGTTGCGTTTTCGACGGACGTCATCTTGTAGTGATGCTGATGTATCAGAGCCATCATTTATTGACATGCTAAAAAGTAATACTAAGAAGAGTGCAGCACCGGAAGTTTATTCGGCTGGACTTTCAGAGTCATCAGATGGGGCACAAGGAGCCCGAAGCATTAAAAAGAAAGGAAAGAAAGGGAGGCAAATTGATCCTGCTCTCCTTGGTTTTAAGGTTACTAGCAATCGCATCATGATGGGTGAAATTCAACGGGTAGAGGATTGAATAAGCCTGAGTTTGTGCTTTTTCTTTGTACATCGCCATTTCGCACAAGTTGTATAGAATAATTGTTTTCGTTTCTTCTTCGCATTTTCCTCTACCCCTCCACTTAGGCCATTTTATGTTGCCTTGGAGGAGAATGGTGAAAATACTTTGCCGGATAAAGACGCCGGAGATTTAAGCGTTGGCAGGGTACAGTTACGAGGTAAAGCTTCTGTATAGACTCACTCGGTCATTTAACATGGAGAATTAACTAATTCATAAATCTACGTGTTCAAGGCTGCATTTCTCTGCCAATTGGTCTCCAGTTACCCATTCTCTTGCATTTGCAAAACGAATAAAAGAATGGAGAAAATATAATTATAGTATTTATTTCCATTGCTATTATGTTTTGTACTTCTTGGCATTTTTTTATTTCAAATTGCTATTCAACTACATGTGGAGAGTTTATAAACGAAAATTCCCTAATCTTGCATTTTTTAAAGATTCAATTAAATTCTAAAAGTTCAATAGGTTCTTCTGTTTATCAAAATTAAAATTAATTTGTCCCTCAAGCTGCATGACTCATAAATTTGAATAATAAATTGAATGCTTAGAGTATTAAAAAGAGTAAATTGTTAAAATTTTTAAGTAATCACATCTGATAAAGAAGAAATCATTTAAAAGATTTATGAAAAATATCAAACTAACATGGAGTCTGATAAAAAAGAAGATGGTCTTCAAGAAAAATGGGCTTTACTCGTTCGATGAGTGATGGTGGGCGTCAAGCTGACCTTGGTTCAGGTCTAGCTAATGAACCCATAACTATGTTAGAGGATAGTGACCGTAATAGCAAATGTGAGCAAGCTCCTGAAGAAGAATTTCTATCATGTACGTATAGAGGATGGAAAAGGTGAATTTTAGAGATGAATCTCCAAATGACTTTCATATGAGTTTGATATTACATACTTGAGCTCCATTTCCTTTTATTTTATTTTCTTATGATGACCAAGACTTGGATCAATAAATAGGATCGAGGGATAAAATTTTTCAACTAGATGATGGGGTTATTACACAAAAAACTTTATTCATACAACCACCTAGGGTGATTCTAAAGAGAATATAGTCTTTCATAGGCGACCTATTTTTCAGTGAGCCGTTGTTTTATAACTTCATATGCTTCTCAGTACTATGCTAAATATGCTATTTGTAATGTGATCAAATCTTTGCAGGGAATCTTCAAAGAAAGCTTATGAAGGTTCTTAAGCAATTTTGTACCGCATTTACAAGGAGAAATAAAAAAGATCTTCAATACTGATGAAAACAGTGTACAACAACTTTGAATATTTAAGATGAGCTTTCTCGAGTTGATAAGATTCATATTCTTAATGAAAAGACGACGCAATCTTTAAAAGCTATTTTAAGAGATGTTGAATGAAAAACATGTTGAATTGTTGAGCATATATACTCCAATATCAACTTTATCTCAATTGTGCTCATGTTCTTTCTTTTCCTTTTGCTCTTATGTAGCACTTTGAACCTTTTTTCCTTTGATGATTTTGAGTTTTAATAAAACTTTATTTCCTTAATTACTCCCTTCTTTTGATAACTATGATGATATAAATACGAAAACAAGTTTAAAAGCTTAAACATTTTTTATTACTGAACACTAAAAAGTTCCCTAACTTCCCTAACTACTTACGTACCTTCATTACTACAGGGTTTTTTCATAGTTTTGAGGGAAATCACCTTTTTTATCTTATAATATTTTAACCATTGAAAGTGAAGAGTGCAATGGAATTATGCAATTAAAAGTTGATAATGATAGGTGTAGATTATAATATGTTTTTCTAAGTGTTTAAGTGTGTTTTTAAGTATTTTCTTAGAGGATTATCATATGTATAAACTTAGAATTGTGTTAGTATTAGCGTTTTAAGTGTTTGATTGGTTTAAAGAAATAATTTGATCTTACTTTTATGTTTTAAGGGGTATTTTATGTGTTTGTGAGTGAATGGAAGCAGGAGACTGAAGAAAAGAGAAGAATTGGAAGCATGAAACAACGCAGGCCATGATTGTGACAGGCGTGATGGATAGCAAATTTCAATTTTTTTCAACACATGAGTTTTCTTGTACTTTTGATCTTTTAGGAGTTTTTTTTGGAACCAAATTAAGTGAGAAAATTCTAAA
Organism: Erythroxylum reticulatum; assembly: GCA_025504915.1. Classification (NCBI taxonomy): domain Eukaryota; kingdom Viridiplantae; phylum Streptophyta; class Magnoliopsida; order Malpighiales; family Erythroxylaceae; genus Erythroxylum; species Erythroxylum reticulatum. The sequence goes on along the minus strand of JANSVA010000001.1, from coordinate 7,730,790 downwards.
AACAATCCTAGAAGCCTCAAGAACTATGTAAAGACAAGAAAAACATGAAAAGGCAACAATCACCAAATTAAAAGAAGATCAAGAGGAGACATCAAGTGAAGCTCAAAAAATTCCAGATTCCAGGTCAAGACTCCAAACTAGTTTTTCTTTCTTTTTTTCCTTTAGTTATTTCATTTTCCTGGATCTTTATTTGAATTATTACGATGTTAAACATGAATTATGAGTTTCTAAATTCATATTAGAGATCTATTTTGTTAAACTTTATTCTTGTTGAATTCAATACATCTATGAATGCTTAATGATAATTGATATGTTTATACTTGGTATAAATAGAGAGAATGAATCAAGTTATTTATGTTAAGGTGTGTAATGAGAATTAGTAGCTTAATATACCTAAAATTATTAGATTAATTAACAATTAAAGAGAAATCTTAATTGTCAATTAATTATCCTTAGGATTGCTTTAAATTCAATTGAATAGTTAGGAGTTGTTTTGTGAATCGAGATGTTACAATTATGTTATTATCGAGTTCAATTGGGATTTTTGATTAGATCTTGAGAGAGGGTGATCAAAACCTTAGGATATCTAGGATCAAGCATAATTAGATTAATAAGAATAAGATGAGACAAAACAAGGATAGAATAATTCCTAAGTTTGCATCTTTGATCATATTCATTCTTATTGGCAGTTCAATTATTCAATTGTTTTTTATTAGTTATTTCAATTTTAGTAATTGGTTTTTATTTAAATCAATATTTAGTACCTTAGATAAAGTTTTATTCGAATTGTTAGTGTCTAATTAATCCTCGTGGGAATGATATCTTTTTTACTATAAGTTACGATCTGTATGCTTGATTGAAATTTTTTTTATAAAACTTATCAACAAGTTAATTAGACACCTAACAACTTGAATAAAACTTTATTTAAGATATTAAAAGGTTGATTGAATTAAAATAATTACTAAATTTTAAATAACTAATAAAATGAGGCAAGTAGCCAATAAAAATAGAGTTGATTAAAGCTGGAAACTTATGAATTATCCTATTCTTATCTTGTCTTCCTTTATTCTTGTTTATCCAATTATTCTTGATCCTAGATATCCTAAGATTTTATTACCATCGTTCGCGATCTAATCAAGTAATCTCAATTGAAATAGATAATAATATAATTGTAATTGTTGAGCAAGTTTTACCTAACGTAAAACCCTCATTATCTTCAAGTATACAGATTGTAAACTTATAGTAACTGAGGTATCGATCCCACAAGAAATTAGCTAAAACTAGAACTTTGTCTAAAGATGTAACAAATGAATTGAATGAAAATAAAATAATAAAAATTAAGCAATCAAATATGTGTTGAGTGAAAATAAATTCAGAAATTATCATTATCAAATTAAATTGAGCACTTAATAAATGAGCTACCATAGTAAACAAGAATGATCAAGAATGAAAGTCTTAGATTCATTCTATCGTTATTTTGCTCCTTTTAACTACTTTTGATTCAATTTAGTGTCGATCTTTGATTTTTGAAGGTTTTATTATTCTCTCTAAAGACCCAATCATTTAACTCCAATTAATTATTCCTAATTGATAACAAAATTTCATATTTGCAATCTATTGATGAACATAAACAACATAACATTTTCAACTAGTTTTTAAGCAATCTATTAGATAATCAAATTCTTAAACAAGATCTCTTTTCATATTATTATCAATTTGATATTTGCGTGAATTATTAGGTCATTAACACTCATTACCCAACCTAATCAAATTACTTTCGATTCACTCTCTCAATTTATTTTCAAAGTATAAGCAAACACAAATATCACAGCACCCAAAACATTGTAATGAAATCAAAAGTGTTCAAGTCACAAAATAAGTCAAGGACAAATCCTAATATGAAATTAGAACATCATCAAGGTTAAGAAGAAAAACTTGAGTTGGACTAGTTTGGAGTTGCTGGACAGTTGCTTATCTTCTTGTTCCCTACTTGATCTTCCTTGCTTTTTCCCCAAATTGGTAAGATGGTGGCTACCTCTTTTTGGGTCTCTTAATGTTCATTTATAGTAAATGAGTAGTTTAAGGTTAACTTTAGGGCTTATCCAGGTTGCATTGTCCCAAGAATGCCCTCCAAACATCAAAACATATGGAAAACCATGTGTTTGGCGAGTGTCTGTCATGATCGTGACAGGGGTGTCACAATTGTGACATAGCATAAAAACCTTATGTCACGATCATGTCACAACATAAAAACCTTCTGTCACGATCATTACACTCCATGCATAATCGTGACTTAGGATAAAACCCTTATGTCACGATCGTGAAATTGTGGAGGAGTCTTCTATCTCGACCATAACACTCCATACACGATCGTGACCTTGCCTTTTAGCCCAAGCATGCTCCAACTTCCTTCAATCTTCATTTATCTGGGTTCATTCACTAAGAAATACATAAAAACACCTCAAGAACACAAGATTAAGGTCTAAAATCATGCCCTAAATCACACAACACTTAAAAACGTAAACAAACAATCACATTAACATAATTGTAAACCTAAACATGTGGTAATCATCTAATCAACCCTTATAAACACACTAGAACACCTAGTAAAACATAATACGTTTACATCCCCACATTTGAAATTTTGCTTGTCCTCAAGAAAAAATAAAAACAAAAACAAAAGGTAAACTCAAACTCAAACTCAAACAAACCAAATAAGAACACATACATTCATGCATATGCACTAATGATATAATGACATCTAACTTAACGAAACTAATTTAACCTCAAACAATAATCATTCAATTTGTTCGAACATAGTAACTTGTGTAATTTATGGCTAAACACATTGGATTGAATATATAACACATTCATTCACCTAAAACACTTATACACACACATTGATAATTAGTAGTCAATCAAAATTGTAACTATCATTAAGTAACTTATTATGAAAAGTCTATCTATTTTCAAAGATCAGTAGGATTTATTTTTCGAAACATCATTTTTATAACGTTAACCTAGTCTTTTGATACAAAGGCAAATATTTTGTCGTGAATGTCTCTTAGTTACTTAATTAGGCCATGTTTTATTAATTAGCTTAGTTGGAATGCCATTCTAGCCTTTTAATGCAAAGAAAAACATTTTGTCGTGAATGTCCCTGATTACTTGGCTACATCACATTCTCAATTGGCTATTAGCTTTATTCATAACCCGAATGCCAGTATAACAATTATTTACTTAAGACATTTTTTTTTATCATAATTGATATAGCCTATCTTATTTCTTTTTACCTAATTGTTCTCATGAAAGATTATTAATGATGCTACTTATTTAATTGACTTATAATTATAAATGTATGTAGCAAATTTCCTAAGGTGAATGAAATGACATCATATCCTAATTAACATGCATATTTAACCAAAGATACTAAGAACACTAATTTCACAAGCTAAAATGTCTTCACAACTTCAATGAATATGTTCAAAGCTAAACTATTTTCGTCAAGTTATAGTCATTGACACAATTCACACTATGCTACACACCATGTCAACCTAAGCAAAAACTAACAATATGACATGAAAAATTCACACTCATGATGGCAATAACAATGCAACCCTCCTTATACTTGGACAACACATTGTCCTTAATGTGAGGAGAAAAAACATCACATAAAGGAAACTAAAAATTGAGAAGAAAAACAAAAAGAAAAAGAAAAAGAAGAGTTAGAGCATGAAACCTGTCATAATGATTAAGGTGGTGATGGTGTTAAAGAAGGGATCAGAATGCCTTGAGCAGTAAAGTATTTATAGATCCTTTTGATGTCGTAGTGCTACCATCATTGTTCTTTTGCCATCTCCTTTGACAGTTTGTTATTGTCTAAAACTACATTAAACACCTTCTCCCATCACGTTGCTTCCTTATCCTTAGTCTCGTTAGTGGTTAAGTCTTCAACTTCCTACTAAGGTGGTACTGAATTTGAATGAACTAGCCTACCCTACCCTGTGTTTGACATGTGTTTTAAAGCTGGCATCTCGGAGTTCCAAATGTTGGACCTCCAAGATCTCAGCTTAGATGATGATGATTAAGAAACTAAGACATAATAACAGTTAGTCCCTCAACATCTACACCATAATAATCAACAATAGCAATAACCAGATAACCCATGCCAACATTACTACTCTTTTTAAGAGTAGCAATTATGATATTAAATATGTGAGTGGTTGTGCAAACTTTAATGTTATGATCCATGCACCATAAAATGGACAGTTCTTTAAAATAAAACATGTTTACTCTTGGATTTATTAAAAATAGTTTGGCATATAAATTTGTGGAGTAACAAATGTTTAGGACTACGAATAACATTGTTATGTGCATTTCAAGCATTAAGTCTTCCAACTCAATCAATTGGGTTCAATACCTCTTGGCATAAAAGTTATCATGCATATCAATAATGTTTGATTATTGGAATCCACCAATTTCATAATCCCATAATTTAATTGGTATGGTTGACCTTAAAACTGAAACCAAAATTCAGTAGGGTTACTCATTTTAAATTGAAGAGAAGTAAAAAATTCACGGGTTAATTTCTCATACATAACAAAGGTAAAATTAATGAATCTATCCCATTGAATTTTACTACATAAATTCTCAACCTTTTCTTTCAACCCAAGACTATCCAAGATATCAAAATCAAAGTACTTAGGCACATATACATTTCTAGAATGAAGATTTTGGAATTTAATACCTTCACCTTCCAAATATATCAAAAAAGGTGCTCCAAAGTCCGTCACTTTATTCCATGCACCACACCCGGATACTTGTGCCTTTCCTTAAGGTTATGATCGTTTAATGATCTACTTGATTCTTAGACTCATTTTGAATGTGAAAATCTACAAAATTGATAAAAAAACACAACAAAACACACCAATACTACCCAAAAATGTGAGTGAATAAAATCACACCAAAATTTATGGGAATCATCCAAAAGAATGTGACAAGTTTGTGTAAAATCCGAAATATAGGTAGAGAGGGGTAGATTTTGGTGAAAAATGTAAGAGGAACAAAGAAGATTTAAGATGAGTTTATAGAGAAGTGAGACAGATTTGGTGATGGCTAAACTAAACCTAGAGAGAGAAGTGGATGTGAGTAAAATGGGAAGAATGATGAATATAAGGGTTAGGGTTAAGAAAAAAAGGGGTACCAGGACATCTGTCACGATTGTGACAGGTGTGTCACAATCGTGATAGTGGGCATTATACTTAGGTTATGATTATGACAGTGGGCATTTTACTTGGGTCATGATCGTGACCATGGGTATTTTACCCATGCATGATCGTGACATTGGAATTTTTTTAACCTTTATCCTGTTTGTCATTCTTTATTAGTGTAACCTACGAGCTTTCTTTCCTAACCTATATTATCCTTAACCCACATAGTTTATCCATCTACACCATTCCAAATCATTGTAAGAAAGAAAGAAAAACCTAATTCTATAATTGAAAACAAACTTACTTTATAACATTTGCTATCTAACTACCGAACATGCTAAGTTATGGTTATTAGCTTAACCTTTTATCGGTTACATCATTTTTAAACATTTGAAAGGAAGTAAATTGCTTCCCTTTCCTATGAGAATCCTCCTCAAAATTATGGTTTGCATCCATGACCATTTACTTTGAAGGTTTCCTTATTCAAAATTTCTAATTTGAGAGCTCTATGTGCGAATATGTGAGTTATCGTAAAAGATCCACTCCATCTTGATTTGAGCTTTCTCGAAAATAACTTCAATATCGAATTGTACAACAACACTGCATCTTCTACCTTGAACTCTTTCTTCTTAAGACGAGAATCATGCCATCAATTCACTTTCTTATACGCATTGAAGTGAAACTCCTCGAGTTCATTTAGTTGCAAGAGTCTTCTCTCACCCTCTCACTTCCAATCAAAATTTAAAGCTTTTTTTTCTTAGTATGCTTTGTACTTGAGTTCCATAGGAAAATGAAAAACTTTACCATATACCAGTCTAAATGGAGTCATCCCAATTGGAGTTTTAAAGGTGATTTGATAAGCCTATAAGGGGCCATTCAGCTTTAAATCCTAATCCTTTCTTGAACAATTCACTGTCTTTTTCAATAATCGTTTAAGCTCACAATTGATGACCTCCACTTGGTCACTTATTTATGGTTGGTATGGGGTGGCAACATGAAGGTGGACTATGTATCTTTTAAGGAGAGCATCAAAAGATTTATTACAGAAATAGGCTTCTTTATAACTTATAATTATCTTTGGCACTTCGAATATGTTGAATAACCGTTTAATGAATTTCTAAACAACTTTTCCATCATTTGATGGAGTTGCTACAACTTCATCCCATCTTGATACGTAGTCCACTCCTACCAAAACGTATATGTTCCCCATAGAGGATGGGAAAGGACCCATGAAGTCAAGTCCCCACACATTGAAGACTTCAACTTCCAAGATGTTGGATAAGGATATCTCATCTCTTTTTAAGATTTTGCCCACTCTTTGACACCTATCACACTATGCCACTAATGCCTGAGCATCTTTAAATAGATGTGGCCAATAGAATCCACATTCAAGTACTAAAGCTAACGTCTTGTTCGTGCCATAATGTCTAGCATACAAAGCTTTTTGACACTGTATTAATATGTTTGACATCTCCTTCTCTGAAATATACCTTCTTATTATTCCATCAGCACATGTCTGAAATAAGATCGAATCATCCCATAAGTAAAGGGTACACTCATACTGTAGCACCCCTTACCCTAGGATACATACCTGGATGCCCTACGGACATTCCAGTACATAACCTATGATAATTGTGCGATATGATCAATTACAACATTCACTTAACATGACATCATCTATCTTTATTCTCTTATGATACATCATCAAGAAATTCACAATATTTTAAAACCACAATTTCCTTTTTTCATTTCATAAAAATTGAATGTCTACAGTATATCTTTCAACATCTGTACTTATACAACATCATAGCCTAATAAGAAAATGTGCTACATGAAAGAGGAAAATACATAAAATCTATCTAATCTCTCTATATCCAGCTGACTGACCTTTGAGCCATTTCTTCTCTTTCACTAAAAGTACAAGTCTACACTGCTTGTAGAGTCCCTCAGTAGCTAAAGTCATCTCTCGGTCCTGAAAAGTTAACGTTGCAATTTTGATGAGTTTTGCAAACTCAATGAAGTAACCATCATCGATGGTTCACTCACTTTATGCATCACATCAATACATATAACATATAATTCACAATTTTGCATAATTCAACACATATCACATTCTCACTCAAGATTAGACAATTTTGCATTTCAATCAATCCAAAATGCTTAATAAAATGCATATGAAATGCTCATGTGACCCTTTTCCGATTATTATGTTGTTGTGAACAAATGCCTAAACTATCCCGTATCTATTGTGGATACCGAGCTCATTCATACTATCCCTTATTCATTGGGGATACAAGGCTCATTTTACATAGTGAGCCTTTGGCTCTTATTCACATTTAGAGCTTTAAGCTGGGTTTTTGTGGCTACTCAGGTCACAACTCTCACTATCCGATTATGCATTCATGTATGGAATGCATCTCTCATAATCAATCATGTCATGAAACATTTAGTTCGTCATATTCACATATAAGTAGCATTTTAATATCTCATCCATATATCACAATCATTGGACCTTTATTGTCTGGAATCAATACACTCAAATCACATTCATTCATAATTCAAACATAATATAAAACAAACAATTAATTGAGTGAGAATGTCTAGGTTACTCATAAATCGCTCCCGAAGCTAATGCTTGGAAGTTCCAGCAATATCTGGAGGTTGATGTTCCTATATTTCCTCTATATCAAATAACATACATATATATCACAATTTGCACAATTATAAGTGTTTAATAATGCATATGTATATAATGAAATATGTACAATGCATGTTCATGACAATACCGGGTATTTTTCCACTATCCTTATCAAATAATCAATCCTATCTCAAAAATCACCTAAGTATAATTTATACTTAGGTTTATACCTCAATAAAACCATTAAAAATCATAATTCATAACTCATTGAATCACTTTCAGATTTTTCCAAAAACTGAATTTTGGGTCCACTATTCTTGATCATTTAGACAGTGAAAATGAAGTAATTTGGCAATATTCTCTTTTAGAAAAGTGTTCTCCTATCTCGTAAGTTTCTAATAACTCTAAAATCATTCAATTTGGTTCAGAAATATGAATGTTATACCCCAAACATTCTCAGGCTATTGTCATTTTAAAACAGTACACTATACTCAATTTCTATCAAGAAATTGAAAGTCTTAAATACTGAACTAGAATTTGATTCGTTCAAAAATTTTGTAGCTATATATCTCTAGTTTTCTTCAAATTAAAATTCATCCCATTTATATCAAAACAGGATAAGATATAACCAAAATACCCAAGCATGTTCAGTGAAATCATACCAGCTCATACTATTCCAAGAGATTCCCTCACTTTCCATCAATCAATCTTTTTAAAATCAATTCAGAATGCTACCAATTTTTATGGAGAAGTAGAATAATGTGTTATAAACCTATTGATTCAATAATAAAGTCATTTTTAGGTCTAGAGAAGAAGTTATGGTCGAAAGAAGCAAGATTGTTCAGTTTGCAAGATGCTCTCAGGTGCACAAACTATTAGAGAGCATAGTGTCATGATGTGACAATTAAAACCAATAAACACTCACAGGCATGAGGAAGAAAATTCATAGGTGTGAGTGAATCACAGGTGCGAAAAAAATTCATGGGTGTGAGTGACTCACGGGTGTGAGGAATAAAAGTTATGGGTAGGAGTGACTCACGCCTGTGTACACTCAACCAGACCCGTCCCACATTTTTCACTAGATCTATCCCAAATGATTTTATATGGCTAAGATACTCTTTTGAAATGTAGATTGGTGTGTTACCAGTCCAATGGTTCAAGTCTCATATCATTTTGAGGTCAGACGAAGGAGATATGGTCAAAAGGTCGAAGGATGTTGCGTCGGCCTCCATCCTCAGAAGTGTTGGCCGTTAACTTGTGAAGTCGTGATCGCGACTTTCCAGTCGCACTCCGTCACTTCTAACCTCCATAACTTTCAATCTAGACATCCAAAAATTTCAAACTTTGTATCATTGAAAAACTAAAACAAAATATCTACAACTTTCATTAAGACAATTTTGTCAAAATCTTCCTAGATCAATACAGTTTAATCATGGAAGTTTCGAATCACATTTTTATCCCCTTTTTTTTTCTCTTTTCTTCCTTTTATTCTAAACCAACTTCTCTAACTTAAATTCTTACTTTTCTTTCAAACCAACTTCCATAACTCCTCTCAACTCTATTTTTGACTCCCATTCAAATAAAATCATTCACAAACAACTCCAAATTTCATGCTTAAACAAAATCATCAAGAATAGAGGAAAAGTCATTCACGCATTTCACCATTCTCTGCACTTCCTTCACTGTTATTTTCCTATATTTTCATTTTCCACATTCTCTTCAATTTCTTCCTCTAACTATCATTTAAACAATCTTTCTCCTCTTAGAACATCATCTTACAACTATTCTTCAATTCTAAATTCATTCTTTTGATCATCTCTAAAAACACTCACATATTCACATATATGTATACTTTCACAGTGAAAAGAAACTAAGCCTTCACTTCTGTTTTCTAAAAAATGTTTTTACACCTAGTTATACATATTTTCTAAGATATTTCAACTCCAAAAATCATTTCTACAACCCCTTAAAACGGTTTTATTATCAAAACCAAAAAATCAACAAATCCACATTTTCACCTTTTATTCACAGTGAGCATGAAAAATGTCCATTTTTCTCTTATTATTGACATGCCAATAAATCACCATTTTTGTTTCATAAAACCACAAATCTAAAAGATTTACACAATACTTACTTTATATTGCTCCAAAATCTATAAAAACTCAAAAAGCCCTAAACTTCATGGAACTCACGTACACCATTGTAGGGGCTAGCAAGTTTCGGTTTTTCTTAAAACAAAGGGAAGGAAACTGAAGTTGGGAGTAGAAAAAAGATAGATGAAAACAAGGTTGAACTTTAGTGGAGTTTTGATGAAAAATTCTGTGTTAAATAAAATCTTAAGGAAGAAGTTACGATAAAGAAGAAGACAAGAGCAGTAACTTGTCTTTCAAGGTTAAGAAGACTTAACTTTAAACTTGGACACTTGTCCATTTCTTAAGCTGTTAGCTAATTTCCTAACTAACTAGTTCTTATTGAACTAGTTCCCTAATTTTCATCCTTTCATTATAATTATCTCTAATTTGTCTCTAATTTTGACAATCATTATCTCAAAAAATTTTAAAGTAGACTCTCAAATTTTTCTTCAATGTCATTACTCTCATTTCTATTTTCCATACATCAATTTACTTGTCAATTGGCATTTTTCTTAGTACAATAATATCCAACATTTTCGCAAATTATTCCTAAAATTTAGCAAAATTCAAAATTAACAAATACACTCACCAATTAAAATTTTAATACAACAAATTCACAATTCTCACTAATATCACATCACAATTCAATTATAATTGAAATTATCAATGAAGGCATGTACAATTATTTTCATGTGCAAAATTTAAATGTTCACGTGTATGTGTATATCATATAATGCATGAGCATGCAATGCATTTCTAATCTCTTAGTAATCTTTCATATTTACTATTTTAGCCTTAACATGGGTAACGGGATGTTATACATACAAGAATCGCTTCCTCTATTGACACGATAACTCATAAAGGAGCTTACCACAAGCAACAAAATTTGCTATATCAGTGAATGATGGTGTCACCATGCCATCAAGTAACATCAAGGTTTCAGGTAATTGCTCATTAATATCATCGCTCTGCTCAATTTTCCCTCCTTTCAAATATGGTAAGTGGTCAACGACCACATTCTCGACTCCCTTCTTGTCTCATATTTTGATGTCATAGTCTTGTAGTAGTATTATCCATTAAATCAGTCTCAGTTTTATGTCCTTCTTGGTGAAAAGATATTTAAGTGCAGCGTGATTGGTAAACACGATCAACTCAGAGCCCAAAAAGTATGATTGGAACTTATCACATGCGTACAACACCCTTAGTAATTCCTTCTTAGTGGTGGGGTAGTTTAGTTATGGCCCAGTTAATGTCTTACTTGTGTAGTATATTGTTGAGCAAGTCTTACAATTATAAAACCCTTAATATTTCACAAGCTCATAGGTCGTAAATGTAGTGGTTAAGATGTCAATCCCACAAGGAACTAGCTAAACTAATTGAATCCTAACTTTGTCTAAGGTTTAAAAATTGTAATTAAAATGAGAATAAAAATGAGCAGAAAATTAAGCAATTGAATATGGATCAATTGAGAATGAAATTCTAAAATTAATGCAAGGAAATCAAAATTGAGCATAACCATTTAACAATCGAAAATCAAACAAGGAAGATTAAGAAGAGGGGATTTATCCTATCATTAATTGCTAACTTAATTACTTTTGAGCTAATGGGTATCGATCTTAGAATTTTATAAGGTTATTTATCCTCTCTCGAGCCCTAATCATTAAACCCTAAATTATAATCCTAATTGAATCTAAATTTCTAAATTTGCAATTTCTCAATTAATAAAACAATCCATGTTCCAATTAGTTCTTAAGCACTTGAATAGACAATCGGGTCCTCACACGAGATCTCTCTTTATATAATTACCAATTTGATTGTTTATATGTTCTGTTAGGTTGCTAATTCTCATTACTCAATCTAATCATGTTACTATATGTTCACTGTCTCGATTTGTTACCGAAGTATGAAAAAATGAAAAATAACAACATAGAAACATATTAATAGCAAAAGTAATCAAGTCAACACTGATTCAAGAATAAATCCCAAAAGAGTTTAGAACATCCTTGAAAAAATATTCATCATCCTTATATTCATTTCATACATTAAATGAAATAAAAAAAATGATGAAATGAGAAAGTTATCATGGAAGGAAGGTTGGAGTGGCTAGCAGCAACAACTCATCTTCTTCTTCTCTCTTCTCTTTTCTTTGGCTTCTTTCCAAAAGTGGCAAATGGAGGCTCCCTTGATTAAGTCATCTCATTTCCATTTATAATTTTTTTACCTTTTAGGGTAAAAACTAAGTTTTACCCAAGACAAAAAGTCCAAATGACCCTCCAAAAATAGAAATGGAAGTAGATCCTCTAGCCTGTATCTTGCCTGTCACGACCATGGCAGGTATGTCACGATCGTGACCCTTGAAAATGAGGTTTTGTCATGATTATGGCATACCTGCCATGACCGTGATTCGATATTGTTAACTTCTGTCTTGATCGTGACCCTGTCTCTTCATTCAAGCTTTCTCTGACTTCTCTCGATCTTCTTCATTTGATCTCAAACACCAATAAACACGTCAAAAATACCTTGAGCGCACAAAATTAAAGTCCAATAACATGCTCTAAACCATAAAACACTAAAAGACACAATCACATAATCACATTGATATAATTCTAAACCTAAACATGCACAAATCCACTAATCAACAACTAAAAACACACTAAAATATCCACTAAAACATAGTGTAAACTATAACTATCATATATCGCATGCAACTTCTTATCCTTCCTTTATCCCAACACACAACCCACAGTTTGATCGCTAGCGTCGCACATGACTTCGAATGGGAGTGTCCAATTTTGTGACGTTAAGATTGATGTTGATATTAGTGCCTTATTTAATTGATCAACTGTAGATAAACAATTATCATCAAAACAAAAGGGCACTTCCTTGACTAACAGGTTTATTAGAGGTCTTGCTATATGTGAGAAGTCCTTGATAAAGCAGCAAGAGCATCATGCATAACCTAGGAATGCTCACATGCCTTTGAAATTGATTAGTGGGGGAGGTCCTCTATGACCTTTGTCTTTTCTCTATCCACTTGAATTCCTTGGTTTGATATTTTATGCCCTAGCATTACTCCCTCATGCACCATGAAGTGATACTTTTTTCATTTCAATACTAAATGTGATTCTTCACATCTTTGGAGTACTCTGTCCAAATTGATCAAGCACTACTCAAAAAGAGTCCCCAAAGACTGAAAAATTGTCCATAAAAACTTCCATATTGTCTTCAATCAAATATGCAAAGATAGACATCACGCACCTTTGAAATGTAATTGGAGCATTGTATAACCTAAAGGGCATTTGTCTATACATAAATGTACCATAAGGACATGTAAAAAGTGGTCTTTTTTTGGTCTTTAAGATAGATAAATATCTAATTATATCTCGAGTAACCATCTAAGAAGCAATAAAATGAATGACTAACCGCTTTTTAGACACCTTGTTAAGTTTTCGATGGTATATACAAACTCTTCATCATGTGACTATTCTTGTTGATATTAGCTCTCCAGTTTCACTCTCTATAACAGTCATTCTATGTTGGACCCCGTTTTCGAAGCCCAACAACCCAGAGTTAAAACAAAACCCATTGGCCCATAAGGGTGGCGTGCCTACAACATTCAAACATCAATATCACAAACAAAGCCCAATCCTATTTCATTAATGAATTCAAACAGAGTTTATACAAGATTATGCAAAATACAAAAATAAAAAAGTTGCAAATGATACAATTGAATGCTTATGCTTGATATGATTCTAAAATACAAAAAATTCATGAATTAACTTCATTATAAAGATCTCTAACTATCTTGGAGTTCCAATGCCTTGCAAGGATTGCTATTCGTCACTTTCTGCACTTGAGGAGGGAATCGTGGGGTGAGCTACACAGCTCAGTGGCTAATATATTTATAGCCATTGGCAACGAGCCATACAATCAAACATACATATACTTCATATATTCATATACGTCTATATCTCATTGGCTAGCAATTTCAATCATTCACTATTCAAATTCACAACTCATAGTTCAACATATCACCATATAGAACATGTCAAGTGTAATTAATCATTAAAACATAACACTCAATCTTTCATCATAACTTGACAAATCAAAATGCAAATGCACAATAATTGGATCGAGGGTTTCGTAAACAAAACAGAGAAACTGAAGTTTACTCAATGAACAAAACGAATCTACTTTTCAAATTTTATGTGCCACAAGTGGGCAGCTAGGAGAAGGCTTTACGTCGACGTGCATGTGACTACGAAACAGTTCCTCTCTCACCCAAACAGAAGCACATAATTATGCTCAAATCATTTTATCTAATGCTTTCATACTTTTCATGCTCTTTCCTTTCTTTTCATTTATACAAAATGCCATGACATATTTCAAGGCATATCATGATCAAAATCACAATTCAATTATATCAAAATGTCATACATCTTTCAATACATAACATAAAACACATCATAGTACATTTTCAAATCTTCACAACAATTCAAATTCA
>JANSVA010000001.1:7691259-7708159 GCA_025504915.1 Erythroxylum reticulatum | reverse complement strand
CATGATTAATCATGAACACCAATAACAGAACATACACATATATACATATTCTTCATCAACTTACTACACAAATTCAATTTCACTTTCACCCTAATTCTTCCCATTTCATAGTCTCTTATCTACCAAAAACACCAAAGCAAAACATGAATCTATCCACACTTCTCATTTACTCCTTCTAATCTTCTAGGAAAAATTTTTAGGGTATAACATTCTTCCCTTCTTTGGTATGCATTATACAGAGATGATGCATTCACCATCAGATATTAGGTATATTATACCCTCATCTAAAAGCTTCACTACTTCCTTTTTGACCACTTCCTTCATATGAGGGTTCAACCTGCATTGATGTTCCCTCACCGCTCGACTTCTTTCTTTAAGGTTTATTCGATGCATAACAATGTTTAGGCTTATACTTTGAATGTTAGATATTTGTCATCCCATGGCCTTCATCCATTTCTTCACCTAGAAAGGTATATCTGAGGTGTATGGGTAAAGGTTTGAGTTCTAGAGTTGGTGGATTCTCCATAGAGGGTGGTATGGGTGCTTCTACTTTTACTGATATTTCTTAATGTCTCTAAACAACTGACTCCTCCATCTCAACATCTTCTTTAGATTCAGCTTCATTCACCTTCTTAACTTCATTATCTATCTCAACTTTTACCGATTTAATTTCTTCAAATTAGCTCTCTTTTTGCTCTTGAATATTTTCATCCATAATATCAATCTTAATGCTAGCGTTGTTTTCTTTCGAATTTCTGAAGGCCTTGTTCATATTAAACTCCACTTGATCTTCACTAATCTAAAGTGTTAATTTACCTTGATGAACATTGATCAATGCTCTTCTTGTGTTCATGAAAGGTCGCCCAAGAATTAATGGACAATTCTTTTCCTCTTTGAAAGCAAGAACGACAAAGTCCACTGGGATAGTAAACTTATCCACTTGCATTAAAATGTCTTCCAACACTCCAAATGGTCTTTTAATTGATTGATCAGCCAACTAAATTAGCATCAAAGTTAGCTTGACCTCATTGAGTCCCAATTTCTTGAATATCAACAAAGGTATAAGATTTATAGTTGCTCTTAAATTAAATAAGAACATTGTGAATTCAAATTCACCAACAACACAAGATATTGTGAAACTCCCTAGATCCTTCAGTTTGGATGACATATGACTGGTGATTATGGAACTATAACTGCCAGTTAATGCTACTGTTTGGTTCTCTTCCTAAGTTTGCTCTTAGATAGTATGTCCTTTAGGAATTTAGCGTACTTGGGCATATGCTCGAATCCCTCCATAAAAGAAAGATTAATTTGCAAAGTTTTTAGTTTCTCCATGAACTCTACAAATTTATGCATCTAGCTTGCTCTTTTGTAATCGTTAAGGATATGGAATCTTGTGTGGAAATGACAAAGGGGCAACGTAAGGTGGGTGTTCACTCATGTCAACATCCTTCTTCTTTTCTTTGTCTTTCTCCACTGAGTGGGATATAGTTTATGTCTCTGTTAGTTACTCAAGTTTCGTCCCGTTTCGAAGTGTGATTGCCTTAAGTTGCTCATTTGGGTTTTCTTTGGTATTGTTTGGAGGCTCCCTACACTACTTGTAGATAGTGCATTTGCCAATTGGCTCATTTGAACTTCTAAGTTATGGATGGAACAGGCATGATTTTTGGTTACTTGGTCGAACTTCCCTTCCGATCTCTTATGAGTATCATTCATGTTTATGAGCTTATCTAAAATTTTATCCAATTTAAAGTCAGTAGAATTGGGTTTCTCTTGTTGGAATTCAGGTGGCCCTTGATTTCGAAATTGACCTCTTACATTGTACATCCAAGACAAATTCATATGGTTCTTCCACTTAGGATTATATATATTGGAGTAAGGATTGTTCCTTTCCTCCCCACCCCCTAACCACATAGGGTATTGTAAAACACCCTGGATCCTTCAGCTTGGACAACATATGATTGGTGGTTATGGAACTATAACTACCAGTTAATGCTACCGTTTGGTTCTCTTCCTAAGTACACTTTTTTGATAGTATGCCCTTTAGGAATTTGGCATAATTATGCATATGTTTGATTGCCTCCACGAAAGAAAGATTAATTTGCAAAGTTTTCAATTTCTCCATAAACTTTGCAAATTTGTGCATCTAGCTTGCCCTTTTGTATTCATTAAGGATATGGAATCTTGGGTGGAAATGGCAGACGGGCAATGTAAAGCAGGTGTTTACTCATGTCAACATCCTTCTTCTTTTCTTGGTCTTTCTCTACTGGGTGGGATGTAGAAGTGTGATTGCCTTAATCTGCTCATTTGGATTTGCTTCGATATCGCTTGGAGGCTCCCCACACTTCTTGTAGTCAATGCATTTGCCATTTGGCTCATTTGAACTTCTAAATTATGGATGGAAGAGGCATGATTTTTAGTTACTTGTTTAAACTTTCCTTCCAATCCATGTTTACGAGCTTATCCAAAATTTTATCCAGTTTAGAGCCAGTAGAATTAGGTTTCTCTTATTAGAATTTAGGTGGCCCTTGACTTCGGAATTGACCTCCTACATTGTACGTCTAAGAGAAATTCAGGTGGCTCTTCCACCTAAGATTATATATATTGGAGTAAGGATTATTCCCTTCCTTTCTAACCCCCATCACTTTGTTGGAAATTTGCAATCTCCTTTATTAACCTTATTGTCTTTGTGAAAGGGAAGTATTTGTCCAAAAATGCATGCACCAACTGCTCCCAAGTTGTGATGGTTGCAAAAGTTAGAAAATGATACCATGCCATGGCTCTATCCTTTAGTGTGAAGGGGAAGAGCCTTATCATAATTGCTGACATTCCATGATATCGGAAAGTATCGCATATTTCTTGGAAATTCACCAAATGGGCATTAAGATCTTCATTCGCTAACCCATAAAATTGCATATTAGTTTGCAGCATATTTAAAAATGCTAGTTTAATCTCAAATGATGTTACTTGCATCAGTGGTCAAGTAATGCCTTGATGTGCAACGTTGAACCCTAGTCTCATGAAATCCATCAGAGTTCGTTGCTTGTTTTCTTGATTATGTTCCTCCACCATCGTTTCTTCAGTCTCTTCTTAGCATCTCGCTCTTCGAATTACTCATTCTAGTCCCGTGATATCAAGTGCTAAAGTTTCTACTATCTTACCTAAACTTCGAGTAACTCTTATGCTCATGTAGTCACACGAACATAAGAGGGGTGAAAAAGAAATATCTTAGAACAAAGGAATTCAACTAGTACTAAATTAAACCCAGAAACAACATCAAAAACTTGTTGAGTAATTTTTACGTAATGTAAAACTCTCAAAATCCACAAGTATACGAATTGTAAACTTGTAGTAATTGAGGTAACGATCCCATTAGGAATTAGCTAAAACTAACTAATCCTAACTCTGTCTAAGATTGTAAAAAATGAATTGAATGAAAATAAAATTAATCAAAAATTAATCAATCAAATATGAGTTGAGTGAAAATAAATTCAAAAATTAACACAATCAAATTAAAATTGAGCACTTAACCACTTAACAAATGAGCCACCATAATAAACAAGAATGATAAAAAAAATGAAAGTATAAGATTCGTTCTATTATTATTTTGCGCTTTTAACCATTTTTTATTCAATTTAGTGTAAATCCTAGATTTTTGAAAAGTTTGATTATTCTCTCTCAAGACCTAATACTTTAACCCCAATTAATTATCCCTAATTGATAACAAAATTCTAGATTTGTAATATCTCGATTAACAAAAATAGCCCAATTTTTTCAACTAGTTCTTAAGCAATCTATCAGATAATTGAGTTCTTACATAAGATCTCTCTTCATTTGGCTATTAATTTGATATTTGTGTGACTTATTAGGTCGTTAACTCTCATTACCAAACCTAATCAGATTACTTTCGACTCACTCGTTTGATTTATTGTCAAAGTATAAGCAAACACAAATATCACAACAACCAAAATATTATATTGGAATCAAAAGTGTTCAAGTCACAAAATAAGTCAAGAAAAAAAAACCTAATATTAAATTAGAACATCATCAACATGTATAACATCCTTAATACCAATTCACACATTAAACTTAAAGAAAATAGACAAAGGAAGAAGAAAAACTTAGGTTAGATTGGTTTGGAGTTGCTAGATAACTGCTGATCTTCTTGCTCCCTCCTTAATCTTCCTTGCTTTTTTGCTAATTTGGTAAGATGGTGTCTTCCTCTTTTTGAATCTTTTAGGTACACACTCAAACAACATTCATAATCATGACATTCCACGACATTGCATATCATTTCATTTCTCCACCACTAGGATTCACATATATAATCATGAATCAATAGGACATTTTAAGTTTGTAATGTGGGTAAAGTTTAAGGTGAGATGTATTTGGGCAATATGATGCAAAAGCCATCAAAAGTAACAAAGCAAAAGTAACACTCAATGTAATATCAAGCACAAAAATGAACATTCACTCAAAATTGTGTAGCTTAGCAATGATGAATGCAAAAATATATTCCATATCTTATATTCAAGCTCTCACACCATAAATCATATGAAACATAAGGAATTAGAAGGAATCACTCATATGATTGATGACAAACAATATATTATAACCATAAGTGGTGATCTTCAAAACAACATCTACCTCATATGCTTAATAATCAAATCACCCATTCCACTTTAAGAAGAAAGCTAATCATAAATAACTTTGCAAAACGAATGCATATCCTCCTTGATACTTTTATTTAAATACTTTTTTCCTTCCTTTTTTAAATAAAAATTGAAAGAAGCTACATCAAAATTGGAATTCATTGATAAGAGATAAAATGACATTCCAACAATTATAACTAACCCACACATATGCATACCCCTACATTTACACTTTTATACATCCATAAACATCAACAATTAACAAATGATCCACTAGTTTAAGGCTTAGGTAGGACATTTGGTTAGGTTTAAGGCATATAATGTGGTTAATACAAAAAGAAAAGGAAAATAAAGCTCAAAGGGGCTTATCAAAAGAAAAATCATGTTAATAAGTAGGCTATTTGGCTAATGTAGCTTATAAAACAATGAATGCCTATATCATTTCCATGTTAACACATATGATAAAAATATGGACTTAAATAGAAAATCAAAGCAAGGTTAGGATGTACATGTCTTGAAGGTCACCCATATATAAAAGATAATGAGACTAATATAGATTTGTTAGTCTATAAAGGCTAAAAAATCTCATTAGCTTGTGTCTACCATTAATCACTACTGTTCTAAAGATAATGTATATTGACCAATCATAAGAGTAAAAACATATGATCAAGTTGCCATGAATTTTTCTAGTCAATTTACTCTCTAATTATGACTGTATAGTCCTAGAAGCAATAGAAAGAAAGAAAATGCTTATTTATCTGTATTAATTCTCTCTCTTTTTGTTTGAAAACTTAAAAACACGTAAGAAACAAAAATGCTTATTTATCTATATTAATTCTCTCTCTTTTTGTTTGAAAACTTAAAAACACATAAGAAACAAACAAACTTAAAAACGCACATGCATATCCTAAAAAATGAGAAAATGTAAAGGAAAAGAAATAAATTTCCCTTGGATTGCCACCCAAGAAGCATCTTTATTTATTATCGCTAGCTCGACTCCTTGTTTTCGTCATTGTGTGATAAAGTTATGATCTTCAAGTGTCATAACTTGTGTTTTCTGCACTCTAGGTTCTTCAGGATAGGGTCTTAGTTAATGAGCATTCACATTTAGCGTCTTCTCTATCTTTAGACTCTTAATCTCTGTTGAGTCCCTACACTCTTGGAATATCTTTTCACCCTTTTCTTCCTTGTTTAATTTCTCTAACCTGTTAGGAATAGGTGAAGGGTTAGTCTTAATAATAATTAGGGATTTAGTACTCACCTTTGAGGTAAATGATATATCCTTTTCTCCTTCGAGCTCCTTTTTAACTTCTTCTTCACAAGTAAACCCTTGAGTAGTCCTTTCTAGATTTCTAAGCTTCTTTCCACTTTGTAAGGTTTCCATACTAACATTCCTTAAGTACACCCAAGGTCGAGATGGCTCCTTCTCTTCACTTTGTGATTCCATGTGGTTGATAGCTCCTACCATCTGACCCATCTGACTTACCGAGGTTGGGAATCAAGACATTGCATCTTGCTAGAACTATTTTACATCTTGATAAAATTGCAGAGTATTAACAATAATAACGTTAACTAAATCTTCCAAAGATGTACCTGAGTTTTGTTAGCTCTCTAAATTTTAGATGCTAGACCTTATATCTTGAAAAAATTTTCTTAAATCCTATTGGAAATGTAGAGTATTAGTGGCAATAACATTAACTAAGTCTTCTAGAGATGTAACTATGTTGGAATTAGAGGCTTCTGGTCTATACGAGAATTGTTGTGCATCCTGTAGCTCATTTAAGAAGTAGTTTTATCGGTTATCCCCTAAACTAAAGTTCGTATTGTAACGTACCACTTCCATAAAGCATATGCCCGAACATACTAGAGGACATTCGAGAATATACCCTATGAGAATGGCACGTTAGAGCAATCCCATTAACTTATTTATGGCATCACATATATCACAAGCATTCAAAAAGATCAACCCCATTTCATTCACCAAAAATAAACTTACATAGTGTCATTACACCTCATAATCTATGTATACACATTACATAACATTTGAGAGTTTAATACTCCATACAAAATGTTTAACATGAAATGGGTTGCTAGATTAAAACATTCTAACTAGACTCCTCAGATTCAGCTGATTAGACCATTAAGTCATTCTCATTCCTAAAATGCAAGTACTAGACTTCTACTATAACACCTTAGTACTTAGAAATCCTTTGAACCTGAAAAATAACGTTACAATTTTGATGAGTTTGTGAACTTAGTAAGTGAACCATCATTGATGTGTTCACTCAAGTTAGAACACCAAGATAAATTATAACCCAAGTCAACAAGTATATTACATCATCCAATATTGAATAATAGATCACATTTTATCATGTTTCAATAAGTACAACATGTACATAAACATTGCATATCACTATTTCAAAACAATTCAATAATTCATCTCAATCATTCATATGATACATGTAAAGTTGTATTTGCAAATGCACATGTGACTCCATTCTTATTTTTCTTTGTTATGGTCAAGCACCTTTCAGCCCATTTTACTATCTCGTATCTGTTGTGGATATCGAGCTCATTTTTGACCTAAATCTATTGTGGATTTCGAGTCCATGTTACTGAGCCTAAGGCTCCTTTCATCATTATAAGCTTAAAGCTCTTTTCTCACATTAGTCACTCTAGTCACAACTCCTTTAATTGATCATGAATGTCAAATGCAATGATATGAATCATCTCACACTTCATTTGCTTTCATCAGCATAATTGATTATCCAAAATTCATATTCAATTTGAATCAAATAAACATTTAATGGAAAAACACTTCCATATACAGTCCCAAAATATCAAACTCCTCGGACCAACATTGTCCGGAATTATAAAAATCATTTAAATAACATTTCAATAACTGAAATTTAACCAAAAATAAATCAATCATAGTAAGAAGCATCTAGTTTAACTCACCGTATGCTTCAAAAAAGCTATTGCCTTGATGATTCGATAATGTTTGCATATTGACAATCATTTTGCACGTCTGTTGTCATATAATACACAAATAATTTGCAAATCACTCAGTTATTTAATCAAATGAATATACAATCATACACTTGTATATGTGTTATGTTTCAATGCATACTCAATTGAATTTGCAGGTATGTATTCTTATGCATAGATCTTGACTATCCAATTTGTGCTTATACACCCTAAGATCATTCAAACATTATATCTTGTATACTAACATTTTGCAATCTTGTTTGTACCTTTAAGTTATCTTGATTTACTTTAAATTCATCAACCATACATTACACTTATACTTGAACATTTTCATGATCAAAAAGCCTCTTATAACACACACACAATTGTTACTTCAAATATGGAATTTCAGCAAGCTAGATCTATACATCCACTAAACTTTTTCCAGCAATATATATTCATACATTTACCCAATTCTCATTCATAATTACCCTATGTTCCTCAATGATCATTCATCCATACCTTATACACATTACCCATGTCCTTAAGATCATGTTTTCATTAAAAGAACTCATTTATTCCTTTAACAAATCGTAATTTCCATATTTGAACACAACCACATCAAAACAGTCCATTCTTTAGGTTATGACATCAATTTAACTACATAAACTTATCAAGCTCTTATCCAATTAATCAAGCACATTCCTAGCCTTAATCAAGTCCAAATATACCAATTTAGAGTGAAATTTCTCAGCTGGTTCGGCATGTACACAAGGCTGAAATTAAAATTCCAAAATTTGTCATCAGCATCACTAATGTGTGTAACTTTACTACCTTCAATACTTCACGAATTTTACAAGCTTAGAGACATCAATTACACCTTAAATTTTCCAAATTTCATGTACTTTAAGGTTACTTCATTTCAGGTTAATTTAACTTCCATATTGCTTACACTAAGGCTTACAAAATTTTGCTCACTTTATGTCATTAACAGTCACTTTTTTACAAACACACCAATAACTCTAATTTTCTATATTCGAAAACACCTTAATAACACCTATCTTTAACATGAATTCTTCATCAATTATACTTCAAATCCTAACTTAAATCATCCATACAAAAACCCATAAACTACTATTTTCATACATGCAAAAATAGAATAGAAAAGTACCCATTCATTCTCCATTTTCTAGCACATCTTCAACACCAATTCCATATTCAATCTATCTCTATTTAGTCGTAATAAAAATTCTGGTAATATATACCACAATAGGTCAGCATTTCACTTACTTGATTAGCTTGAATGGCACCTCCAAATGTCAAGCTTGCTTAGCCTCACATGCACGCAAGAACATTTGAAGGAGTATTATGGTTTAGCCATGACCAGAAAAAAATAAAAGTATATGTCACAATGTTATGCCTCTATAGCTATCTTTATGAAGGATTTTACATGGGTTTTGGTTGCTTATGTACAGAAATAGGGCAGAAACTCAAAGATGTGGGTTATGGGTAGGTTTTAATAGTGAGAGGGAGAAGAAGGAGAGAGTATACAGCAGAAACATGACAAAAGAAGCTGAATGTGTTGGTCACATAGTGTAGGATGAGTGTTCTTTCTTTAAAGACACTTGTCACGTATTTAAGCAAGACATATTTCCTCCTTCTTGCCTGCCAAATGTCACTAAATTCCTAAGCCATTTCTCACTTAATTCTCTGAGCTATTTGTCACTTATTTTATAGGCTTAGTCATCCTAAATTTTGACATGTCAACTTGTCTTACTACTTGAAATTTTTCCTAGTCTAAATGTACATTTTAATCCATCAATCATCTAATAATGACAAATAAACTCCAAATTCCTAATTGTAATCCATCAATTACTTTTATTTGTAAATCAAAATACAAGACAATAGAAATGGACAATCTTGTCACAATTATTTTGAAACTTTCATACCCCAAAACATGTCAATTGAGTGCACATACCATTTTTGAAATGTTTTTCAAAATCACAAATCATGTGTATATGCTATTATTATGCAAATGAATGAAATCATGAAATCATGTTCTCAATGTACCAAATACATTCTATGATCATGTAACTCATGAGGCTCAATAATCTAATATTTTAATCCCTTAGTATGGAAATCGGTTATTACACGTATGATCACTCAAAACTTAGTTATAGGATTGAGAATATGAGTTATAGGAAGAATTTTCACCAATAGCATTGATAATATCTAGCAGTGACATACTACCTTCACTTTGTCCTTTTTATATACAAACACAAACAAATGTGAAAAGATGAAGAAATAAATGTTAAAACTAATTATAAACAAGTATATACAAAACACCAACTAAAATCAAAAACTAAAACTAAAGCACCACACTCCCCAGCAACAATTCCAGATTTGGTAGTGTGTTGTAACACTACACAAAATAGCTAAACTTAAAACAATAGTTAGTGATAAGTCTAGGTCGATCTAACAAAGTGTGTGTGTAAAGCTTTTGTAATGAAAGAAATTAGTTTTTAGGTTAAGGGGGTTAGTTTGGTTTCGAATAACAAAATAAAATGAAATTAAACTAACGAAAGTAAATTAAAACAAACAATTAAAAATGGTGAAAGTGTTGAATGCGTTTAAGATCCAGTTCTTAGTTCAATTTCAGCCTACACACAATTAAACATACATCATTGTCATATTGTTGTCACACCTCTCTTAGAACTATTTATTGTAGATTAACAACAAGCTCTGTTAACCTTAGTTTTCCCTTATATCATATTTTATTAAAACAACCTTTTTAACTAAACCTAACCATCGAACAATCTACAACAAGCTCTCTAGATTTAATCAGACAATCGCATTATAAATAAGGAAAATAGATCAATTTAGGCAATGACCACACAAGTTCGAGTAATTTAACTATGTTATGTTATCCCTAATGATTTAATACCATTAGTTGCTACAAATCAATTTAAAACACAACTATTACATACTGTATTTAAGATTCTAGCAATGGGTTCATACATAAACATTCTAACAAGAACGAGAATAATGATTATCCAAACATGTGATAGTTATAGGTTGCGTTATGTTTTAGTGGGTAATTTAATATGTTTTTAGATATTAATTTGATGATTTTTTAGTGTTTAGGTTTAGAATTGTGTTTGTGTTTTTGAGTGTTATGTGGTTTAGAACATGTCATCAT
This sequence comes from Erythroxylum reticulatum, assembly GCA_025504915.1. NCBI lineage: Eukaryota > Viridiplantae > Streptophyta > Magnoliopsida > Malpighiales > Erythroxylaceae > Erythroxylum > Erythroxylum reticulatum. Next base: position 7,697,341 of record JANSVA010000001.1, on the reverse strand, counting down.
ACTTTAATTTTATGTATTTGAGGTGTTTTGATGAGTTTGTTAGTGTTTAAGATTAGTTAAACAAGACCGGAGAAGAATTGGAGAAAGCTCGAAGCAGGAGCTAAGGCCACGATCGTGACAAAAGCAACTTAGCAAAGGCTAAGATTATGACTCATTGGCCACAATTATGACAGAAGCTAAATTTTAAACACCACGATTGTGACTCATTGGCCAAGATCATGGTAGGCTCAATAATAGACACAAGGATTGCTTCCAAACTTAACTTTTTGAGGGTCATTTCAGACATTTGGGCCTGGGTAAATCCTAATTTTTACTCTAAATGGAAAAGGTATATAAAAAGGAAAAGAAAGAAACCCTAAAAGGAGCCTTCATTTTTGCTACGTTTGGAAAGAAGCTAAGGAAGAAAGGAGAAAAAGAGAGAAAAGGAGAGAGGAAGAGGGGGCTACTACTTCCATTCCCAGTCCAGTCCAAGTTATATTTCTCTTTCCATCTTGTTATTTATTTAATTTTGATGCATAAGATGGATTTGATGATGATGAATTTCGATTTGAGGATGTTCTAAACTCTTTTAGGGAGTTATTCTTTAATTAATGTTAATTTGATTGCTTTTGATGTTAGTGAGTTAGGTGTTATGATTACTTGTTGTATTTGCATGCTTCGGTAATAAATCGAGAGAGAGAACCGATAGCAAAATGATTATATTGGATAATGAGAGTTAAACAATCTAACAGATCACACAAACAATCAACTCAATAATTTATATGAAGAGAGTGCATGAGGACTTGATTGTCTATTATAGCGTTTAAGATCTATTTGGATGTATGGGTTGTTTGCTAATTGAGAGATTGTAAATCCCTTAATTAAATTCAATTAGGATTTATTATTTAGGGTTAAACGGTTATAACTCAAGAGAGAGTAATCCACGCTTTGAAATTCTAGGATCAATACCAAATTAACTCAAAAGTGATTAAGTTAGCATTAGATGATGGGATAAATCCCCTTCTCTTATAATTGGTTAATCTTCCTTGTGTGAATTCTTAATTGGTTATGCTCAATTTTTGATTTCTTTGTGTTAATTTTACAATTTCATTTTCAATCAATCCATATTCAATTTCTTAATTTCCTGCTCAATTTTATTTTCATTTTAATTACACTTTTAGGCCTTAGAAAAATTAGTATTAGATTAGTTCACTAATTTCTCATGGGATCAATACCTCATATACTGCACTTATAATCCATAAACTTGTGAAATATTGAGGGTTTTATAAGATTAAAACTTTCTTAACAACATGAATACCTAAATCAATATATATCGAATAGCGTAAACAATTCTTAAAAGAGAAAGAACAATAATACATGATGATGATATGCTTAAATGTGATCCTATTTGTCAATTTCACCTCAGAACTGGAATAGGGAAGCTTAGTCCTTTATAGGTCTCTGAAGAGTAAGTGCTCTGCCCCTTAAAAAAGTACAAAATGATTCCCCCTTCATTTGCGGTCAAAATATTCTATTTATATGAAAACTTAGGTTTCTAAGCATATACATTGTTTGATACACCACCGTGTATCAAACCTTATAAGTTAAAAAATGTGAAACTTGTAAACTGTGTATCCAACTGTGTAAGATAAAAATTTATCTTACGAATGCATACATGACAATATAAGTATATATACGATCATGTAGCTTCCATGTTTTTCTAAATTGTTGTTCTTCTTATGATTTCTTGTCCAATCCTTATCCTAATCCATTTCTTTCTTACTCCACAATAGTAATTGAGTTTGAACATCAAAATGTTGGCTTAATGAATGTGCTCTTAAATCATTTTAGCTTTTACACTTCTAGATTGTACCTAAAATTAATTATAAACTAAAATGAGTATCTTAAGCATTTTACAACAATAATCACTAAGTGTTAAGAAGTGAATATATAAATAATTAAGCACACATCACTTGCCTAGAAGCTAAATCCCTCCATTATTTAGCACTCTAAAAGGACATTGTTGAAGTTTATCCATAATGGTATGAAGTCAATCTTACCTCTATCTAACTCTAGCCCTTGTATCCATTTGAGCAAGAATATTGGTTGACTAGCAATCCTTGCTCTAAAATTTCTAGTAAACCTCTATCATTGGCAAATTTAAAGACAAATGGGTCTTGTTCTATGAGTAAGGTCTTCTACAACCCTTTTTACCCTAGTTCTTTATGTCCCAAGCGTTGACTAGAGGATATGATGGCCTTTTGCCTATGAAGTATCCTATGAAGACCAAGCACTAGCCTTGCTTGAAGTAATTCCACCAGAGGAGAGAGTACTCTATCCATTAAAACATCATAAAAGTGTGTGAGCTTGCACTTTGAGGAAAATGGTGCTATTGTGTCACTCTAGGCCTTGTTGGAGGTGGATAAGCTTTATGAAAGGTTGTCATACTAGTAGCCTATCCCCTTTCAGTGACTAAGCTTCATCTCCATTAGAAGCCTTCAGCACATTTTGAAGGGTCAAGAAATCCTCTTCAACTAGATTTGCTATATCCCTATCCAGCTAGAGATCACTACCTTTATTAGGAGAGCAAGAAGGGTTAAAGGTCTTTATAAGAGAACGTTTTGAAGCTCCCTGGCCTTCCTTCAAGGTTGCTCTTGTTAGGGAGTTTCATAAAATGGAAAGAAACTAGACATCTTATGCGGGAAGTTATCAAAAGAAGGAAAGAAAGACAAAATTTAGGGGTAAAAGAGTAAACTCCTATAAGAGAAGTCAAATAATAAAAAGTCTATAGAGAGATTAAAATAAAATAAAGTTATTCCTATAACTACCAAGTTTAATCTTCCTATTATTTTATAATAAATAATAAATAGATTTTAATTGATTTGGTGAAAATTATACTAAATTGCCAACCAACTCGAATCACCACCAGAACACTTAATAATAATCAATAGAATGATCAATATTAATGAATATTAATATTGGAGTTTCCATAAACTTCATCTTGCATCTTGATTCAATTATAAGGATTTAATCATTTGGACCCGTAAGGTTTTCTAGTGTAGTGATATGTCATTTATTAACATACAATTAACTATTCCTTAATTGATTAACCAATATATCTAACTAATTAAATACTCTTTAAACTGCATTCAATTTTTTGAAACATTATAAAAGGTTATCCTAATGTCCAGATACCTTTTCAATCCTTGATATATGTATATATGTCAGTCTATATATATATATATATATGTATGTATGTATGTATATGTATATGTATATGTATATTCGATATATAGAAGCATACCTAAGCTATTCCTTATATGTAATTCAACATTTGTATTAACACATATACATATCAAACATAGAAGCCTTTATTAAAAATTTTAAATCAAAGTAGAATCCATTAGGTTTTTTTTTTTGTAATGTAGTTATAAAAGTATTTAGCATATAACCATCCTCAAAATAACAAAAATGACATTGATATGAAAAGATGAATTCATGCTAAGGTGTTCTTAATGATGGTTTCAATTATCTAATGTGATTCGCTTTCTTGTAATTGCTTTTGATATTTATCTCTTGAAAAAAATACTTTGATGTGTTATAGGAGGACTTGTTTTTACATGCGGCCACTAACCCAAATAGTTGGTGTACATGATTATGATGTTTTATTCTATATTTCACATTATATTATATAATAGTTTCTTTGCTTCTCGATAGTAATTGTTCATTTTGTATGAATATGAAAAGTCTTTTCAATGTATGAATATCTATTCACCTCATTATGGAATGCTTTTAGATTAGTGATCAATATAAATTTAAGGTTTTAGTTATTTTTGTTTTCTTAATGTGTGCTAATTTACCATATGCTCATCCATCTTTTTATAATATTGATTTAGGTTATAAGAATCATTTCAAGAAAAGTGTTAAATGTTGTACCGTATCAGTTAATATCGGTCAAAATGCTTCGTATAGGCTGAAAAATGTTATAAAAAAGTGATTATGTTTTACATAAAGACACTAAAGAACACTAAAGATACTGGATAAATGGTACACAAATTTGTAAGTATTTTCTTAATATATTAGCATTTATGTTATTTGAAAAAGGTAAGAGGTGAGTCTTAAGGAGTGAAATAGGGTGGTTGAAAAAGTAAATAAAATTGATTTGGAAGTCATGTGAGTTATAACCTACAAACTAAAATATTGACGTTAGTGCCCACCAAGTTTTTAGTCATTTTAGGATGAGCTCTATCTTCTCTCTACTAAAAAGTCAGTCCTTCCGCTAAAATCAGCTTGTTTTTAACTATTTTGAGGTGGTTCACTCCTTGCCTGCCTGAGTTTTTCTTACTAGTTTTTGAAGGTTGCAGTGGAAGCTATTGGAGAAGGAAGTCTCATCCTCCCCTATAAGCTTCCCTACACATATTGAGGACTGATGCTTTCTTAAAAGCTCCTGCTATCATAGAAATGCATTTTCCATCCCTATAATAATCTATGTAAGCTATCTCAAAGTCTAAGGAGAGTGGAAAGTCCAATGGCCTTATTAACAAAACTTGGAGGAATGTAGTAGCTCCATCCTTATCGATTGGAAAACCTACTCATTTTTAATCTATAGTATTCAACGGTGTGATTACTCCTCTTCTAGAAATGTTTCAAGCTAGTGTTAGAGCTTGTTCAGTACACTCGTTAGCTTTTTCCTCAAAAAAAGGTCTTCTTATCTTTAGGTTCAAGAATGGTTAGAGATCAATTAGGGAAGCCCTTTATAAAATTCTCCTTACTAAAAATGATTTTTTATTTTCAGGTTTACAAGCAAGGATTGTTTAAATGAGGTTATGCCTTCTAGTCCTTGGTGTATTAGTGGCTAGCCAATGTTCATTCCAAAATGGAGGTCAAGAATGGAGATTGATAAGTCCATAATAAAAATATATATCTCTGTTTATTAATTTCCACAATGTCCCTTTACGAGATGTTTGGTACAAGGGAATAGGTATTCTATTCCCACCTTATTCCTAACCTATTAATAAACCTTTGTTTGGTTACAAATCATACACAGAATAAAGATTCATCCAAAATTATTATTATTAAAATTTACAGAATACTTAAAACCCATATGTAGCTATCTTTATCTATTCTTCGAATAGAAATTCGAAGACAAATTTTATCTTCTCAAGTTTAACCCTCCCGAAACTCTTTCCTTCTTTGACATCTTCCACTTCTTCGAGCCTCCCTCTTAAAGTTTCTTCTCCAGTATCGTGGGTTAGTTCCTCGATCTTATAATATTACACATTTTTGTTGTGCCTTTCTTTTCCCTAATCTCTGGTTTTTATTCGGATTTTGATCATGGGTTGAGGTTATTGTGCATTTAGTTGTTTTCTGATGTGGATTCCTATTGGTTGTTTTCTCTATCGCAGGTTTTTTTTTTGTTCCTGTTGGAAAAAATTCTTGTTTAAGGAGATCTGCGTTTAAGGTAAATCCCCTGTACTGGAAAATGTAGTTGTTGTTCTGTGTCGCTTTTCCCTTCTGTTTTTCCTTCCCTTGGCTCATGGATAAAAGTTGATAGGAACAAACAGGCCTGTCCTTTTTATCCTTTTCCGTTATCAACACAAACCTTTCCAACCCTAAAAATGGAAAATGAGATTTCTTTTTCCTAAAACGCAAAAAGAAGTGAGCTTTAATAGTTAAAAATACTCATCTTACTTACTTCCTATTTAACTCCACCCCTATAAACCATCTTCCATATCACTCATATTTCTGCACTCCATTCTACTGGTATTTTTCTGTGCTTTGTTTGATCCTTTTTCTTGGATTCTTGTAAGGAGATAGCATTTGAGTATTTATTTTCCTTTTTGAACAATATCATCTTTTTATGGTTTCAGAATGATTACAGTTATTTTCTTTCCCTGTGTTGACTACTCCCTTTAGTGGTTATTTTTTGTTTTACACCTCCTTGTTAGTAAATGAAGGACCTGTAAAGAGAGAAAAAAATAACAGTCTTCTACTACTTTTCCTTTACTTCTAGTTTGTAGCCTTTGAATTGTAAGTTCCCATACTGTTGGAACTATGAGTCTATGATTGCTAACCAGAAAGGAAAGAACTTTCTGATAACGTT
>JANSVA010000001.1:7655636-7684817 GCA_025504915.1 Erythroxylum reticulatum | reverse complement strand
GTTTTGTGCTCTTAACCTTTCCTTTTGTTTTTTCTTGTCATTTTTATTTTTTTGTTTTGTTTTTCTCACGTTAAGGACAATGTGTTGTCTAAGTGTGGGGAGAATTTTGCATTAGCATGTCATGAGTGTGAATTTTACATACCATATTGTTAGTTTTGACTAGGTTGACATGGTGTGAACATATATTGCATATGTTGTGTGAATCTGTCAATGGCAATAACTTGATGGAAGTATTTTAGCTTTGAACATAGTCATTGAATTTATAAAGGCATATTGACTTATGCATTTTATGTTTTAAGTATCTTTGGTTAAATATGCATGTTAATTAGGATATAACGTCAGTTTGTTCATCTTAGCAAATTTGTTACAAAATTTTATTATTTTAAGTTAGTTGAATATATTTGTATCAATAGTCGTCTTTCGTGAGGATGATTGACTAAAAGAAATGAGGTCGATTATGTGAAAAAAAATTGTGTTTGTCTATTAAATGAATAACTATTTCGATGGCCCTTTTGAAAAAAATGTTAGGTTATAAATAGAGCTAATAGCTAGTTGAGAATGTTATACAGCTAAGTAACCGGGAGCATTCACAAAAAAAAAATTCTTTGCGTCAAAAGGTCCAACCAAGCTAATTAATAAAACGTGTCCTAGTTTAGTAACTGAGGGACATTTATAACAAGGTGTTTGCCTTTGCGTGAAAAAGCTAGGTTAACGTTAAAGAAACTTTTTTTTTAAGTAGTGTTTTGATAAATAAATTCAACTGATCTTTAAAAATAGCAACAATTTCATAAAGGGATACTTATTGATAGTTGCAATTTTGGTTTATTACTAATTATCAATGTATTTATACAAAAGCTTTAGGTGAATGAATATGATGTTAATGTCTTGATTAGTATGAATATTCAATCCAAAGTGCTTAGCCATAAATTGCATAAGATAATATGTTAGAACAACTTGAATGATTGTTATTTGAGGTTCTGTCAAGTTAGATGTCATTCTATCATTAGTGTATGTTGCATGAATGTATGTGTTATTGTTTGGTTTGTTTAAGTTTGTGTTTTGTTTTTGTTTCTTTTGCTTAAGGACAAGCAAAAGTTTAAGTGTGGGGATGTTGATAGGTTTAAATTATACTATATTTTTATAGATGTTTAACTGTACTTTTGAGTATTTCTTAGATGATTATCATGAATACAGGCTTAGAATTCTGTTATTATTAGTGTTTATTTATGTTATTATTAGTGTTTGTCTAAGTGTTTATATGATTTTGAGCATGATTTAGATCTTAATTTTATGTTTCAAGAGGTGTTTGATATGTGTTTGAGTGTATGGAAACATTAAATTTAAGAAAAGAGAAGAATTGGAAGTATAGAAGTAGGCCACGATCGTGGCGCAGACAACTAATCTAGCACGCAACTCTTTCTATAATTTTAACATTTTGGGGTTATTTTTGGAACCAAATTAAGTGAGTAAAACTTAGAAAGAACCCTACAAGCCTTAAGAACTATTTAAGAACATAAAATACTCATAAAAGAATAGCCACCATCTCCCAAAGTGAGAGAACAAGAAGGAGGAGCAAGAAGAGCAACCAGAAAATCCATATCTCAAGTCTAAATTCAAATCAAGTTCTTTCTTTCTTTCCTTTGTATATTTTTATTAAACTTGATGTGTAACTTGGATTTTAATATGTTATTCACATTTAGGGTGCTCTACTTTTCATATTTAGATTTGTTTTTGAGTTGTTTTATGACGATTGTTGTTGATTTCAATTCAATTTCTGGTGTTGTCATGTTTGGATATATTAATACTTCGATAATAGATCGAGAGAGTGAGTCGAAAGTAATCCAATTAGGTTGAGTTAGTGACCTAATAAGTCTCTCAAATATCAAATTGGTAATCATACAAAGAGAGATCTTATGTGAAAAGTCAATTATTCGATACATCACTTAAGAACTAGTTGAAAATGTTAGGTTAATTTTATTAATCGAGAGGTTACAAAATCTTGAATTTTGTAATCAATTAATTGATTAGGTCTTGAGAAAGATTAGTCAATCCTTTAGAAGTCATATAATCAACACATAATTGAATCAATAGTTGTTAAAGAGCAAAATAACGATAGAATGAATCCTAAGCTTTATCCTTGATTTTCCTCACATATTTGTGGTAGCTCATTTGTTATTTGATTATTTGAATATTCTATTTGATTTAATTGTTTTAATTTTCTGTTATTATTTTATTTTAATCATCTTTTATCTCCTTATACAAAGTTAGATTCATTTAGTTTTATTTATTTTCTCATGGGATCAACACCTTTAATACTACAAATTATGATCCATATACTTATGGATATTGGGGGTTTTACATTAGATAAAAACTTGCTCAACACTTGTTAGTATTTATCGAATCTGATCTAGTTAATAATTTTTAAGTAGCCATCGTATGATCCCAAAAGAAGCAAAAAGTGGATAATGGTTATTAGAGAAGTGTTATAAAGGCAATCACCATTAGAACTTATTGTACAAATCTTTTTGATTAATAAAAAGGCTTTTTCCATTAATTTGATGTTCATGTTCTTTATGAATTGATAGTAATCTTAAATCGAATTAATGAAGTCCTTGATACATTACATAGCATGAAGGAAATCATGATGAGATCATGATAATGAGATTACAATTATGTGTAATTATGTTAGTATGTAAATTATCCCTAATCATAGGATTAATGAGACGGAACATTATTAATCTAGACAGAATAGCACATGTTATTCTCCTTAATTAAATTAAGCAGTGGATCTCATAAGTTGTAAGCATGAGTTATTTAAAGTTAACATGTGGATGCTTTCGAAGAGTAGTAAGTACATTAGATGACCTGTCATAAGACAATCATAGGGATAATCTATTCTAGTGTCAATGATAGTCTTATCATAGCAATGGTGCAAATATCCTTATACTTGACGTGCTCAAGGATACCGTAGATACTAATCTTGTACTTTGACTCCATTTCTTATTGCCTCTTAGAGATTGCTCATATGGTCGTGATTGGGTACAGCTTAAGGTATTCGAAGGTAATTAAGTAGCCAATAAAGGATTCACCACTCCTGATAGAAGGAGATGATACCCACGGCATCTTGTTAGGGTCATTACTCGGGAATCTCTGGCTAAAGTGGAAATGTCATGAAAATAGTCTTCCGTGACATATCCAATTAAGTAATGAGCCTCAAGGACAAGAACTAACATCACTTGGGCTACATATGACGAAGTCAGTCTAGTGGGAGTTGACACGTTAATCATACTCTGGACCAAGTAGGGTATAGATGGTGAAAGGATGAATTGCACGGGAACATTGCTTATGGAAGGATTTGTAGTCAAACTACTAAATTTTTGGTCAATTGGCGGGTCATGATGTGTTGTTAGATACTGCTCATGAATTACTTGGATTAAGTGTTAATTCAAGTGGCCAACATAATTAGGAACCTAATAGGTCATACGCATCGAAGATGCCAAGAATGAGTAAAATGGTTTTAGATGGGGATCTAAGATATGAGAGATGCATGACTAAGCTACATAAGTATGGTAGTTTAGGATCATTTGATTGTGAATCATATGACACATGTGAATCTTGTTTATTAAGTAAAAAGACAAAATGACCCTTTAATAAGCAAGATGACAAAATTACCCTTTAAAGAAGAGGTGGAAGTTTCACGCTAAATTAAGTGGGATTAAAAGTCACTTAATTCCCACTAACTCTCCATTGATGTTGGGGTTGGAGGAAGGCCAAAGGGTGTAAGAAACATTAATTTCGTGCAAGGTTTGTGTGAAACACAAGAGACTTTTTGGTGAAGTGTTCATCATCTTCTCTCACTCTCTAAAAACATTCTCTTAAAGAATACATCACAAAGCTAGCACTTTGTGTGTGTTCTAGCCATTCTTCCTAAGAGGTTTCAGGCTTTTCTCTTCATATGGATATCATTAGAGATGTTCTCCTTTGGTCGTTATGGTTTACGATAACCCGAAGAGGTGAAGACAATGAAGAATAAAGGAGATTGTAAGGTACGCATATTAAGTTCATTGTTTTGTTAAAGTTACATCTGATGGCACTTGAAAGTTCTTGGCCTTTTGGGTTTTGTTTTTTATTTCCGATGCTATTTTCTATTTTTAATTTATGTGATGCAAGATCAAAACCCAACAATGGTTGCAACTTAAGTGGTCCTTATTTTGTGCTTAAAAGAGCCCAACTATAATAATTAATGAGAGAGAAGATGAGAGAGAAGAAGCTTCACCCTCTCTCTATCCTTAGTTTTGAGTTAGTCTTCTACCAAAATCCCTTATTGTTTCTACTTAAACTATAAGTTGTTATTTATCTCCTCCTTCCATGCTTGCATCATTTCCTTTGTTCCCTTTCTTTCCAATTTTTTGCTCCCCCGCCCCCCAAACCTTCCCATTTCTCTTAGTGCTATTGGATTTTCCTTTAAGGTCTATCCACTAGTCCCATCTTCTTCCTGCCCTCTAACTAAATTCTTATTAATGAAAACAAATTTTTCTACCTTTGTTCTTTTTCCTACTTAGAATAGGATAGCCACTACCTTAGCTATAAAGAAGATAGCCATTACCTTAGCTATAAAGAAACCTAAAACCCATTCTAAATTCCCTCCCTTACACTCCAAAACATCTTCAGTCCCTGCTTCTCATCCACACTCATCTCCACCCCTACCATTCAATCCCCTCTAACAAAAAATCATCATCTTCTTCTTCCCTAGTAATAAAGAGAAGCTAGAAGTAGGATGTTGGTGAGGATGAAGACCTTTCCCTTTGTTAGTCCCCTCTAAGAGAGAATAGAGGCAGACTCATTATAGCTCTTGAGATAGACATCTTGCAAGCTGGTATGAAGTCTTGGGAAGCTTCTTTAATAGGCATCTCAAAGGAGCTACCAGATCAAATACCTTCAATGAGGTTAGGGCCTAATAGGAAACTCCATGAAGATTATGTGTCTATTTACTATCATTATAAGCCCTCTTTAAAGCTATAAGGAAAGGTCTAGAGACTTAAGAGGAAAACCTTCAAAAAAGGAGACTATCTTGAATTAATAAGTGTTAATGAGGAAAAGGAACGGATGGAGGCTAAATCTAGCCTTGTTAGTACTTTTAGAAATATTGTTATGTCCTAGGGAATTGATGATGTGCCATTAAAAAATATGGATCCATCCCAAGACTTACATATATATGATCTTCCCCAGATAAGAAAGATTGAAGAGAATGATGCAAGGACTATTAAGGAGACTGGAATCTTGTAAGATACCTTACATAAAAGTGAAACAAAAATACTCTCTCAGTCTCCTGTTCACACTACTAATAATGGGTCAAGTAATGAATCTAAAGGGCGATTTCAGAATGTTACAAGAAAAAAGGCCACTAGGAGTAGTAAAGGCAAAAACTCCAAGGATAAGTCTTTGAATAAATAACCTACTTCATATGGAATATCAGGGGCTTAAATTTCCCTAAAAATCTAATGGCTTTAAGGGATGTTGTCTACAATATGAATCCATGTATTTTTGTTATTTTGGAAACTAAAATTTGACAAGAAAATCCTATGAATCTCATAATTTTGGGTTATAAGTGGAGAGCGTTCACTAACAGCCTATTTCATTTTGCAGGTAGACCAATAATTATACATGATCTTGAGTTTGATGATGTAGATCATACTGAAGCTTATGCACAAGTTATCCATATGAAATGGAAATTAATTAAGGAAAGCATTACTCTTTATTCCTTTGTATTCTATGGCATAAGTTGTACATTCCAAAGGAAAGAGTTATAGGAAAGTTTTCTATGTTTTCAAGGCAGAGTGGATGGTCCCCAGTTCATTTGTGGATACTTCAACTCCACCTTATACATAACAAAATCTAAAGGTCATTTCTCCCTAAAATTTCTTTATGATTTTAAAGATTATGCGAAAAATATGGGAGTGGTTGACTTAAATTCCTAAGGACACTTTTTCATTTAGCTTAACAAGCAATCTTCTGATTGATTTCTAAAGAAGAAGCTGGATAGGGATATGGTTAATCCATAATGGCTAAAGTAGTTTCCTAAATCTAAGGCCTCCTTTTTAGTTCCACTCATTTTTTATCATAATCTTATTGTGTGAACAGATATGTTCTTACAAATAAAACAAAAATATCCCTTCGGGTTTAATAACTATTTTTTTATGATGAAGGTTTACAAGGATTGGCTAAAAGTGGATTACATATGCAAGTTTTTAGAACATCCCAATTTATCTATGTGCAAAAACTTAAAGCCATTAAGTATGAACTTAAGTTACTCAAAGCACACAAAGGATCTGATGCTTTCCTTGCAGTCAACACAACTAAAGCAAAGCTAGTCTCCATTCAAACTAACTTGCAACTATATCTTAGTGATAACTCTATATTAAAAATGAGAAAATTATCTTGAATAAACATTTGCAAGCCTTAAAAAATCACCCTAGTCTACTTAAGCAAAGAGAAAGGTAGACTTGGTTAAAGCAAGGGGAAAGATTCACTAAGTTCTTTTTTAATTCAATCTTAGTAAAAAGGAATCTTAATAGGGTTTCAGCACTAAATTCTCCTTATGATAATACCCTCTATCAATAAAAGGATCTCTTAGAGTAAGTTGAAAAGCCATTGCCTTTTCTCTATTTCTATACTCCATTATTAAGAAAAGGTTGACTACTATTCAGATTGGTTCCCTGATTAAACAAGTGGAGGAAAATGAAATTGAAAGGGTAGTTTTCCAAATGAGACCTAACAAAGCCCCAGGTCCTGATGGTTTTGCGATTTCTTCTTCTAGAAATCTTGGTCTTTAATTGGTCCTATAATGAAAGCAATAGTAGGGAATTCTTTCTTTAGGATTTTTAAAGGAGATCAATAAGACTTTTATATGCTTGATACCCAATCGAGTAGTCCAACTTCTTTTGATGAATTTAGACTGATTGCTTGTACAAATTTTCTTTATAAAATTATCTTAAAGATTATTGTTGTATGACTTAAGTTTGTCTTAGGGACTTTAGTCAGTGATAAACAAAGTGCATTTATAAAAGGTAGGATGATTGGTGATAATATTTCAATAGTCCATGAGTTCTTAAAAGGTTACTCTAAGAAGAGATCACCTCCTAACTTCTCAATTAATGTTGATCTCATTATGTGGATAAAGATTGGCATAAATACTACCTCCTTTTTTTTGTTCTAGTTAATGGTACTCCTATAAGAATCTTCAAAGAAGCTAGGGGACTAAGACAAGGTGACCCCATGTCTCCTAATCTCTTTATCCTTTGTATGGAGGTTTTCACCTAACTTTTGAGGCACAAGATAAATAATGGTAGGGATTTCAAATATTACACTAAATGAAGAATGTTTCCTTGGTTAATTTATTATTTGAGTATGATCTCTTTCTTTTCTATAAAGCTTACTCCAAGTTAATTGAAATCCCAATGTCCAACTTAGATCAATTTAAGGGGCTATATGGGCTTGAAGTTAATCATAATAAAACTCACTTCCTATTATCTACTATTGCTAAGTCTTTGAAGAATATATTCTTTACCATAACTAAGATGAGTAGAAAGTAAAACCTTCTTTGCTACCTAGGCCTACCTACTACCACTAGAAGGATCATGTTTAATAAATGCTACCCTCTAATTGAATGAGTTCATAAGAGACTCGATTCTTGGACTAACAAATTCTTATCCTTTGAAGGAAGGTTATAGTTGATTATTTCCATCTTAAACTCAATGCATATATACTAGTCTTCAAGTTTGATATTGGCTAAAGGGGTTATTAAAGTACAAGAGAAGTTGATAAGGGATTTTTCATAAAGAAGTTCTATATTAGGAAGCATTTATGCTAAAGTTAAGTGGGTGGATGTTTGTGAGCCTAAAACTAAGGCAGGTTGATAGTTATAGTTTACATTATGTTTTGGTAGGTGATTTAGTATGTTTGTAGGTGTTAATTTGATGATTTTTTCATGTTTAGGCTTAGAATTATATTAATGTGATTTTTGTGTTTATGATTTTTAGTATTAAGTGGTTTACGACATTATTTTGGACCTTAATTTTGTGTGCGTTAGATGTTTCGATGTGTTTATTAGTGTATGAACTCAAATGAATGAAGACTGAAGGAAGTTGGAGAAAGCTCAAACTAAAAGGCAAGGTCACGATAATGACAAGAGTGTCATGGTCATGATAGAAAATCTTCACACTGGGCAAGATCGTGAGCTCCATATCACGATTATAACAAAAGTCATTGTTTTCCAGTGTCATGATCGTGACACCAACAAATTTCTTAACTTAGACAAAACATATTAACTAACTAATCAATAAAATAATTAATTAACCTCACCAAAACGATCCTTATCATCCCTCATTTCTCTGTTCTCTAGAACCCCCAAAGTTCTCAATCATCTTCTGGAATCCCTAGAGTTGCCGAAAGCTAGTTGGAATCCCTATCACCTCAATAATAGTCTAGAATCCCTCATTCGTGGGTTTTTCTTTGTTCATGGAATGCTTTAGTCTCTCTTATTCATCAATTTTTCTTACTATGTGGAATCCCTTAATCGCCCTCATTCTAAGTTCCAAGTTACTGGATTCCAAAAGTAGCCCCAACACGCATCTTTATCTAACTGTTGGCTCATAAATGAGCTTTTCTGCAAGGCTAATTCACTGGTACTAAAAGAGTGGTAACCTTCTTACCCTTTGTTGATCTTTCCTCCTTAAATAAATGAGAAGTTGTTTATTATATTTTGTAGGAAATATTGGTCGTATCTCTTTTTATTCTAGATTTTTTGTTTATAATTATTGAAAAGATTCAAATCTAGTTAAAGATGATTTAAAGAATTAAAAATACATAATGGCATTATCCTCAGTTTAATGGAGTTCACCATGCCTAAAGGTTTACTCATATACTTTAAGATTAATTTCCTAAATTTGAGTATGATTAATTGATATTTTCCTATAGCTATAGTTGGACCTTATGTCCTCCTCCATCAAGTTCACTAATCACATCATCACTATCTGAGTTCTTTACATCCCATATTAGATAAGTTACATCACTTAGTGTAGTAACCAATTTTTTCCCTGTTGTGAATATAAATGTGCATAGATTGAGATTAACACAAATAATTCTCCTTATTTAATCTGAAGTGGTAATATGAATGGAATATAAATTTGAGGTAGGAGCTTGAGTAATAATAATGGATGTAGACAAACTTATAAGAGCATTGACATTGACTTCAATGTTCTAATTGGAATCTATTTCTTGATTTTATTAGGCTTTCTATATTTCATCTAGTAGACATTCTAGCGTAAAAGAGTTTGCTTTCCCTTTAACATAGTTTAGCCCATGATACTTATTATTAGGTTATTTCTGCCAAGTTATGACTGAGGACATTTAGGATATTCTAGCATTGCTTTCATGTATTTCAGTTTTAGACACAATAGAGTCATTGATCCGTTGAGTGTACTATTAATTGATCTTTATATAGATCTTTCTTGTATCTAAAAGCATTATCTACCAAATACAATCAAATAATATTAAAGTGACTTAGGTGACGCTGTATTGGAAAAGTAAGGGTAGTTAGGAATTATATTCATCACCTAGCAAATATTATCTTATATTTAGCATTGTTGTTGTCTTTGTAGGCAAATTTTCATTGTGATTTTCTTTAGTATGCAAATGGAATCAACATCATCAATTAATACAAGAGTGACTTCAAATTTAGGTAATGTGGTTTGATATTGTGGTTTAAAGGTCCCATTAAAGACTTCATAGAGTGATCATAATCCTGACTAGAGACTTTATGGATGCCCCAATTATCTAGTGAGAATTTATTATTATTTAATTAATGAAATTGAATGTTAAACTTGTGTTTAAGGTTTATTTAATAAAATTGAATGTTGTAGGCTAGGAGATGTAATTTTTTCAAATGGCAAGATGAAGATTTTACCAAGAGAGTCACTCAAGTGATTAAAAAATTAAGGAATGAATTATCAATGTTAAAGAAGCATGTTGAAATAAGCATAACTAAAGAGTTTGAAGAAAGAAATGACGCTTTTAAAGGATAAAAAAAATTATTGAGAAAAGAAAAAAAATTAAGTTTGTGTTAATGAACATTATAATAGGATTTATTATGGTTCTAGTACTTTTTATTTGTACTTATGTTATGGGGATATTGTATTGAATTTCAACAATGTAATGGTTAATTTTAATTTCAACTATATTATGAAAATTTTGATTTTGAAATTTATATATGAATTATGTAATGAAGAAAAAAGAATACTACTATATAAAATCAATAGACAATGAATAATTCACTCCATTTGTGCACCCTATTCCTCTAAATTCTCATCATCATAGGCCTCTCCTCCACTAATATGTAATATGTTAGGAGCATGGATAGGTGTTTCTATATGATGAGTTACATATACAATAACAATGTCATGTATTTACATAAGGTTTGCTAGCCTAATACAACTTTCATTTTACTTTATAACTCTTAGTGACTCCTTAAATTTAAATCCAAGTACTTTATAATATGCCTTATCAATTTGATCATACCCTAACTCCAATCCCATCTCATAGATTTTTCTATTACTAACATAGTCAATGTCAACATTATCAAATGTACCAATATCCCCACCAGCATATCTAAATTTAGGCTCCAATATGAAATATCCACTATGAAAAAGTCTTATATTTCCATATTAATCCATTAAAACTTGTAAAGAAACCATTGAAATATAATTTCATCGACATTAAAGATCCAAACACAACAACATTTTCATAAGCAAGTACTATAATGTGAGTTTATTTGAAATAGTGTAAACACGTAGTTTAAGCCAAATCACTGAAAGGCTAGATAATAAAATGTTAGAACTCATTGATCGTAGGAGATAAATACAAGAATACACGCAAGTTAAAATAAAAATGGAATGAAATGAGTATTATATTCTAAAAACTAAGCAACACAGATAACCTATATTACAAACTCTTAACTATATGAATTGGGTCACCACTTAAATTTTAAATAACAGTTATTAGTCAACCATTCTTAACTGATACATCTAAGTAAAAGTTAAAATCAACATTAATGCATTCTAAAATAAATGTGACTAGATCAAAATGGATGGACCATATAAAAAAAATTCAAATAAAGATAGACAATATGTACTGGGAAAAAACTATTGTCAACAATTAAAGAAACAAATATTCAAGAATAATATGTACAAATTGGGATAAATAAGGAAACCAGCCAAAACAAATATGTTCCCACATGGGATTACCTCCCATGTGCAGACCACAAGAAAAAAGTAGCCAAAACACACAACATAATCTAACAAAGTAGAAATAATAAAATCAAGATGAGACCATGTCAGAGGCAACCTAACATATATATGTCCCAACATGAGATTGCCTCTCATATGCATCCCACAAAAAGAAAGTAGCCAAACACACGACAAAATCTAATAGACAAAGTAGATAGACAATAATACACTCAAGACGTAAATTCTTTACCTTAGTAAACTTAACACGATGTTAAGTTAAAAATGATGACAACATCGTTGGGCAATTTTTAATGACCATATAGGGCGATCGGTGATAACTTTGTATGATGATTGGTGACAACTTCTCCAGTGACGAAGGAGGGCAAATTTTAGTGAAATTTTGGGAATTTTGACTTTAGAGATTTAAACTATATTAGAGTTAACTCTGTCATAGATAATTTAATTGTTAGGTTACGAGATAATTATAATTGATTTACTTAATAAGGTTTTTAGTTAATTTAATTGTTAGGTTAATACAAGTTAAGGTTAAATAATCTATTAACTTAACAAATTAATTAGTTACGTTAATCAAAATTAGGGTTAATTAAATAGGGTGGGTCTTACAAATAATCAAAGCGCATGATAAGGTGGGATCTACAAAATAATAAACTAATATTAAATTTGTCAGATTATCACTGACCTGGAAGGAAATTGATTGTTAGACCTCATTTCTGGAGCCCAAGTATCCGGAATATCATAGAACGTGAGCGTATTATCCTATAAGGTTGTTTCCATTTAATCTTCTTAGCCAACACCAGTTCATCTTCATTCTTATAACTTCCTAAAAGTTTCCTATTTGATCAATATAGATCAAGATATGGTTAAAGAGCCAAATTATGTTCATAACCAAGTTAGGCTCCTTTAACTGATTCCCTCACTTTCTTTCCATTAATCTTTTCAAATCAACACCAAGGGCTCCTAATTTTATAAAGAGATAGAAAAGTGTGTTAGGAATCTATTGGTTCAATGATCACTTCATTTAGAGGTCGGATGATGAAGTTATGTCCAAAAGAGTCAAACATGATTATGTCCTCAATTATATTATACCTATCTTGGGACAAATGACATAATTTTCACTAGAGATATCAGATTAAGGTCGTCTTAGGACGGTTTCAAATAGGACTTCTAGATCTAAAACTTCCATGAAGACTCCAAAGAGAGATGTTTCCATTTAGAGGGTTAATACATGGGCCGTGTAGAAATACACGGGCAGACCGTGTATTCCTCAGGTCTGATGGCTTTTTCGTTCTTGAAAGACACGGTCATTATTAATTTACATGGCCTGACCATGTACTCCTCAGATTTTTACTGAAATCTGTCTCTCCAAGACATCTCTAATGGATCTTACATCCATTCTAACACCACTTTCACTCATATTCTTTCCAAATTCAACTCTCCTAGTATGATATCACTTCATTTACTATAATTGTTCTGTATATACATCATATGTAGCATCATTAACTTAAAATAATCATCTCTCTTAACTTTGATATCCAAAAGCTTCATACTTTATATCGTTAGAAAGCTAGAAAGATAATCTACAACTTCCAAGAGACAACTTTATCTAATTCAGCCTAAATCAATATAGTTCTTCCCCTGAAGTCAGATTACACATTTTACCCTTATGAAAGCTTGAAAAAATACAATATACCAACTTTGAGAATCACGAGCAAAACACAATCATATTTCATTATCATCATGACAAAATAACTTCTTCAATACTCAATCTTATTGCTAAAACAAAATAGTGTTTGAATGTAGCTTTAGTTATATATCTACACTACATCCTTAGCTTAACACAAAATACATAAGGATGCTTATGTTCGATATGCTGCTAAAGCTACTTAAAAGTTATCGAACTAACTTAGTACGAAAATGCTAACTATCTTGGAGTTTGTCCAATTACCTTGTAAGGATCGCTAACCTTCTCATTCTACACCTGACGAGGGAATAGTGGGGTGAGCTACACAACTCAACGAATAATATATTGATAGTCATTGGTAACGAGCCACACATTCAAGCATATGTACATATATATCTAGCAATTCAATACTCAAGAATTCAAACTCACAACTCATAGTTAACAAGATGTCATCATCTAAAACATATCATGTAATTATCCATCAAAGCATAACACTCAATTATGCATCATACTCGATAAATCAGTGATGAAATGCACAACAAATGGTTCGAGAGTTTCATGGAATGAAATGGAGAAATCGAAGTTTACACCGTGAATAAAATGAGTTCGATTCTCAAGAT
Source organism: Erythroxylum reticulatum (assembly GCA_025504915.1). Classification (NCBI taxonomy): domain Eukaryota; kingdom Viridiplantae; phylum Streptophyta; class Magnoliopsida; order Malpighiales; family Erythroxylaceae; genus Erythroxylum; species Erythroxylum reticulatum. Next base: position 7,671,213 of record JANSVA010000001.1, on the reverse strand, counting down.
CTTGTATGTCTCAAGTGGGCAGCCAGGAGAAGGTTATAAGGCAACGTGCACGTGACTAACGAAACAGGTTCCTCTCTTGCCCAATCATAAGCAAATTTATGCTCAATTCATTCAATCATAAATTCATATTCTCATGCTTCTTTTATTTTTTTCTTCTTTTCATTTATACAAATTGTCATGACACATTCCAAGGCATAACATGGTCATAAGTGCAATTCAATTATATCAAAATGTCATACATCTTTCAATGCAGGACATAAAACACATCATAAATCATTTTCCACATCACAACAATTCATAATTTAGCAATTTAACACACAATATACAAGCAAGATAATTTGCTCATATTACACAACAACTATAAATATATTACTCACCTAATTGACATGCAAAAATCTAAGTCAAGCTTGTCTTTCCTCTTGCTTTTGAATAGGGTTCTCTTGGTTTCCTAAAACAAACCAATTTTCCATTCAATCCAAATTCAAAAAAATTCAAAAAAATTCAAAAAGCTTCAAAATCACAAAATGCTAAAATTGAATTTAAATGTAACCTACCAATAGTCTATCTAGGTTAAAAAGACTAAAACGTAGTCCAAAGACCCACAAAAAAATCGAAAATGGGTTCCTTTCTTTCGTCCAACACAAACCCACTCTCTCTAATCCGTTTTGTTTTTCAAGTAAGAAGGAAAGATGATACCTTAACAAGTTGATTCTTCCTCTTTTATTCTTCTTTCCTTCTTCCCCAACACTCCACGCACTCTTCTCTTCTCTTTTCTTCTCTCCACAATTTTCTCTCTTTTCTCTCTTTCTTTCCACGATTTCTCTTCTTTCTTTCTTACTTCAAGACCATTTATTTTGTCTTTTTCCCATTTTACCCTTCATTTACTTTGCCCTTCTCATTTTACCCCTCATGTCTATTAAAACTAACGTATTATACTTCTAACTCCTTAACTAAATCCTTCCAAAGTTTCAGACCTTCGGGTTAATTTTTTCATGGTCATTCTGATAGATAATTGAAGGAATTTAATAACACTTACTTCTAAAAAAATGTTCCTTATTGTCTTAAGTTTCTAACGACACCAAAATTATTCAGTTTAATTTAGAAATTCAAAAGTTATACCCCAAATATTTTTAGACTATTCTTATGCTGAAACAATATTCTATGCTCAATTTCCATCCAAAAATTGAAATTCTTAGAGATTAAATTAAAACTTGATTTCATCAGACAATTTGTAGCTCTATGTCTCTAGTTTACTCTAAATAAAAAATCATTCTATTTGGATAATTAGAGAAAAGGTTATAGCTAAAACACTGAAGTATACTCAATGAACATCTTTCAACTACATTTTTCAGCTTTTAACTTCCAACATTTCACATATAACTCATCTTGTACTTAAACCATCTTTTCTATTTCATTTCAAATTCAAGAATTCTCCTTTTGTCTTTACACATGACTAATCGCCATCAATTTTTCATTTAATAGTGCTAACTTTCAAGAAAAGTTTGAAGTTCAACATTGATGGCATCATATAGTTGTCAATTTTTTGTGATTTCAGGGTTATATTTAAACTTTTTTTAATGTTATGGTTTTATTTATACACTCTAAAATTTTAAAATTAAATTTGTAGTTAGGTGTAAAAATTAGGATAAAAATTGACTCTTTTGCTAGGATTTTTCTAGTATGCATGTAATCGTAAGGAAAAATATATCTGAAAAGGAAGAGAGGAGCAGATCAACTCAGGATCAATAAAGTCGTTAGACCTCATCACCTTTGGTAATCTGGCCTCAGAAAGTTCTTTCACCGTAACCCCAAAGAAGTTTCCGCGGGATGTGAAACACGTGTACTTTTTGGTTTTTATTCTTATGACTGACGCCTACGTGTAAACTCATGAGAGACTGTATTGGACCTTTTAAGTGGGGCTTGAGCATCTATGTACAAATCTTTATATATTAAAACTATTCATTTACCTTTTTTATAAAAAAAAAGGAGCCCAAAGTCATTTCTTTACCCCATAAGCTCAAACGAGTCGATCGCAAGTGTGATGTACCAAAACACTCCACGTTTAGTAGTAAGCACGTGGCAGATACAAACAATGCCATGTCACAGCGCAGCCACCGCGCTCTAACCATTTTTCGCAAAATCTCGAGTCTGTGATCCTTTCCATTCGGAGTTCTTACTTTGAAACGATCATTGGGTCCACTTTGTAAGATCTGTTCTCCTCCTTCATCACTGGGTTGGTAGCTCTCATGCATTTCTTATGTGTTGTTTTGCCATATATTAATGAAAATGGTTTCATTTATGTGGGATGCTAATTATCCCGTCCACCCTCATAATATAACTTTTGGTTTCCCAGCAACTCATGATGGCGTCAATATTTCCTTAATCCTCTGCTATTGAGTTGTCTTGTTCATATGATTATTTTTATCATTCAGGGACAGCAGTTAATAACATTGAAGACTTCTTCCGTGTTGTTTGCTTGTGAAAATATGTATGTGCAAGTAGCCCTATCCTTCTGATTATAGCATTTTTTTTGCCAATAGTTTCAATAAAGTTGTATAACTGCAAGCTTGTTGCATCTGCATATTAGCTACGCACTGGTATATGTTACATGTTTCCCGTTTCCATTCTAGTTCGCTCCCTAGTGATGTCTTACAAGCTGTCGTTTTCTTTCAGGCAGTCTAGTCCTAAACAACCGCCATTCACATCTTTAGCTTGTTGATTTCAGAACCTGACCTTATTAAACAAAGAAAAATATTTTTATTCCCAAGCTGTAGCAGACATGTCAGGTGTGAGCCTTTTAGCTAGAGGTCAGCCAGATGAGGCCTCTACTCCAGCGGCAAAACCCATGGAAAAACCCGTGAATAAGCAACTTCCACAACAATCAATGGTGGGAGGTATAATGGGGTCATTGCGTGTGATTGAACTGCAGCTAGTAGCTTTCATAATGGTTTTCTCAGCCAGTGGCCTTGTCCCACTTCTTGATCTAGTCTTCCCAGCGTTTGCGTCTGCTTATATACTGGCCCTTTCGCGATTCGTATTCCCTTCAAATGGAACCGCGGATTCTTGTGATACTTTCCAAGCAGGCAAATTCTTCAGATTTTATGTTTTCCTAGGAACAACTGTGGGATTGTTCTTGCCACTGGCATACGTATTGGGTGGGTTTGCAAGAGGAGATGATCATGCAGCGCGTTCAGCAACACCGCACCTGTTTCTTCTGTCGTTTCAGATACTTACTGAGAACATAATAAGCGGGCTGTCGTTGTTTTCGCCACCGGTGAGGGCATTAGTTCCTATGCTTTATACTGTCAGGAGAATCTTCGTTATAATTGATTGGATGAGTGACGTGTGGCTTATGAAAACTCTGCCTGGAAATGCACCAATCAAGGTACATTCTTTAGTCCGGTGTTCACCCTTGCATTTTAATGGAAACTTTGTTTACGAATTTTCAATTGGCATTACAGGACATAGCATGGTATTGGTTTGGCAGGATCCTGTCAGTTGCTAATTTGATGTACTTCTCAATTAATCTCTTTGGTTTTCTGATCCCAAAATTCCTTCCGCAATCCTTTGAGAGGTATTTTAAAGAAAGAGATGAAGTTCACTCCAAGATGGACGAGGACAAGCGTTCTGCAGCTGCAAACAAATCCCAATCCCAACCCACAGACAAAAAAGACGACTAGTTCAATTGCATGTTTCTTTTTTGCAAGATTATATTTATTCCATTGTGGCAGACAGATCTGTTTTCTTTTCTTCTTTTTCAGTTTGGTAGTCTTTTTTGACGTAAAATGTGGGGATCCTATGCGTTGAGTATATTGAGCAATACTTGTTGAATGTCGCAACCTATGCCAAATATCTTTTATTGTCCGTCCTTTTGCTTAAAAGGAGCATTCTTGGCAGCAAGGCCTGGTGTTCTCTGTTTTGCTTCTCCAAGGATATTCTCGTTGCTGATTATTTTCGAGTGTGTTGGGATGTCTTAATAACTTGGCTTGGAAAACATGATTTCCTTGTCAATTCTAAGTAATTTTCTTCGATTCTTTGATTGCTGAGGGGTGGAGGACTAGGTGAAGAATCTTATCGAGTGCTTTGTAAAAACACAACAAAAGGAGAATTCTGCTGATGTTATATCTTGTGACTTATTTATTCTTCATGTCTCCAACTCTTAATGGGACGAGCAACTTCTTGTCCAGCAGTGCCAATCCCCGCAAGAAATTTGTGGTATGCCTTCGGATGATTGTTGATCTTCTATTTAGAAAAGGATCACGATATTAATAAGATGTTTGAAAGTCTTTGAATTGAATTTATTAACGAATTGGATTCAATTACATTAATAAGATTGAATTCAATTCAATTTATACTGTTTGGAACAAACCCAATAATATTATAATTGAATTCAATTACACTATTTGAAACGCTATCAACATGAATTTAATTATTTCATATGACATTTTTACCCTTGATTAAAAAATAATCTTATTAAATAATAAACATTCACACTTACATAAAGTAAGTTATAAATATCAATTTCATTATAAGTGATATCATAAAAAAAGTTCATTATTAAAATGAAAAAAATTTGATTGCAAATGACATTAGGCTAGATCGAACTATGAAGATAATAAAAATTTATTATAATTTGAAAGCTTAAAAATGCATGAACGAGTGATAGTTCTTTTGCATTGACAACTACAAGACATTATCAATTTTTGAAATTTCACTCCAAATTACATAATATCATAACAAGTTTGAAAGGAGAAGCTAAATCGAACGATGGATTTAAAAGAAAACGATAAATCATAGACAAAAAGGACGAAAAAGGAAAAGACACCCATGAACAAGGAAAAGGGAAAACCTAGATATGGTAGAAGGTGTTGATTTATGGAGAAGGTGTTGTTGTTCCGTTTTTTGGTGGGAGGGGCGGTTTGAGGTAAGAGGGGCTGCTTGAGATGAAGAGATATATGGTAGGATTAAATAGGTATTATTGGAAGGATATTTTCAATGTTCAAAAAAAAAAAACTGAAGTCCAAGTTTTTAATTCAATTTTGATACTTTTTCAGGTGAATTCAATTTATAAAAGTTGATAGGGTTTAATTTATGTTTGAATTGAACTCATCTTTTTTTTTCAAACACTTGAATTAAATTCAATACTGCAATTGAATTCAATTCATACCATTCCAAACACCTTGTAAAGTTTTCCAGGTCATTTGGAGACTGCGGTTTACTTTGAGAGGAAAAATCGGTACAATTTTGACAAAAAAACCCATACGCATATTAGACTAATTTTACGACAAGACTATTCTTTTGAGAGGACTTCATTTATTTCTCTCCATTTTTTGATTCAAAAAATTTGGGTGGGACTAAGAGCCAGAAGAAAGATATCACCAAAAATGTTTAGTTTCTACTAAACCATAGGGAAAGGTAAAGAATGGTACGAGCAGAGGGGCAGATATTGGAGGATTGGACTACAGAGATAACAAAAAAGAGACTTCTCTTACGATTGAACTACAGACAAAAAGTTAATTGGAGTCGATCTAATGTTGTGAACAACGTGTATGAGTGGGAACTTACTTTAAAATAGTTTATTATTCACTCCAACTCCGAGAAAGTTAATGTCGTTCTTCTCAAAGTCGCCTTTATCACCACTATTTACATGATTTAGAAGGAGAGGAATTATTGTATCTATTGAAACGTTGCTATAGAAAAGTATCAGTTAGTTGACAAGGTACTAAACTGCATCCTTGAGATTCTATCGGCGAAAGGGGTTGAAGATCAAATTTCCCCATTTATGCAAACCAAATTACATCTCCAAAGTGAGTAAGTTGCCCGCTTGTAAATCTAAGCAAGTCCCTTAGTGAGTTTCTATATAGCTAATGCTTAGATAGGATTTCCTATGTAAGTTGATGATTGACTTACTTGTGTAATTTTGCAGTAGCTTGGCTATTGATTATCAAATCTATTATTTGTTTTCAATTAAAAAGAAGAAATGACTTCTTTATACAAGATGATTCTCGAAGAGAAAAGGGGCATGCAGCTAACAGTGTGTTGTTTGAAGAAATCATATATTATCTTATCCTAATTTCTTTTCGCTTCTAGTTGAGAAAATAATTTAATTTTATTTCTAAATAGGTAGAGAACTACATTAAAATGTTTTATTATAATGAATAAATTAAAAGATTAATTAAATCTATAGAATACATGTGGATTTTCTTAAGCATGTATTTTTCATCAAGTCCTGTTTACTATGTCTTTAAAAAAATTGTAGCTTATTTGGCTAGTGCACAATCTACCATTGTCGGATTTTTCTATCGGCTCTTGGATGATTAAGACAGCTCCCCTCTCAAATTATCGTGCTCCTCAATTATTCCTAAGTAGATTTCTCCAAACATTTCATGTTCTCTTCTTGGAATTGTATTGAGAGTCTTCATCAATCTTTCATGGATGGCAACTTTGAGGATGATTTTTTGAAGCAGATGAGTTTCTATTTCTTTCTTTAATTAGTGCTAAATTGACTGCAACCTTAAAAATCCTTGCATGTCCTTTTCAATTCGTGCCTTAATTGTCTATTGTTCATCATTGTTTTGCCTCTTCAAAACTTTTTCGAAAAATGCATATGAAGCTTATTTACATTTTAATTATTATTTAATAATGGACAGGCTGTATCAGCCAAAAATTGGTTCCAAATAAAAAGTTTTATAAGACTATGATGTGTTTCGGCTCTCTAGTCAAATATTAGTCAAAATTGTAATTTTAAAAAGTTCGAGTACTAAATTGAGAACACATAAAATTTTTCCTAAATAAAATAATAAATACCTACATATAAAAAATGAATGACTTTATCAAATTGATTTTAATTTATTTGATAAATAATAAAGATATAAACAAGAGTGTAGTAAATAAAGTTTTATATTTAGTTAGATTTATACAAAGTGATTATAGATTATATAACTAAATACTTTAGTTAAATATAATTTTAATAAATATTTTAATAAAAGATACATTTCATATTGACAATGTATATACTTTTTACCACATACATGTGAAAAACTATTACAATAACATTTGAAATATATAAAGATAACATTAAATGCACTTATTGTAAATGCTTATTCTTTACTTTGATTTATTCTTAATTTTATATCTATACGAAAGTTAAACGATCTTTTTCTTATCTTGACTGTTGTAGTTATTGTTGATATGAGAAATCCGTATAAACTAATGTTAATAAAGATGAAAATAAAAATAGCTAATTTAGATTATTATGGTTTCTTGGGACATGGTTGAAGTAAAGTAAAAAAATTATATAAAATAGTTTATTGATGAATTATTTTGTAATTTCATAAAATTTAGAGACTATTTTGTAATTTTTAAAAAATTATCCGAACAGTAATTGTTATTGACAAGAATAAGTCAAGAAGCCCTATTATTCATCAGGCCTTAATTGGGTTGATAAAGAGGGAAGCTTCTAAATAAGAGCTCTCTGCCTTTTTCTTTACCATATGCTTAGTTGTTGTCATTCATCACCATTTTGCTATAACATTCTTTGGATACATCAGTCTCAAGTTTTAGAAATTGGGGAGAAGATATAAAAGGCATAGTTCACTCCAATTATCAAACCAAAGCCACGTACCTTTACCATTATATATCTTGATTTTGAATAAGGATTGTAACTTCAGTATTTTTATCATGCTCTATGATGAATCCATCTTAGGCTTAAGGATGAAGCTCCTCCCTTCCAAGTAGTGCCTATGGAGCCATTTTACCTATAATGTCTATTTGTCAGTTACTATTCTTTAGACCTTTTTGGCTAATAAAACCTTGTTAACCACCTTCATTGAATGGATGCCCAAATGTCTCTCTTCCTTAGGCAAACCATTGCTTTTCCAACTAATCTTAGCATAAGATTTCTTATAGCGATCCCCTATCTATAAGAAGTTCCTAATAAGCCATATCCCTACACATGTTCTTAAGAAGAGATAAGTGAGAGGACCAAACATACATATCACCTAGCATTAAAATTGTTAGCTATAATCTGCCAGCTAATATAAGGCATTTGTTACTCTAATATCCTAGTCTTCTACTTACCATGTCAAAGAGAAGCTGACATTCTGTATTAATGATTCTTTTAAAAGTGATTGGAATGCCAAGATACATAATTAGAGGAGGTTAACATTTAAACCTGAAATATCATCTAGTTCCTGACAACACATTTCAACATCAGATGAGAACATCATATATATCTTCTCCTTATTGATGTTTAACCAAAAAAAATTGTCAAACAAATTTAAAAAACTGACAAGGCAAATTAGTAAATTAGAGTTAGCACCATAAAATAAAAGATCATCCGAAAAAGATAATTTGAAGCTAACAAGAAACCATCATGTTTTATTTTTTAGAATCCAAGAGCAAATCACTAAATGGAGACAACAACTAGAGTTATCATTTAAAGAAGTAATGAGAGATGCCTTTAAAGAAATGTTACTGTAACCATATGATTTGATGTGAAATGGAAGCAATAGTAGAAAAGGCAAGAAATAAAGTTGAGATATCCATGGAATAAAAACCATTATATATAGCTTATAATCATAAACATACTATGAAATAATAAAGTTAGGGTGGAATAAATGGAGCAATAATTTCCTGAGCATTAAAGAAAGTGAAGCACATGAAAAACATCTTGTATCTATTATAGAATAATTGTAATTGCTTTAGTAGAAAAAGCTTAAATGTCTTTATCTAGAGTATATAGTCAATATCTATTCTTATATTCTCCATTTCATATTCTTTTTCAATGCCTAGAATGATGAAACATAGAGCCTAACAGAGTCAAATATAATACCAACCTCTAAAAGCCACCTTAATGCTTTACAATCTACATTAGCTAAATCGGTCATAGATACTTTTAGGGTGATAAAACAAAATCAAAATGTAATTTTATTTAAGACATTGAAGACATATTCAAGAATCAAGATAGAATTACAACCTAATAGGGTTTATTAAGAGTATATTTTATTGATAGAAAAAGGAAATAAACAACTAATTAAAAAGTTCAAGAGTTAAGATTGAAGTCAACAATGAGAGTTGAGAAGCAAGTCAATTAAGTTGAGGAATGACTAGTAAGAATGGTACATTTAAGTGCTCTACCTTAATTTCTCTTGTGTTTTTTTCCAACTCCTAACTTCAATATTGATATTTATACTCTTTTACTGGTACTAGCCACATCTTCATCATCACTAAAATTACCTTTGTTATTATCTTTCAAAAAAATGTTCAGGCATGTTTTGATAGGGTTAGGTTATTCAATGGTTGCTACCAATAAGCAAACACCTTCTAAGAATAAACTAGTGGCTTATTATTTTTTATGTTTATCACCTTAATTTTATCCATTTATTAGAGAAGGTTTTTCTTAATAAAAATTAATTTTTTATATCAAGGCCTTCTATTATTCTACTAAAGTTGACAAGATTCATTATCAAACTAAGACCATATGAAAAAGAAAAAGTAGAATAAACAATCATTAGCTTTAGTTCATGAAAATTTTTCATTTCTGCTAAAGCTGAAAGAAATCTAAACTAAAATTGAAGAACAACAAACTTAGAAAAATAGAAAATAATTTAGTCAAATAAAAAATCTTAATGATAATATATCTACTGAACAAAATTAAGATAAGATATAAGCTTGAGTTTGATGCCTTCTTCTTCATAATTCCTTGGAAAAAGTAAGACTATGTAACATCAAAAAAGAAAGAAGAAGATAAAAAGTGAAGGAATTGTATTTTACTAATTCAACTTTTATTAATAATAGTTCAACATTCAATAGTTTATAAAGAAAGGTGACTCAACATATCTAGAGTAAGAAAGAAAATTAAAACACACTTTATGTAGCCAACCAAAATAGAGGCATTAGTGAGAGACCTAACAAATTGCATACTTTAAAAAGGTTCTTTCTTTCCTCTCCAATCCACCACTTTTGTCACTCCACGTAATTAACAACTAGAATCAGAGACCATAGCGAGAGACCTAACATTGTTATATATATCACAATCATAAAAGAGATTGAAATGGAATTAAACATGTTGGATAAAGCCAATTGAAATAGGAGATAGTAATAAAGATTAATACAATTTTAGAAAAGAATTTAAGAAATGTTAAGATTGACAACCATAAACACATATTAATAATAAATTTTTAGGAAAGAAAATTAAATGGCACAATTTTTTACAAGGTTCAGTAATATGCCAATGTCTATAGACACATTAGGAATTTTATTCCCTCTTGTCTTGCAGTATAATAATGATAGAATACTAAGGCTCCTTACATCCTAAGAACCTAAAATAAAATATGGAGTATAATCTTACCCAGACGCTCTGTACATATTGAGAACCTAAAATAGAATATGGAGTATAATCCTATTGAGACTACAATAGACTATGGAAATAAAATTCTACTCAAACTAGGATACTAATTAACTTTTCATATCTCTTATTATTTCCTCTAAAAATAAAATAAAACTCTTAACAATATAAGGAAACTAAATATTCTCGTTACGCTCTACATCCCAACAATCTCCCACTTGGAGACTAATACTCGAACCAAGAAAACAATGTCCTAGCTATACACCTTGAATGACCTTTGAGCACCTAACGTGGCAACACCTCCATTGTCACAACTGAGATTTTGCATAATATCAATGCTCTAACATCAACACGCTTAGTGAAAATATCTACTAGATTCTTCAAACCCATAATCTTCTCCAAACACAACACTCCCTCTTAAACCAAATTATGAGTGAATTGATACCTATGTATTTGCTCATAAAATGAAATACTGGATTCTTTACAAGTTGTAAAGCACTCTAACCATGAATATAGAGAACATTTTCGTGTTAGTTCTTATCTATCTCCTTCAATCTCCTTGCCAGCTTCAGACATAGCCATATACTCTACCTCTATAGTTGACATGGAAACACACTTTTGGAGTTTAGACATCCAACTTACAATTGAACTATCTATAGTGAAGATATACCTCAAATTACTTTTACTAGCTTCAAAATCTCCACTAAAATCATCATCATTAAACACTTCCAGCTTCACTTTGCTTTTGTTGAAGCAAAGTGTCATACCTAATGTGCACTTTAAGTACCTTAATATCATTTACAGCTTCCCAATGCATTTTTGTAGTATTTAACATAAACTTGCACAAAACTTCAACTACATATGTTGTGTCATATCTAATATAAACTATAGTATACATCAAGTTACCAACTGCAAAAGTGTACAATACATTTGACATATATTCTCCCTTCTTTCAATTTTTAAATGACTACTACTTGGATAATTTGAGATGACTTGTCAATAAGTGTTCTTAGGCTTAGCATCATCATGATGAAATCTACTTAACACCTGCTTAATATAATGTTCTTAAGATAACTTTAACATTCAGCTAACCTGACTTCAAAAATTATTATGCCAAGTATCTGCTTTGTCACATCCAAATCCTTCATCTTAAATCTTTTAGACAGCTTCCTCTTTAAATTATCTATATCCTTTATGCTAGAACTTTCAATCAACATATTATGTACAAACAATAACCTGTATAAACTTTTATTTAGCTTGCACACCAAACCTTCCTTCCTTAGAGCCACGTAGACCTTTAGTTGTTGTATGTATATATGTCCTCCTCTAGTTCACCATGTAAAAATGCCATTTTTACATCTATTTACTCTAAATGAAAATCTTTAGTTACAATAATACTTAAAAAAATTCTAATAATGGTTAACTTCACAATAGGAGAAAATATCTCAATATAATCAATCCCTTTTTTTCTATGAGTACCCTCTAATCACCAATCTTGCTATAAATCCCACGCTACCACTTGGTTCTACTTTAATCTATAGACTTAATTTTTTAGTTCTGCTTTCTTCCTCGTAAGTAATTCAGTTAATTCCTATGGGTAGTTTTTCTTTAAGGAGCTCATCTCCTCATCAATGGCTTACTCCCATTTAATAGAATCACTCACCTGCATAACTTTTTCTAATGTTTTGGTTCACTAGCGTCAGTTAACAATAAAAAATACTGAGAACAAGAATCCTGATATGGCTCTATGAGCACCCTTATAAACCTTCTTAATACCAATTGAGGTGTAGCTGACTCTATCCCATCGGTAATAATTTTTAGGTTTTATGGGACCTTAATACAATATTATCTCATGTGATTTCCTACAGCTCTACACTTTATGGCTTTTCTCCCATTTCATTGTTCTTATCTTTGTACATGGTACTCTCATAGAAAGTCACATCACAATGTCTCAATATTTTTCTCTTTTTATAATCCCAAAACTGGTACCTAAACTCATTAGATCCATATCTAATGAGAAAACATTTCACAACCTTATGATCAAGTTTATCTTTCTTATCAAAGTCATCATGCATATAAGCCACACAGTTAAAAATTTTCAGGTGTGAAAGGTCTACCTCTTTTCCAGACCATGCCTTTTTTGAAATCTTGAAACCTAAAGGAACTGATGGTCCTCTATTTATCTAGTATTTTGTTATACTGACTGCATCTACCTAAAACATTTTTAGTAACCTGACATGAACCCCTATACTCTTCATTCTCTCATTCAACGTTGGACTCCTCTTTTCAACCACCCGATTTTGTTTGGCCTTTCCAAGAATAGTACTATTTAATCTAATCCTATTGTCAGCATCAAACTTCTTAAAATTTGTTTTGTCATATTCTCCTCTATTGTTAAATCTCAAGCTTTCAGTCTTCTTTTTAGTTTAATTCTCAAATTTAGCCTTCCACCTCTTAAAATGGAAAATATATTATTGTTTTAATAAAATAAACCTATATATTCCTGCTACAATCATCAATAAAAGTGATATAATATCTCAAACATCTAAGAGATGTAAAGGTTGAAGTTGCCCACACGTCTATGTGCAATAGCTCTAATTTTTTTGCCTTTAGACTTCTTCCCACCTTTGAGAAATTGGCTTTGTTTTGCTTTCTTTATAATCAACTCTTATAAAATCCAGATTAATTGATTTTAAGCTAGAGGAGCCCGCTTTAAAGCTACAATCTTCATCCGTTTCTCACTCATATGCCTAAGTTTACAATGCTATATCCTTGAAATGTCAGCATTAACCATAACGATTACATTGAAACACTTTACAATAGTGTATAATGTACCTATTTTCATTCCCTATGCTACAACCTTAGCACTTGTTGCAACCTTCTAAGAACCCTTTTTGAATGATTTCCTATATCTGGTATTTATCTAGCTGGCCCATTGAGATCAAATTTTTCTTCAAGACTATAATGTATCTAACATCCTACAGCTCTCACTCGCCTTTACCACAAGTCTTAATCAGCACATCCCTTTTCCCCATAATTTCTAAAGGCTTATCATCATCAAGATAAACCTTCCTTAATTTTCCAGTTTTAGAATTTTAGAACGACTCTCTATATGGAGAAGAATGAAACAATGCTTCAAAGTCTAAAACCTAGGGCTCAGTGGGGTATCAATGCTTAGAACCAAAGCATCCTCAATTTCTTTCGCTGAATTCACATAATCATTGTCCTCTTATTGCTGATTATTTTCTTTTTTGGTTTTAAGCGGTACCTCTTAAGATGACCCTTATCAGCACAGTTCCATCAGAGAACATTACTTTGACTTTTCAATTTCCCCCTGCCTTTAGATTTTGATATGTCATGTTTATTTTGACCACACTGCTTATTCCTTCCCTTCCTTCAGTGGTCAAAGCATTCCTAGAGAATTCTCCTAATTCCCTCTTACAAATACTCTTACTAAATATTATATTCGAAACGTTAACTAGTTTTAATTTTTCTTTACTATGTGAAATATTAATACATAAACCAAAGGATCCCAAGTCAGGTAGAGAAGAAAATAAAATTATTATTTGAAATTCATCACCAAAATTAATCTCAATAGAACTTAGTTGACTGATAATCATATTAGATTCATTAATATGATCAACAATATTGCTACCATTAGCCACCTTAAGATTAAACAAGTTTTTCATTAAAAATACCTAGTTAATGAATGATGACTTCTGGTATGTGTTTTCCAAGGCCTTAAACAATCTTGCGACGGTCTTCTTGTTCATGATGTTAAAGGCAACATTCCTAACCAACGTCAATTGAACAACATCTAATACTTGCCTGTCCAGTAGATCACACTCGACCTTTGCCATAGAATTTGGCTTCTTTTGACTAAGAGGGAGGTGTAAACTTTTCTAGTATAAATAATCTTTAATATGCTTCTTCCAAAACCAAAATCCTTCCCATTGAACTTTTCAATTTTCACCTTCCTATTCTCCATTGTTATAAATCTTGTGATATTATAATCTTGCTCTAAAATCAGTTGTTAGGTTCGACAACATAAATATGTAACAACAATAAATTTATATGAATAAAAACTAAATGGCATAATATTTCTATACCGAGGACTTTCAATAAAATATAAAAATAGAATGTTACCCATATTGTAATAGAACATGGAACAAATCTAACCTAAGATATTAATTAGCTTTCTATATCTCCTATTATTTTTTGCTAGAAATAAATACAACTCTTAAAAATAAAGGGAAACTAAATAGTCCCATCAAACTTCACTTTTTGACAAGAAGGAAATTATCTTTTTCTATTAAAGAAAATAAAATTGAATTAGAAAAGAAACATTCAAATTCAATTTATAAAATTAAATAGTTAATTGAATATTTTTTAAAAATAAAATTATTAAATTAAACAAAATTAAAAATTAGTTCAAGATTATTATGGTTGAATTGGTTGATTAATTGAATTTTATAATTATTAATTTATATACTTTACTATCATTATTCACATTATTGATTTCACTTTAATAAAAATATATTAAATTAAACAAAATTAAAAAATTAAATACTTCAAAATTATTATAATTGAATTGGTTAATTAATTTAATTTTATAATCATTCATTTATATACTTTACTATCATTCTTCACATTATTGATTTCACTTTTATATAGGTCAAGTGTGAATTCATAAATAGTCTCTACTTTCTCACTGTAAAAAAATATTAAAAAACCATAATAAAGCATGATTATATACTACTTTCACAATTAAGAATGTAAAAGTTCAAATTTGCTGAAGTAAATTGGAGAAAGAACTCATCGGGGTTCGCGCACACCTTGCAAAATTAATTCCTAGGTATCCATCTGGAAGAACCCCAACAGTCAACAAAAGGTCCTTTTTTCTCTGGAACTGCGTCTGGAAAGCACGCCTATAGGAAGAGCGTGGCATCACAGGACAGAAGAAAATGAGCATGTAGCGGCACAAATAAATTGTAATATAGGGAACGATGACCTCGTCCTGACTAACGCAACGCAACCTTTATGCTTTGCTTAATACGGTAGCTAGCTGTAGTTGATTTTATTATTATTAATTAGCTGATATTTTCTAATTTTATCAGTAAATATCAGCTAATTTATTTAGTAAATAATATTAGTTATTTGTTAAAATATTTAATAAAATTAATTATTAATATATAAAATAACTTATAAGAGTATAATTTTAAAAAATTA
>JANSVA010000001.1:7605197-7622499 GCA_025504915.1 Erythroxylum reticulatum | reverse complement strand
TACTCAAGTTCTAAAGCACAACACCTCTTCGAATCCAAAATTCAGATACCACTCTAAGTGTAAGAAAATTTCCCTAAGGATGCAATCCATGAATTTTTCCTAAAAGGGGTCCTACTGAAGGAAATAAAGAAGACATTTATGTGTTTGACCCTAAAAATTCTAGCCCAAATTTTTGGAATGACTTCAGACCTATTTCACGCACCAACTTCCTTTATAAGATCATTGCTAAAATTCTGGCCAAATGAATGAAAGAGGTCCTAAAATTCCTTATCAGTGAGAACTAAAGAGCTTTTATAGCCAACAGAGACATAGGCGACAATATTCTTATAGTGCAGGAACTCCTAAAAGGAAAATTAGAAGAGAAGTCCCTACAATTGCACTATTAAAATTGATTTAAAGAAAGCCTTTGATAGTGTCAATTGGTCTTTCCTTATTAAAACAATGGAGGTTATGAATTTTCCCCCAAAGTTCATACAATGGATTCAAGAATGCATCTCAATTGCTTCCTATGGGGTTTTGATTAATGGATGCCCTACAGAAATGTTTAAAGGGAAGAAGGGGCTTAGGCAAGGGGATCGTCTATCCCCTTACCTATTTCTTATTTATATGGAGGTTCTTACTCAAGTTCTAAAGCACAACACCTCTTCGAATCCAAAATTCAGATACCACTCTAAGTGTAAGAAAATTTCCCTAACTAGCTTATATTTTGCAGATGATCTTATTCTCCTAAGCAATGCTCATGTCTACTCAGTCACTCTATTGATGAAATCCCTTAACTTCTTTAAAGAGATGTTGGGCCTAAGTGTGAATCAGAGCAAAAGCTTTCTCATCCTCTCTAAAAGTGCTACTCAACTCGTAAATTCTTTGTACCGAATTACAGGAATGGAAACTAAAGATCCTCCCCTGAACTATTTGGGGATTCCTATCTCTTCTAGAAGACTACGATTATGTGAATGCATTCCTTTAATTGAAAAGATACAAAAAAGATTGGGGGCTTAGGCAAATCGAGCACTCTCTTATGGTGGAAAAATAAACTAAAGATCCTCCCCTGAACTATTTGGGGATTCCTATCTCTTCCAGAAGACTACGATTATATGAATGCATTCCTTTAATTGAAAAGATACAGAAAAGATTGGGGGCTTAGGCAAATAGAGCACTCTCTTATGGTGGAAAAGTTCAACTTCTGAAATTGGTGATACTGTCTATAAATACCTATTGGTGTTCTTATATCTTTCTATCAAAAGGGTTGATCAAAACGATTGAAAAATTGATGAAACAGTTTCTATGGGGTAAATGGAATGGAGACAAAGGATTAGCAAAAGTTAGTTGGAAGATAGTTTTCCAACCAAGAGAAGAAGGAGGGCTAGGACTGGAATCTCTATTTAGCAAAAACAGACTCCTCACTTCTAAAAGGATTTTGAGATGACTAAGTGAAAAGCAGACAATGTGGTCCATTTGGATTCACTCCTATGTATTAACAGAAGGTAGTTTGTGGGCTCTCAAACCTAAAAACAACTATACCTTTTTCTTTAACCAGGTCCTCAGATTGAGAGAAGACATGTTTCAGCAAATTCAATGTCAGATTAGGACAAGAGAAAGAATTTCAATATGGTTTGATAATTGGACAGGGAATGGACCACTTATACACAATCAGTTCGCTAGATCTCTACTAATCCGATTCCTTAAGGATGCAAAGCTCCAAGATATGATCAGAAATGGAAATTGGACCCTTTCCCAGTTGAGATTAGAATGTTATCCCTGCCTCCATTCACTAGTCAAGGGGAAAGTGACATCTACTTGTGGAAGGCTATTTGCGTTTCAAAGATTACTACAAAAGATGTAAGAAGTATGAGGAAGAGGTCTGCTAATCTTGTAGGATGGGATAGACTGATTTGGAACAAGGTACTAAAACCCAATGTGAGCTTTTTGTTATGAACCATTATGTTGAACAGACTAAGTACCTTGGATAGGTTGAACTTCCTCGCCATCTCCAAGATATGTTTACTATGCAAGCAAGAGGATGAATCTAGAGATCACCTATTTTTTGAGTGTTCGTTCTCAAAAGAAGTTTAGGCAAGGATCTCAATTCTATGTTCCCCTAACTACTCCTATGACAAAATTACAGATGTTCTAATGGATATCCCAAACTTGCAGAAGTCTAAACATGAGAAGGATATCCTATTACTATTGGTTGCTACATGTGTTTAGAGCATTTGAAATGAAAGGAATAGTAGAAGATTTAGAGATAAGGCTACTTCTCTAAGTTCTATTATTGACCTCACCACTACAAGTATACGGTAACAACTGATCATTAACCAGTTTAACCGATACTGTAGTAGGAGATTGATAAGTATATGGAGATTATAGCCTACATCCTATACTTCTCTAAAGCTTCTCTACTCACAGTAAGCGGGAATTTGCAATAGCTCAATAGCACAACACATGCAGATATCCAATCACAGAATAAGAAGCATTGTAGTTATCAAAAATGCTGAAATCTGGATCAGGTGTTTTATAATTAAATAAGAGTGAAATTGGAAATGCCCTAACAATAGAAGACTTTTAGAAGGCAACACTTATCGATGCTGCAGCTTAGGTGAATTTAGGGGAGAAAAGGATCCTCTGCTCCTGTACCACAACCATTCCAAGGAAGACCCCTGCGAAGATCAGAGGCAGATCGCAAGATTATGTTCAGATAAAAAAGAAAAAACAAAAAAAGAAAACAAAGGAAAAATCAAATCTCCAGAAGGAATAGACCTACCTGAAACACTCCTCTCAAGAGTAAGCCTCCTCGCTGCCAGATATCATCAGATCCAGCAAATAGCAACTTAAAAGTTAATTTCATAGATCTGTCCGAAGAGATAGATTGCAAAAGGAGTAGCAAAGAGTATGAAAATAGAAAGAACTAGCCTAATTGGTGCTCTCCAGCCTACTGACAACGCTAGATCAAGATTTAGAAAGACCCATCTCACCACTGGGGAAGAAGAAAAGGATTAGTGTTCATTGAAAACGCAATCCCTTGATGGAATATTGAAGGAAGAGGATACCTATCAAGATTTGTTGACGCGAGTTGAAAGGAGAACCTCCGGACACCACCAGAGAGCCATTGGACATACCTCCGTTGACAAAGCATGGCCTCCCTCTCGCCATCGCCAACCCTAATTGGATATAGGCTCGAAGATTCGAGAAAGGAGAAGTTTGTTTTGTTTTATCAAGTTATCTTCAGTTATTGTATTAAGACTTTGTTTTGTCCACTTGTGATGTGTTGCCATGTGGCTACTTGCATGAGAATAGCCGGTGTATTTTCAACATATTCAATGAAAATTTTTAAATTTTTCAAAAAAATAGAACTCATCGTTATATCATTTTAGATGGTTTAAACCTGGGTCTATGTTTCAAAGATAATATGCACGTTGCAAGAATTCTCATCCTCTAAAAATATAGACGGTATGTGGAAAAAAGAAGGAAGAAAAAATTAGATTGAAATGTACGTCAAGAATTTTACATTTTTCATGTTATTTAAATTATTTCATACAAATCGAACGTATGGGAAGAAATACAGAAGATTCGATGGCAATTAACACGTAGCGTCCATGTAGTCTACGAGCAAGTCCTTAACAATCCCTCTATCAGGCATTTTCCCTGCAGCTCCATAAATTGGAGCTAGGCCTCCACTTATGGGACCAGGATTCTTTTTCACCTGAGATATGTATAAGAAGTACAAGTGAGACGAACGCTAATGCCACACAAATGCCTAATCCCTCCCCTCTTGGTCCCATAACATTAATGAACTAAAATTATGACAAAAAAAGAAATAAATAATCTCAAGCTTATTGGCATATCCTATGATATGAACTTACAGTCTGTACAGATTCCCTTAAATCTTGGAGGAAGGCCTCAAAAACCGGTACATGTTGAAGAGTAACACAGATGTGAAGGCTGATTTCATCACATTAGCATGGCTTAGTATATTTTAGCATACAACATAATTTCATAAAATAAATGTTCTGAATTAAGTTGACAGACGTCTAGAATGTGGAGAGTCAACTTTCTAAACTATCCATATTTCTATGTGTTCCCAAGAATACAACATTCTTGTAGGACAGAAATACTGACCTGTTAGGTTTCTGTAAGGCATTTAAATGCCAGCCTTTGAATGACATGACGTCGTTGACTTCAAATATGTCTAAAGAATTTGATCCAAATGCCACGATTGTCATTTCTGGCTTTCCAACCACAAATAACTCAGGTATCTCCTTTATTCTGAAACAACAATTTAAACTACCAGCTTCAGTAGCTCAAATTTATTAATACAAACCCAAAGCATAGGTAAACGGTAAATGCAACACATACCTATCCTGTATCTTCTTTGACGTCTCCATTATTGCTTTTGTATTCTCCAAGTACCCTGTAAGATCACACAAAACTACAATTAGCCCAAACACTAAGCATCCACAGGATGTGCAACACAAGAATGGCAAAAACCAACACCTTCTTCCCCCAAAGAAATCATTGCTGCCCAAGCCCCAGCAATCAGATTTCCAGGCCTGCTTCCAGCAATAGTAGGAGAAATATAGAGCCCACCAGACCACTCCGTAACTGCAGCAAAGAGAATAACACATAATTGAAAACCAGAAGTACAAGCTGAAAAATCAGGAAGTCCACAAGATGCCTATTGCAGCAGAAATCCAGACCAAGCTAAGGTCTTGGAATCCATATCCACATCAAGTGGATTAGGAAACAAAGTCATTTCAGGTAGTCCCTGTTAGAGATACCAGAACTCTGTTCCGCACATCAATCATCCAATTTTATCATTCAACAAATTCATTGTTGAAGAAAAGTAAACTTACCCGCCACAAATTGATGCTGTTCGAAAACAGAAGTGACAAAGCACAGACATAGAGTAGCATGTCAAGCCCAAGATGCCATGACAAGAAACTGACATTAGAAAAACTTCCAAGAGAAAGCATCAAATAATGATGTGAAATTACAAAAAACGTAAGTCCTATGATTTCAAAACATTGATTACTATACTAATTAGGCACATGGTCTTCTACGAATTAGCAGCCTAACCACCATTGGAAATAGAACAAACTAAACAACCAATTAATTGACAGAGCAAGACAACATGAATTTAACAACAGTTGCTCAATATCACAGGCTGAATGACAAATGGAAATCAATTTCTAAAGTCAAGGAAAGTTTGTGTAATGTCTCTCTTGTTTCAGCATATATTTTGGACTCCTAATTGGAAACCAAAGAGATATCCACATTTACAAATGATATGCTTTGCAGGAACTTGAACAAAAGCAGAACTAGTCATACCTTTCTAATATCATGATTTCTATACAGAACTATACTGGTTCCTTTCGGAGCTAGACCATATTTATGCACATCCACTGATATTGATGTTACTCCTTTAACAGTAAAATCAAAAGGCGGAATAGGGTACCTAAAAAGAAAAGATTATTGACTACAGTGCATTACAGAAATAAGAAATTTGGAACCAAAAGGACAATCATTAGATTAAAATTCTGTCATACCCAAGCTTACGGGCAAAAGGTAATACAAATCCCCCAAGGCAAAGGTCAACATGGAAACATATCCCATAGCTATAAGCCAACTTCCCAAGCTCCTACAGAATGAATTTCATAAGTTTCAACTGGGAGTTAGAAGAATAGGATAGAACCAAGAATTTCAATGCATGTCGTTGTTAGCATATAATCAATACCAATGTTTCATCTTAAGGAATTCACTTACATCAATTGGATCAATTACGCCATGTGGGAAACCAGGTGCAGATCCAACAATCTGCAAAACCATGATAATAACATCAATCTGATCCAATCTGGAAACTATTTGTCAAGAAAAATAAAGAATACTCCATCCATTCACTGAATGACCATCCATTTACTTTGCAGCCAGCCCCACCTGAAGGACAAAGAAAATGAAATTAATAAACAAGAACCCAGATACATACCAAAATTGTATTCCTGTTAATATGTCGCCTTAACGCTTTCACATCTGCAAGAAATTCCTTATTCACTGGTACACGCCAAAGCTTAATATTAAAATATTGCGCTGCCTTGTCATATGCTGAGTGTCCAGATTCAGGTATGATCCTATGCTTGGGAAGAAATCAATTAAAGTTACTTTTATGATGACAAATGGACAACGAAAATAACAATCAAATACGGAGAAATGGGAAAAGCATACATTTCAGGGTTTGTAATTCCCTTCTTTGCCTTCATGTAGTCACGAGATGTCTTGACAGCTAATAATATACTCTCAGTCCCTCCTGAAGTCATGTTTCCACATACTTCTCCTCCAGAAGACTTTTCCTTGCTACCAAGTAGTGAGGCCGTCATTGCAACAACTTCTGCCTCAAAACGTGCTACACTTTGGAATATGTCCGAATGCAGTGGATTGGTATGTGCAAACCTGAATAGAATTCCAATAAAATGTTGGGAGATTAGGGTTCAACCAAATGAGAAAACATAAGACCTGCTATTTTGTGGTTTGTGACAAAATAAGTATATAGAAAGCATTACTAACATTGAACATGCCTCATTTATCAGAGAAAAATGTCCTTCAGCTTCATTTCCTCCTATGTACCTGCCAAGAACATGGAAAAGAGAAAATTGGTATACGACTGAAACTATATAAAAATAAAGAATTTTATTGATCTGAAAGCAAACGGTATTTAAGTATGCAACCAAAAGTAATAACTGCAAAACTTACACTGCACCAGAGCATTTTCCTTGCCAAGCTGCATCATTCTTTTTTTCTTCGTTCATTTTTTCTAAAACACTGACCCCTAAGCCTTCCCTTGGCAGTTCTGATCTCCATGATTCTCTCTTAGATTTATTGCCAGATTGCAGTTGATCCACTACCTGCGCGTTTAGCAGGCAAGAAAGACATTAGCCTGATTACAATTACGAATTTTGAGCAAGGGGCATAGCGTTATCTGTCTGCAAATAAGTCGTGAGGTATCTGGGGCTAGAATACCACTTTCATAAGTGTCCTAATTGTTTATAATCATTTACGGACTCTGAAGTTGCAAAATCACATACGAACTAACACTTCTTTTATCTTCTCTGCACTTGCATATTTGATGATCAACGGCTCAATGTCAGCCTTTAAGGGACATACGATATCTAGGCAACAATTCTGTCCCATATACAAACTTTATACTTTCAGTTTAACACCAAGTAATTCACCATGTAACAAGCCAGTTACATCGCCCATTAAGCATATGTAAGACAACAACTTGGCAATATGTATAAAATCCAGTTGGAAACTTTCAACAAGGATGTGTTGATGTACAGTAAAACAAAAAGACTGAATCCCAAACTGGGTATTGATTGCTAACTTCAACTTCAATGTTGTTTTACTTTTCATAATTAATTCCCTCGTCAGTCCTTGTTCAACTACTCTGCAGCACTGCTTACGCCCATTAAATGCACTCCGAGTAAACATCAGTGCAATAACATAGGACTGACCCACAAATAGAAAAAACAGAATATAAATTCTTTGCAGGAATTACAAATAATGTTTTTTTTAATGAAAAGGAACTATCATATATAATGTCCTCACCTTCTGTTTTTCTTTCTGGATATGGCTATTCGCGCCAGGCACCAACCTTTCAATATCGAAAAACAAAGAAAAGCCCATCATCAATATTTAGAAATATCTACAAAGTGCTTGGTAAAAAATTTGAGAAATAAATCGGACGTCGATTATACTTACTTGACAAGGGTTGCAAGAAATCCAATAATACTGGGCTTGAATCCATTTTGATGAACGAACGCTATAAGCAACTGAAAAGCTCGCGCAAAGAAGAACGTGAGTAGAGGGGCGAGAACCAGAGCCAGAGGCTCGTACTCCGACAGAAACGAATTCGCAGAAGCTCGAAAGCCACTTAACAACGATTTTAAATCCAAAGCATGCATTTTTTTTCTCACAGCAACAGAATTGGAACAAAACAGACTCACTTGGGTAATTACAGATTGGATTAGGCTCATATATGGTAGGGAAAGAGAGAGGGGTGCACGCTGTTAGGTTAAGTTTGGATGGCGTGCAAGGCTCGTATGTTGTATGGGATCAGATCCTCTGTTTGCTTGTATAGTTGTAATTGGCGGGCGGGGTTAGCGAGGTTGCATCAGCTGTCTATGACTCTTATGTATATTGATTGATGTCTTTCGTAGATGGGTATCGCTTAAGATTGAATTGGTACGGGATTTGTGTTCACATTAGCCTTTGGTTTATCAACCAATATTTGTGCTTTAGATAAGTGGAAATGGTGTTTAAGAATTCCCACTTTCCTCTGCATTTAACGCTTTCGTTCTATGTTTGACTGTGATTTGGGCTAAAAGCGGAAAGCTTCTCTTGCTCTTCTTCGTTCCTATAACAAAAAAAGTGAATGTGCGCAAACACTGAAGCTTTTAAGGTTTGTTTTAGTACAAATATCCTTTGGCGCAGGCTCGGATTTCGTATCGAGTTGTGTGCGGTACATGGATGCATCTGGATTTTAACATAAATACCACAGATTACCATAGTTGATTATAGAAAAACAGAATAACCCTTATTTCATTGAAAATACAATTATGCTATAATTTGTCTCTTTCCTCGACAATTGTAAAGCAAGCGATAGAGACAAATTTTCTTCCACCTTTCATTAACCCAGTTTAACTAAATAGCTATTTGTAGAATGGCTTGTCAGGGCAAAAAGTTATTAAGAGCGTTTTCTTAAAACCCGATTAGAAAATTCTGTTTCTGAAACGTAAAATTTGTACCGAAAGAAAATAATGAAAAATGCCAGTGTGCTTGCGTTTTTTTTTTTTTTTTTAAGTTGTATACTTAGTAACTTATTTCTTGTACTTGATATTATTTTTAGAATTTATTTAATTTTTACTTGAAAAGTAAATATATTTGTTTTTAGTGATTCTTTTGTAATAAGTAGAGGCAATGTTAATATAAATAGCACAAATCTTACATATCCATATAAGTAAGTTTGAGAGAAGGTTGATGGAAAAATGGTAAATGTTCGAAGGTAACCAATAGTATTAACAAACTACTATAGTTTCTTGTCAGTATTCTAAATCAAATTTAAAGGAGCATAAAATTCAATCGATTTTAAAAAATCAAATTGAATCGATCAGTTCAATCAAAAACAATATGAACCACTAATTGTTTGGTTCAATTTTATTTTATAACTTATTTATATAAAAAAATCACCCAGTTTATTAATGAATTTGCCAGTTTACCAGTGAATCAATCAAAACAAGTCAATTCTATATAATTTCATAAATCAAAACTATTCAACTATTTTCACTTCACTCTTTACACTTTACCATCTTCTTTTCTCAGTTCTCAACTTCTCTTCGCATCATTTTTTGAGCAAAGCACGAGGATTGCAAACTAAGAATCTTTAACAGGTTTTGCACTGACTAGAATAGTCCATTAATGTACTAAAAGAATCCTAGGAATGTTGGTTCTTTCATCCTGGGCATGGGAAGGGTATTGACATTCTGGTTCCTTTATCTTAAACTAAGGCCGGTGATTTATATGATGCTCAGAAGGATCGTTGCATTTGCATGTATCCATTAATAGGAGATGCTTTTACTGTATTCATTTTTTCCTTGCCCAAGGGTACATGTTCCAACATTAAATATAAAAAACTACGAGGACAAATGGGAAGCCTCATTTTAGTTGAAAATCTCCCCAATCTACTTCAAGAAGAGGTGGTTTGCTTTTAGCTTCCTTTAGGTATTATTAGGATTTTGGTGCTCTGCTCCCAAAAAGTGTTTTCAAGGTAAAAGAGTCTGCTTATCTCTATATGATGCTATCGATTCTTTGCATGCATCCATGAACAGGAGATGTTTTTACTATACTCATTTTTTCCTTGCCTGAAAGTACATGGTCCATCTTTGTTTTTCTTTAATTTTGTTGTTTAATACCTCAGTGACAGCGCGTATTAAGTGGACTGCAAAATTTACCTAACTCTGCATACTAAAAACTTGTAGATGTGGTGAGTCGGGATCGAATACATAGGGAATGCTTGGTTAATTTTCGTAATGAAAATAATCAATGCAAAGGAAATAAAAGGAGGTTTTGAGTTTGAAGCAATTGAGAAAATAAAGTAAACTTAAACTAATAAGAACAAATTATAGAAAACAATCAAAAATGATAAAAGTGATGAATATATGTGAAACCCGGTTCTCGAATCAATCTCAGCCTACACACGATTAATCATCTTTCATTGTTATAATGCTTTCACATCTCTCCTAGAACTATTGATCGTAGACTGACAACAAGCTCAGTCAATATGGTTTTTCCTTAGGTTATGTTTAATTAAGATATGATCCCTTAATTAAACCCAACTATCGAATAACTTAGAATACACTCTCTAAATTTAATTGGGCATCCGCATTATGATATGGAAAACGGATTAATCTAAGCAACAACCACATAAGCTCGGGTTATTTAACCTATGTTAGGTTATCCCTAATGATTTGAAACCATTAGTTATTACAAATAAATCTTAATATAACAATTACGGATTTTTATCTTTCTTCATTTTTTGTCATTTTCTTGTTTCATCTTCATTCTAATCCTTCTCCTTCTTGCTCCATGAAGAAAATAGAATATGAATGTCGAGAAGAAGGCTCAATAAGTATGCTTTCGGCTCACTTTAGCTATTATGCTTCCAAATTGTACCTAAAATCAAATATGAACTAAAGTGAGTGTCTTAAGCTTTCTGAGGTACTAATTACTAAGTGCCATGAATTAGATGTATCAATAATTAAGCACATGTCAAGTTCTCCCACACTTAGCTTTTGACCCTCCTCAAGCAAATCATCAAAATAAAAGTCACAAAACAAAAACACTTACTCAATTTTCATATTTCCCAAGAATAGATAATCATAAGCAAAGATGAATAACTTTTAAAAAAACATAGCAAGGACTTAACATTTAAAGCTTTTTCTCATGATCAATCAACATTCATCACCTTTAGAACCTGAGCAATCTAGAGATAGACTTGGACAAAATGTGTTTAAACAAGATATATCTACAGGTACACTCAATCACCATTAATGATCGTAACAATCCACAACTTTACATATCATTTCATTTCTCCACCACTAAAAGTCACATGCATAATCATGAATCAAAGGAATTTTCTAGGATTGTAATATGGGCAAGGATAAGGTGAGATGTATTTAGGGTAATGTGACATAAAAACCATCAAGCTAATGAAGCAAAAGTAACACTCGATGAGATATCAAGTGAACAAGTTAACATTCATTCAAAACTGGGCACCATGAGCTATAGTGAATGCAACAATTATATTTCACAACTCAATTAAGCTCTCACACCATACCACATAAACATAACACAAAGAGTGCTCCATCTAAAACAACATCTGCCTCATATGCAATATATTGAAACCACCCATTCAATACAACCTAAGGAGGAGAAACCAGTAATTAATAACTTTTCAAATCAATTGTATTTCCTCCTTGATACTTTTATCCAAACTCACAATTTTTTTTATGTTTTTTCTTTTCTCTTTTT
The DNA here is from genome assembly GCA_025504915.1 of Erythroxylum reticulatum. Classification (NCBI taxonomy): domain Eukaryota; kingdom Viridiplantae; phylum Streptophyta; class Magnoliopsida; order Malpighiales; family Erythroxylaceae; genus Erythroxylum; species Erythroxylum reticulatum. Next base: position 7,610,922 of record JANSVA010000001.1, on the reverse strand, counting down.
CTTCCTTTTTTTTTCAAATATAACGGTGAAAGATGCTACATTAACATAGGAATTCATAACATGGCATTTTAACAAATATATCCAACCCATAGGTATGCACACCCTCACATTTAGGCTTTTGTACAATCATAGTCATCAACAATTAACAAATGCTCCTCTAGCTTTAAAGCTTGGGTAGGACATTTGGTTAGGTTTAAAATCATGTAATGTGGTTTATACAAAAGGAAAGACTAATAAAGCTCAAAGGGGATTAACAAAGAAAAATTCATATAAATGGCAGACTATTTGGCTAATGTAGCTCGTAAACAATGAAGAATGCCTAATCATTTTCATGATAATGCATGTGATAAAAATGTAGTCTTCAATAGAAAATCAAAACAAAGTCAGGATACACATGTCATGAAGGTCGCATATAACAAAAGACAGTGAGATTGATATGGATGTATCAGTCTAATATGACTCAAAATCTCACTAGTTTCTGCTTACCACTAGTCACCACTCTTATAAGGATAATGCACATTAACCAATTACAAAAGAAAAAGTATATGCTAAAGTTGCCACGAATTTTTCTAGTCAGTTCACACTAATTATGACTATATAATCTTAAAGGCAATAAAAAATAAGAAAATTTTTGATTTTGATTGTTTGATTTTGAAAACTGCCTAAGAAGCCACATAAGCAACAATTAAGCTCAAAAAATGCATAAAAACTAAGATCTCCACCCCCACATTTAAAACTTACATTATTCCCAATGTAACATCAAATGCAAGAAATAGAGAATTTAACCAAAATAGAAAATGCGAAAATTTTAATAAACAAAAATTGACTTACCTTAGGTTGCCTCCCAAGCAGTGCCTTTGTTTATTGTCATTGGCTCTACTCTATATTGCTCACATCAAGTGACGAAATTTTTATCTCCAAGAATCACAACTTTGGCCTTTTCCACTTGAACTTCATCCGAGCAAAGCTTGAGTCGATGACCACTTACTTTTAATGTCTTTCCGATTATTAAACTTTTGATTTCTACTATACCACAAGGAAGAACATTAATTATCACAAAAGGATCAACCCAATAAGGACGACATTTATGCGGAAGCAATTTATGTTTAGCGCAATAAAGAAGCACTTTTTGACCAATGATAAAGCTTTTTGGCAAGACATTAAAAGCTTTGGTCTTCTCTTTTGTAGAAATTACTTCTTGTTTATTTATATGTTTCTGTTTACAATCTTCCTGCAATGAAAGGTCAATCAAATTAATTGGCAAAACATAGTGGTCATTATAGGAGTGCTTGTTGATTAACATAAAAAAGATTGAAATGAGTAATTTCCCCATCGAATTCCATCATGAGAGTATCCTTATGAACATCTATCTTAGTTTGGGTCATGTTGAGAAACAACCTCCCTAGTAAAATAGGTATTGGGTTATGGAAAGTTTCATCATTCATGTCAACCACATAAAAGTCAGTAAGAAATATTAGCTTATTCACTTGCACAAGCACATCCTTAATCACCCCTATCTAGGTAAGCATTAGAACGATCAGTCAATTATAAGGTAAAACTAGTTTCTTTTAATGGCCCTAAATTTAAAGAAGCATATATGGAACGAGGCATAACATTAATCGATGCTCCTAAATCTAGCATGGCTTGTTTAATCTCAATATTACCAAATTTACAAGGAATAGTAAACATGTCTAGGTCCTTACACTTAGGAGGTATTTTCTTTTTGAAAAATGCCAGAAAAGTTTCACTCATTCTAATCATTTCATTAACTCTTAACCTTCTCTTGATCGTACATAATTCCTTAAAGGAATTTTGTATACCTTGGCACTTACTTGATCACTTCCAGATCTCTTTATCCTTGTCCTCCTTATTTAACTCTGCTAACCTGCTAGAAAAAGGTGGATGATTAGTCTTTTCAATAATGGGGAATTTAACATTTAAATTTGAGCTTGATGACATATCCCATTCTTCTTCGAGCTCCCTGTCAATTTCTTCTTCATTAGCCATCCCTTGAGTAATTTTTTTAAGGTCCTCAAGCCTCCTACCACTCCTCAAGGTGATTGCACTAATATTCTTCACATTCATCTCTGATTATGATGGCAATTGTCCTCCACTTTGTGACTCTAGATGGCCAATCCTTACTGTCATCTGATCCATTTCTCGTTCTAAGTTTTGGAAGCTTAATTTTACTTCTTGTTGAAATTTTAGAGTATTATTAGCAATGGAATTAATCAAATCTTCCAAAGATGTATATGAATTCGAGGAAGAAGCTTGTGGTTTTGGTTCGAATTGTTGCAGTCCTAGTGGTCAATTTGGGAAGTAGTTTTATTGCCTATTTACCCTATAATTCAAGTTGGTATGATCCCTCCAGCCTGGGTTATATGTCTAGAAATATAGGATGTACTAGTTAGGAAAATTCCCTCCTACAGCATTCACGTACTCCATACTTCCCTCTTGTAGTATCAGGCACTCATCAATCAGATGACGTGTGTTTACACATATTCCACGCCTTTACTGTGCCTATCCAACTGCAAGTTTTCTAACAAAAGATGTTTAATCATCTAAACTTTGTTCGATGGATGAATTATTTACCTCGTTCACACGATGAACATCTTTGCAAGTGTCGAATTGTTGAGTGTTAGTGGCCATTCGCTTAATTAAAATACAATCCTCCATAGGTGTCTTTTCACACAATGTTCCACCGCTCGCTGCATCAACCAAACTCCTCTCCATTACAATCCCTCATAGATATAATAGATAAGGAGTTGTTCGGGTATGTTATGATGGGGATAGCTGGAGCACAACTTCTTAAAGCATTCCCAATACTCATAAAGGGACTCTCCATTATGTTGCTTTATGCCATAGATTTCCTTCTGAATACTCACTGTCTTTGATGCTAGAAAATAATTTTCCAAGAATAGCCCCTTCATATCTATCCACTTGTTTATACTCCCAGGAGGTAGATCAAACAACTAGTTCTTTGCTGCATCTTTAAGTGAGAATGGAAAAGCCTTCAATATGATTTTCTCACCTGTCACCCCTGGAGGCTTCATGCTTAAACAAACAACATCAAGCTACTTGAGACGCTTATACACATCCTCACCTACAAAGACATGCAAAATTAGGCAGCTAATGTATTAATCCATACTTAAGTTCAAAGATAACATGCTAAGCATAATTACTAAATGTAATGCATAAAGGCCTTTGGGTTAAGTTTGGTGTAGCAAAATCCTGTAGTGTTCTTGGATTTGCCATTTTCTTCAAATTCAAATACTTGTTCTACTCCCAAAGTTGTTTTTGCTTCCCTTCGTAACCTCTGCAATGTCCTTTCGATCTCTGGATCAAGTTGTTTAGGTTCTCCATGAGGAGATCTTATCACTACCATACACCAACACCAACAAATGTTTAAAAATTAATAAATAACGAAAAGAAATAATTATAAACAAATATATATACAAATCACCATTTAAAATAAAAAATCAAATCAGCACATTCTCCAACAAAGGCACCAAAATTTGACAGTGTATGCTAAGTGCACTGTAAAATTGACCTAACTCTGCATATTAAAAACTTGCAGATGTGGTGAGTCGGGATCGTATCCACAAGGAATGTTTGATTAATTTTCGTAATGAAAATAATCAACGCAAAAGAAATGAAAAGGGGGGCTTTGAGTTGAAGCAATTAAGAAAATAAAGTAAACTTAAACTAACAAGAAAAAATTATAGAAAAGTGTCAAAAATGATAAAAGTGATGAATATCTGTGAAACTCGATTCTCGGATCAATCTCGGCCTACACATGATTAAACATCTTTCGTTGTTATAATGCTTTCACATCTCTCCTAGAATTATTAGTCATAGACTAATGACAAGCTCTGTTAATCCCAATTTTTACTTAGGTTGTGTTTAATTAAGATACGATCATTAATTAAACCTAACTATTGAATAACCTAAAATACACTCTTTAGATTTAATTGGGCAATCGCATTATGATATGGAAAATAAACCAATCTAAGCAATAACCATATAAGCTTGAGTCATTTAACCTAGATTAAGTTATCCCTAATGATTCAAAACCATTAGTTGCCACAAATGAATCTCAATATAATAATTACTGATTATATTAAGTATTCTAGGAATGAATCCAAATACAACAATTACAGATTGTATTAATGATTCTAGCAATAGGTTCACAATATAAACAATCTAACGATAACGAGAGTAGAATTAATCATACATGAATACCTAAATTGATTAAGCCAATCATAAACTAAATAATTCCCAGAGAGAGATTCAATATTAAACAAAGATAAGATAAGCTTAACCGTGCACTTTAGGCATTGATTTCACCTTCGAATCGATGTTGGGAAGTTAGCCTTCCATCTTCTTTATGAGTCTCCAAGAAGTAGTTTCTATTACCTCCATTCTTGTTGAAAACCGAAGAGAAAAACAAAGAAAAACCTGTTCTTTACGCATATGCTTCTATCGTCAAAAAATAGTCCCTTTATAGTGAAAAACTAGGTTAAAAATAGGACAAGTGGCAAGTTATGGGCTTGACTTAGTGTGTCACACCCATGACACAATTGTCATGGTCGTGAGACACATCTTATGGCCATGATTTTTTCATTCTTCATTCTTTAAGCATTTTCTTGTTTCATCTTCATTCTAATCCTTCTCCTTCTTGCTCCATGAAGACAATAGAGTATGAATTTCGAGAAGATGGCTCAACACGTATTGTTTCAACTCACATTAGCTATTATGCTTCCAAATTATACCTAAAATCAAATATAAACTAAACTGAATGTCTTAAGCATTCTAAAGCATTAATCATTAAGTGTCATGAATTAAATGTATCAACAATTAAGCACATATCACTCAGCTTGTCATGTCGAGTTGGTTGCTACCATTTGATCAAATAGAAATATAGCCAGCACTCAATAGTCTCATTATGAAATTGATGAAATCCAAATGAGAAATGAAAATTTATTAGTTGTATGTAACTACCTGGCCCGTAACCTATTTATGACTATAGTTGATTCATTTTAAAAGGATTTAATTATCGGATAGCTGGTCCAATCATTTGGATTAATCAAAAGATCTTTGCAATTGTAATGTCTCTAATAAGATTAAGATTTTTTATCATTTCTTGTATATTATTAGAATATGTTTCATGCACAAACTTTAAGATTCAACAGTTAAACATGTATATGTAAACTTATTTACCATTCGAAGGCAATATTTTGTGGCTTTAATTGGAACTGTTATTTTAAGTTTTATGTTATATTCAAATTTATTTTAAATTGTTAGATTTGATTTATTATTAGTTCAATATATAATAATAGACAATAGTGTACTTTTTATTTCAATAAAATATTTTATTTTTACTTATTCTTATCATTTTTACTTCTTGTTTATTATATACCAGTTTTATAATAAATAAGTAGGAGGAGGAGGAGGAGCAGTAGTAGTAGTTGGAGGAGTAGCAGTAGCAGTAGGAATAGTGGTAGTAGTTATAGTAGTAGTTGTAGTAATAGTAGTAACAGCAGTAAGTAGTTATGGTAGTAATAGTGGTAGTAGTGTCGGTAGTAATAGTAGTAGGAGTGGTAATAGTAGTAGTTGTTGTAGTAGTAGTAATAGTCATAGTAATAGGAGGAGGAGAAGGAGGAGTAGAAGCATTATTAGTAGTAGTAGAAATAGTAGGGGGAGGAGGATGAGGAGTAGCAGCAGT
>JANSVA010000001.1:7588730-7605097 GCA_025504915.1 Erythroxylum reticulatum | reverse complement strand
AGATTAAATTAATTCCGGGCTTATTGGAGCTTGAATTATATAAGTCCAATTAGATTCTCCATTTGGCTTCTAGGAAGGTTATCAAGCAAAGTAAGAAATACAAATAGAGGTTTTAAAGCCTATGATTGAATGTTGGGCTTACTTTAATTAATTGTTAATTATAGGCATATATGAACATTTAAAAATTGTCTAGGCTTTGGTTTAATTTGATTAATTAAATTAAAAAATTTATTAAAGATAAATGGAGGTAGAATTTTGGTTTTAATGGGTTAAATGTGCAACTGCACATTTAGCATTGGTTTGCTACATTTAAGATCGTTTTCTAACATGCTTTATCATCATTAAATGGAATAATAACCTTACCATTAAATGATTTAATGGTGGTCTTTTAATGATAATATGTAACCTATTAGCATTCATTGGATTAAAGAAGAAAGAGGTGCATTTAATGGACCATCTTCCTTCTTTCATCACAAAACAGAAATTGTTATGTATTTTTATGTTAATGGTCTTTTCATATAGCCATCTTAAAATAAATGAGAAGAGCCTCATTTATTGGCTTCTTTAAGATTGATTAAGGAAGGAGGTGATGCATTGAATGCACTTCACTTCTTCCTTTTGAGAGTTAACCGAAATTGAGAAGTAGTGTGAAGGTGTTGTTGCATTTTTTATTCTCTATATCCTATCTTGCATGGTATATCCGAAAATTGCTTAAGAGGTGTCTCATCTTTGGCTCCATTCTTCTATGGAAAATCTCTTCAAGTGTTTCTGCTCCTTTCCCACTAAAGGATCTTGTTAACCTAGTTATCCAAGGAAAAGAAGTGGTAGATTAGATTGGTCGAGAATATAATAATGAGAAGAGGATACATCACCTTGGAGTGGATACATTGCCGAGGATAGGATAGCATATCGAGGAGTTAAAGCTGTAGTGAAGGAGTCGATAATGCAAATGTTATCCTTATACTGTATCATGTACGGCTATGCATGTTGATTTAGTTATATTGCTTACGCTGCAATTTTGATTTCTAAAAAGTTTTGAAATCTACCGTTTTATCCAAATCGTGCATGCTTTATTTTCTGATCCAACAATTGGTATCAAAGTTAGGTTTCTTATGCATAAGTTCAGTTCCTATATGTGATGCATGGGTTGGCAATCATTTTTGTATGTTGCATATTTTTATATGATAGAAATATATATGGTGTATGTTTTGCTCTTTTGGTTGTTTATAGATTCTAAAGTTACCTTGTAAGTTTTGTTCATTTGGTTTGTAACAAGAAGGGTGGCCTATCATCGTCATGTTTCCTCCTTGGTTTCATATTTATGTTTTCTTTGATTATGTAATGCAAAAAATTATGTAATGATGAAGATGAAGAAGCCATAGATGAAGAAATGAAGAGGTAGGGTTTCGGTTTTGTTTAAAGTGTATTGGCAAAGTTTCAGTTGTTAGAAAACCAAAGTGCTGGAATTTTGTGTTGACAAATATTCGGTTTTATGACACAATAAGTTTCAGTTTTGATTAAAAATAGGTGATGGGTTTTTTGTTTCATATAGACAAGTTTCGGCTTTGATGAAAAATAAGTGCTGAATTTTTTGTTTCATATGGGAAAAGTTTCGGTTTTGATGAAAAACTAGTGCTGGAATTTTTGTTTTTCAAAGTGACAAATTTGTTTTTATGAAAATCAAAACTTTGTTGCAAAAGAAAGCCATTACACACTTTTTATCAAATGGGTTAGGTCATGTGAGCGAAGAGTTCAAAGCGGAAGATCCAAGTCCAAGAAGAAATCGTTGGGCCTAAATGCCTTGTAATTGTTTTTATGTTTCTAGGATGGACAATTAAAAGTGGCTTATTAGTTCATGTGATATATGGATAAATGAATCCAAATAATATGTGATATTATGTGATTGCAGGTCATTTAGAAAATTGCCAACCATAGGCTTTGCCATGCATTCATTATGTATGAGATATATAATGAAACAATATAGGATGGATAATAAATATCATCCAGACAAGATGATATTTAATAAAACTTAAAGCCCAAAAAGATTGAGTGGGAGAGGATGCTCAAGTGAGAGTCCACAGTCTCCATATGATGGCTCATTTTGCATGTGGTGAAGTGTACTCCCACTGGAGGGCATGAATCTTAGATCTTGCATGGTTTGGGTCTCCTTAAAGATAAGTCCATTTATTAGTAGCAGATATGACCTCCCATTTGAGGCATAGTTTATAAGTACCTTTAGTGGATGAATCAAATGGTTACACACTAAACATATTTTATTAATAACTTGCTTATCGTAGCTCTGTTGGTAAACGTATGGACCAAATGATGACGCTTCTTGAAAAGTTAGGCATGAAGATACTTGGTAGCTTTTTCAGTGGGAGGGTTCTAGTTTTTCTTTTAATGTATAAGATGGTCCACTGTCACTTAATCCATTATAAATAAGAAAAATAACCGTTGTATAATTTTTTAAATTTTTTAAGTTTGTTAATTTTATCATCATGCATACATGCATCATGATTTTATACAAAGTTCCAATATTGTTGACTAGTATGCTCATGTTTTAATAATTTATTTTTCCAGACATAATCACCACAAAATGAATCCACTCAGTTTGATCTTAAAAAATAACAAATTGAAAAATAGAGAGAATTTTAATGAATGGAGACGTAACCTTGACATTGTTCTTCAATATGAATAAATTTCATGAGTATTCATTAAAAATGAGCCTACACCTTCGGGTGGAGATACAACTCCTGAGCTAGTCCAACAATATAAGCGATGGAAGAATGCTAATAAGACTACCAAGTATTATATTCTAGCTTTTGTCAGTGGCATATTAAAACTGCTAGTGCAATGGTCCATCACCTACATGAGATGCTTGGTGTGAGGACTAGGTCTACAAGGGTGAAAGTTATCCAAACCTTTCACAATCTTAGACAAAAACTTGGTGAACTAGTGCGGGATTACATGCTTAAGGTAATCTCTGCGATCACTGAGGCTGAGGTCACTGAGGCTGAGATGCATGGGGCAGATATGGATGCGGACACGCAAATGATTATGATCATCAATAGCTTAAACTCTTCTTTTCAGTTGTTTAAGTTACACTAGGAGCTCAATAGCAAGGATTACACCTTGAGTGAGTTGATGAATAGCCTCCAAAGTATGGAGGAGATATTAAATATCAAGGCTCATGGGTCAGAAGCTAATGTAGCATCTCCTTCTAAGCCCAAGGGTAAGGGCAAGCATAAGAAGAAGGGTCTAACGAAAAAGTAGGCCCAAACAGGGGTCAAAGACCAACCGATGAAAAAGAAGGCCAAATAGAACATCAAGGGAAAGTGTTTCCACTGTGATCAGATGGGCCATTGGAAAAGAAACTGTCCCGTCTACCTTGAGTCCCTCAAAAGCAAAAAGATATGGGTTTCCTAAGTTTGTTAGGAACTAGAACTGTGGCAAATTTATCTGATTCTTGGATATTAGATTCAGGAGCTACTAACTATGTTTGTAATTCTTTGCAAGGGTTCCAATAAAGGAAAAGACTACCTAAAGGCCAATTTCAAGCCAAGATAGCAGATGGATCCTATGTTTTAGCAGGATCAGTGGGAGTAGTTGTCTTGGACTTTCTTAGTGGTATAGGTTATATTTAAAGAATGTTTATTACATGACAATGATTGTAAGGAACATGATTTCTGTTTTTTATCTAATAAAATCTAGTTATTCCTTATATTTTAAAAATGTTGTTTCAGTATATGATAAGAAGGATTTTGTTTGTAATGCAATAATAAAACAGGGATTGTTCTTTATAGAACCTAAGACAAGCTCACTAAACGCCACAAAATTTATAAAACCAAGACAATTCAATGTCTCTAGCATTAATTCAAATATCTGTGGCACTTAAGAATAGGTCATACCAATTAGAAAAGACTTGACAGGTTAGTAAAGGATGAGATCCTTATAAGCTTGGATAATGACACATTACACACCTATGAATCTTGTATTAAAGGGACCAAAGTCTCATTTCCTTCTAAAGGAAACAGATCTGAATCCATGTTAGACTTGGTACATCCTAATGTGTGTGGGCCCATAAATGTACAAACTAGAGGGGGTTATGAATATTTCATAACCTTTATAGATGATTACTCTAGACATGGCTATTTGTATTTGATGCATAAAAAGAGTGAGTCCTTTGAAAAGTTTAAAGAATTCAAAGCTGAAGCTGAGAAGCAGCTAGGTAAGCCATTAAAAAAACTTCGATCAGATCAAGGGGGTGAGTACTTATCTGGAGAGTTCTAGCAATATTTAATTAACAATGCAATAGTTTCTAATTTGTTAGCTCCTCGAACACCTCAACAGAATGTTGTAGCTGAGAGGAGAAATATGACTCTTTTGGAAATGGTAAGATCAATGATGTCCTATGCTAGCCTTCCAAAATCGTTATGGGGATATGTCATACAAGAGGCAACCTATCTTTTTAACTTTGCTCCATCCAAATCGGTGCCTAAAACACATAGGGAGTTATAGACTGGTCAAGTGCCTTCATTAAGGCACTTAAGGATTTGGGGCTGCCCAGCCCATGTTCTAAGGCCTGAATTCAAAAAGATGTAACCAAGATCAGAAGTATGTTTATTTTTAGATATCCTTTAGGTACTCAAGGGTACTATTTTTACAGTCCTTAGGATAGAAAGGTATTTATATCAAAAAATGTAACATTCCTTAAGGAAGATTTTACGAGAAATCACAAAGAAAGAAGTGAGGTAATACTCAAAGAGTTAGCTATTTCATCCAAATTAAGCGTTGATTTGGATATAGTAGAGCAAGATGTCGAATTGGATTCAAGAGTTGAATCGAAAGAACATCCTGAACATCAAGTAATGCCTAGACATAGTGGGAGGGTTGTGAGATAACCAAACAGGTATCTAAATATATAAGAAGGCATTATAGCCATCTCAGACTAAGAAGAAACATATCTCATTACTTATACACAGGCTATTAATGATGTTGATGCAGAAAAATGGCTCAAGACGATGGAATCGAAAATAGATTCCATGTACGCCAATGAAGTCTAGATCATTGTAGATCTACCACCAGATGTAAAAGCTATAGGGTGTAAATGGATCTACAAAAGGAAAAGAGGATCAGATGGGAAGGTAGAGACCTTTAAAGCTAGATTGGTAGCTAAAGGCTATACTCAAAATGATGGTATAAACTATGAAGAGACATTTTCCATTATAATTCTTTTAGCCATAGTAACCTATTTCGATTATGAAATATGAAAAATTGATGTCAATACTGCAATTCTTAATGGAGATCTTAAGGAGACCATTTATATGGCTCAACCAGAAGGATTCATTAAGCCAGGTACTGAGCATAAGGTGTGCAAATTACAGAGGTCCATTTATGGGCTTAAGCAAGCATCTAGGTCTTGGAACATTAGGTTTGATAAGTCTATCAAAACTTATGGGTTCATACAAAACTAAGATGAGCCTTGTGTCTATAAAAGGATACAAGAAGGCAAGTTACTTTTCTAATCTTGTATGTTGATGACATTTTACTTAATGGGAATGATGTAGGAATGTTATCTACAGTTAAGGGATGGCTGAACGAATAGTTCTCAATGAAGGGTTTAGGAGAGGCTACCTATGTTCTAGCGATCAAACTTATAAGAGATCGTAAGAACAAACTGATAGCCTTGTCTCAAATAATCTACATTAAGAACATGCTCAACAAGTTTGTCAGGCAAGATTCCAAGAGAGGTTTCACACCTACTAGACATGGAATCAAACTTTTAAAGGAGCAAGCACCTAAGACCTAAGAGGAGGTCGAACATATGCGTAACATGCCATATGCTTCGACAGTTGGAAGTTTAATGTATCTTATGCTTTGCACTAGAACGAATATCTATTATGCAGTAGGACTGGTAAGTAGATTTCAGTCCAGTCTAGAAATGGAGTATTGGATTGCGGTGAAGTGCATATTGAAGTATCTTCATAGGGCGAACAACTTAATGCTTGTTTACTCTGGAAGTGACCTTATTTTGACAGGATATACAGATTCTGATTTTCAATCAGATGTTGATTCAAGGAAATCAACTTCTGGTTCAATATTTGTTTTAGGAGGTGGTGCTATAGCCTAGAGGAGTATCAAGCAATCTTGTGTTGCTGATTTGACTATAGAGGCTGAGTATGTTGTTGCTTGTGAAGTAGCAAAAGAAGCAGTCTACCTTCACAAGTTCCTAAATGATTTGGAGGTGGTTCTTAAGGCAAAAAAGATCATTACACTTTATTATGATAATAGTGGGGTAGTGGATAATTCTAAAGAACCTCAGAACCATAAAGCTGGCAAACCTATTGAGAGAAAATGTCATCTCATAAGGGAGATAATACAACGTGGTAAGATGAATGTGGTAAAGATTCCCACATAGCAAAACCTTGCTGATCCGTTTATGAAGACACTGTCTCAAAAGTGTTTTAAGGGTCATCTAGCAGGGATGGGAATGAGGGATATGTCAAACTTGCTTTAGGGCAAGTGGGAGATTGTTGGATTTATGTAAATATAGTGCCCTGGAAAGCAAGTGTATTTAATTATAACTTAAATTTTCTTCTAGTTACTTTTGTAATGAAAATATTTATTATTAATGAAACAAAAGAGTTTGGTTTTTATAAACATTATATATTTAGTCATAAGGTAACGCGATTCTTTTGTAAGTAACGTACATATATATAGAGATGTATGGGAAATATGTATATTATAAGAATATAAAATAATGGATTCACATTTAAATAATCAAATTGGTCGCTTAATTATAGTTTAGACTATAGTGTTACGATTTATCTCCATGAAAGTAAAAGAGTTTACTTCAAGCGAATGACGAGTTTCATATCATGATAGTAGTTGACTATCAATAATGGCACTATTAAATGAATCTAGAATCAAGTATGTTTTAAAGAATAATGTAAGTCATTACTTTAATCTTAAAACAGACAACTTAAGCATTCGTTTATTATGGACCACAATCTTGATGAGTGGTGAACTCATATGTGTTTCATTATAATTCTTGATATGATCGGAACGGAATTTTGCATAATATCAATCCATTGTTTGCATGTTGGAATTATTAATTGAAACATGTATCAGGAAATATTCACTCAAATAAAGAGTTTATAGTAATATCACCACTTCTAAGTGTTTTATGGAGATTGGTGATTAAACAGGCTCCAGTAGTTTGATGGACTAGCTACCTATAACACCAAGATGAGATCTTGTGTATTGATCACCATATAGAGTAAAACAAAAGATCCAGAAGGAAAAACTAACATAAGGGCAAAATGGTAATTTTACCTTTTATTGTGCTGATGGCTATAATATGGTGCATATTAGAGTTTACAATTGGACATCTTATTTGAAACATGTGTTCTCAAAATAATTAGTAATTCAAGAGTTCAACTAACTGTCTTTAGTGGAATGACATTTAATTAATAAGCTGGAATTAATTATAATGATATTAAATTAATTCTAAGCTTATTGAAGCTTAAATTATATAAGTCCAATTAGATTCCCCACTTGGCTTCTAGGAAGGTTTTCAAGCAAAGTAAGAAATACAAATAGAGGTTTTAAAGCTTATGATTAAATGTTGGGCTTACTTTAATTAATTGTTAACTATAAGCCCATATGAATATTTAGAAATGGGTTAGGCTTTGGTTTAATTTGATTAATTAAATTAAAACAAACATATTAAAGATAAATAGAGGTAAAATTTTGGTTTTAATGGGTCAAATGTGTAGCTGCACATTTAGCATTGGTTTGCTACATTTAAGATGAATTTTTTAACATGCTTTATCATCATTAAATAGAGTAATAGCCTTATCATTAAATGGTTTAATGGTGGTCTTTTAACGATAATATGTAACCTATTAGCATTCATTAGATTAAAGAAGAAAGAGGTGCGTTTGATGGACTATCTTCCTTCTGTCATCACAAAACTAAAATTGATATGTATTTTTAGGTTAATGGTCTTTTCATATAGCTATCTTAAAATAAATGAGAAGAGTCTCATTTATTGGCTTCTTTATGACTGATTAAGGAAGGAGATGATGCATTAGATGCACTTCACTTCTTCCTTTTGAGAGTTAACCGAAATTGAGAAGTAGCGAAAAGGTGTTGTTGCATTTTTTACTCTCTCTCTCCTATCTTGCATGGTATAGCCGAAAATTGCTTGAGAGGTGTCTCATCTTTGGCTTCATTACTTTAAGGAAAAATCTCTTCAAGTGTTTCTTCTCCTTTGCCACTAAAGGATCTCATTAACCTAGTTATCCAAGGAGCATAAGTGGCAGATCAGATTAGTCGAGGATACAATAACGAGAAGATGATACATCACCTTGGACTGGATACATTACCGAGGATAGGATAGCACAGTGAGGAATTAAATTTGTAACGAAAGAGTCGGTATGAAAATGTTTATCCTTATACTGTATCATGTATAGCTTTGCATGTTGATTTAGTTATATTGCTTCTGCTACAATTTGGATTTCTAAAAATTTTTGAAATCTACCATTTTATCCAAATCATGCATGCTTTATTTTTTCAATCCAACAGTAGCAGTAGTGGTAGTGGTAGTAGTAGCAGTATTAGTGGTGGTATAATAGGAGTGGTAGCAGTAGTAAGAGGAGGAGGAGGAGGAGCAGTAGGAGTAGTGGTAGTAGTAACGGTAGCAGTAGTCGTAGTAGTAGTAGTAGTAATAGTAGTAATAGTAGTTGTAGCGATAGTGGTAGTAGTCGTAGTAGTAGTGGTAGTAATAGTAGTAGTAGCGATAGTGGTAGTAGTCATAGTAGTAGTGGGAGTAGCTGTCGTAGTAGTAGTAGTAGTAGTTATAAAAGTGGTGATGGTAGTCATAGTGGTAGTAGTAGTGGTACTAAGAGTAATAGTAGTCGTCGTCGTAGTAGTAGTAGTTGTAGTAATAGTAGTAGTAGTAGTAGCAGTAGTAGTAGTAGTCATAATAGTAGCAGGAGGAGGAGGAGGAGGAGGAGGAGAAGTAGCAGTAGCAATAGGAGTAGTGATAGTAGTTGTCGTAGTATTAGTCGTAGTAGTAGGAGGAGGAGTAGGAGTAGGAGTAAGAGTAGGAGTAGTAGGAGTAGTAGTAGTAATTGTTGTTGTTGTTGTACTAATAGGAGGAGGAGGAGGAGTAGCAACAGTATTAAGAAAGAGGTACATGTCATTATGTTTGGTTTGCATTTAGCAAACATAGGGTTAGATGTTATTAGGAATTAAAAATTAAGTCGTGTTGTATGACATATATCTCTTTCCTAAATTTAGATGCCCAAAATAAAGGCTAATCATGTTACCCTTGTGTTTTATAGTGGTACTTATTGCTTCTTAAACTAATAGGAATCTAAGACTAAAACATGAGGGTGTTTTTTGATATAAATATTATCATTTTCTCCCTTGTTTTTTACTCTTACCTTCTAAATACAATTTGGAGTGCTTTAATACAAATGCGGGACATGTAAGGGAATTACAAAAGACAGCAAGTGGTCAATGCCATATTGTCTATTCTCTTTATTTTTATTGCTCTCGACTTTGTAAGTGTGATTAGGAGTTGGGAAATATAGGGTAATCATGGTACTACGTTTGGTACCATATTGCTTGTGAACAAGCAACACTCGAATGGCTTAAATTCAAGTAGAATATAAATTAGCAAAACTTTAATAACTATTAATTTATACTTCAATCTAGAGTTTAAGACTAATTTAACTCAAAATAAAAACACAAACATTAAAAAAAATATTAAAACTGTTGCCTAACAACGTATGCCTCTTTTTAAGATGTTTAGCTAGGCTTCTTGCATAAGCTTTATACCTTGTTGTTCTTCATTTAAAGGTTTGATGTTACTTTTTAGGTGTCGATCAAATGCCTCAATGTGCTTCTTCATTCTCAAAGGCTCATTAGCTTGTAAGTGGGTAACATGCTTTATTAGGATAAGCATATCCATCTCCCTTACTTCTTTTTGCATGATTCACATATCCATGATTCACATATCCATAAGATCTTATGTGACTATTCCCTGCATAACATGATATATTAAGTATTAATCACATTCAAATAAAAATAAGTGTCATAATTTTTAAAAGTAGGTATCTTAGCTTTTGATCTCTTAAACAATATTTCCTCCCAATCGTTAGGACTAACTTTACATCCTGCGTATCTATCAAAGCCTTAATAGTAGTGAAGAAAGGTTATCCTAGTATTAAAGGAACCTATATATAAGAACATAATGTTTTCTAGGAATATGAATTTGTTAACCCTAACTAAAACATCCTATATTATACCCCTATGACACTTATTCCATTTATTAGCAAATTGAATACTCATTCTAGTTAGGTCAGTTTCAACTAATCCTAATTTCTTAAATATTTTTAAGGCATCAAATTATTTCTAACTAATAAGTCTACTAATTCTCTATTGATTGACAAGCTACCAATATTCCAAAGAATAGTAAAACCCCGTAGATATTTTATCTTTCGATGTAGCTTGATTTGTAAGATGGTAGGGTAATACCTACTTAAGGTAATTATTGATAGTTCCTCAAGTTTCATCTTGTTTAAAAGTATATCTTTTAGGAATTTTCTATATAATGGCATCTGTAATAGAGCTTTAATAGAAAGGATATAGCATGAAGTTATTTTAAAAGTTATGAAAGTGTTCTTCCTTTCAATCTTTTTCAAGCATTCTTGAGTATGGAAGTGGTGGTTTATACTCTGTGCTAGCATCCTTCTTGAGCTCCTCCTCCTTCTGTCTTTCCTTTTCTTTAACATTCTTCTCTTAAGTGGCAACTTTTTTCTTTAACTTTTAACTCCCTTCTACTCCTTAGAGGTATTGCGTTCACTTGCTCTCTTAATTTTGGTTCAGTATTGCTAGTTAAAGTACCAAATTGCCTTTTGGATGTAAGTTTAGCAAGCTCTCTACTCTAAATCTCTAAGTTGCAGATGGAAGCATTTTGATATGAATAGTGAGCCTCAAATGTAGTAATAAACTTAGCCACAAGATCTTTGATGTTCAACTTCCTTTTTGTTGAAATTCATGTGGAGTTATTTTTCTTTGTTTTCTATAGTTACTCTATAAGAAATTTGGATTGCTACTAAATCCTATATTGTATTTGTTACTTTAAAGGTTGTTTTATGGCTTTCTTGCAATAAAATTGGCTTGTTCATTATATTGTCCATGATTATAAGTTTTTAGATACTTATCATTGGGATATCCTTCACCATAAATATCACAACTTATAACTTATACTAGATGCAATGCATAATCATTTGGTAAATTTTTTTATTAAGGGCCTTGGAGTCATATTCTCCTACCAATATTTGTTCATTACCATTTCTCTTAAGCTTTTTCAATTCCCTACGAGTTTCAAAGATGGTAGTGCTACTTAAGGATGCTTTATTAGGTGCTTATTTAAGTAGTTCATTTTGCCATGAAAAATTTACATCTACATACCCAAGTCAAGATTATGGTATGGACACTCTTCTCAATAACTTCTTTTATATCACCTAAGTGTCATATATTGTCTCACCCTTTAGCCATTGGAAGGAGCAGATATCATTCCTAAGTTTTACTATTCATGTTAGAGTAAAGTATTTAACCTTTTAACCCAACCATTCCATGAGGTTAGGCAGTAACTTCAACTATGATTTACCACCATCCCTTAATTTTAAAAGGAAAAATCTCAATCAAACATCATACTTTGAAACTCTACTAAGCTCAAATGTATCACAAATTTCCAAAACATTTAAAATAAGTTATTAGGATCTTCATCTAGTAACCTATCAAATTATGCCAACTGTTGAATCATTTAGAATATATAAGACTTAATATCAAATTTATTGGCCTCCACTCTTGGAAATATAATGCTAGAATTAGTTCCAGTCAGTGACAGTATATAATAATACCCCATTTTGTGATTTCCTCTTTGACCTGTCGTTGTGCTTTGTTATTGCACTTGAACTATCATGTTTCTCTCTCAAATTTTGAAATAATGTTATTATAATCCTACTGATTGTTTCTAAATACATTATTTGATTTCTTTAAAAAATTGAAGTAATGTTTATTTAATTTTTGGATCTAGCTCAATTTGTACTTTGGAAGTAATCCTAATCATCCATTAAAGAAGTTACATATGCAATACAACTGTAACCACAAGATTAAAAAAAAGAATGTTATAGAATAAAACAAAAAAATGACAATTATACTAATGAAAATAAAGCTTTTCTTATATTTCAACTTAATAATGACATCAAAATTTTAATATGATAAAAATGAAATAAAGCACATAATATGATATTAAAGAAATCACCTAAGTAAGTGCATCTATCATTTCCTATAGTAAAGTTTAAGTGAGTCTAATGTTGATCCCACGAGGATTGTAATTATTAGTAGTGACTATCTGATTATTATAATGATTGACCTATTTCGTGATAGTCAATATTGTAATAAACCGTGAGTGCCCGACATAGCTGTAGCTAGTACAGACAAGTACGGGTCAATCTCATGAAGACTATGAATACTAGTAGTTACCCTTCCTTTATTATCTAGCCTACATATTGATTTTAGATTTTTAATAAAAAGAAAATAAAAACTAAACAATTAAAGAAATAAGAAACAATAATGAATGCAAAGACAATGGAATTCACTTAGAAAACTATTGTTATCAAAAATTAGTATCTAGGCTCAAATCCCCCTAAAATCTTTTATCATGCAATTATTTGTTGATTAATTAGACAGTAGTATGCTAGTAGGTGAACTTGAGTCTACTAACAACTAATCCTAAGGTCCCTAACTAAATTACTTAGGTTAAATCTTATAGGATTACGTTACTAATTTTTGAGTTCCTTTATTAGGTTTAACCCTAATCCTGATGATTTATATCATCCTATCTCTAGGGTTACAATTAACTCCTAATTATGTAGATCTATTCACACTAGGATTTGTCAATCTTAACGTATGAAATCATATTATGATCTAATATCTTGGCTTATTAGAACATAAATAAAACATGTAATCAAATCACAATATATCAAACAACCAACCGCATTAATAAAAGAATCCAATCATGTCAAAGTATTAACATAAGGTTCATCTAACCTAAATACTAATCGAACATTTAGTTGCACATGATTGAATACAAAATCAAACTTACAAGGAAAGAAAAACAAATAAAAATAATGGAATCATAATTCTAAATCTCCCTTATTGTCTTCTATCAAGTGTTCTTATGATATAGAGGGTTGATCTTGTAATACTATGGATCTTTCAATGATTTCTTCGTGCTTTACACTTCCTTGGATCAAAATAATCCCTTTTGGACATTCTTCACATCTAAAAATCCCCTCCCAAAGTCTCCTCCTCTCTTATTCCTATGAAATGTCACTTTTATATTAAAATATAGGTTTTTGGGTTATGCATAATTGTGCACAGGAATGTGCATAATTGGATATCATCGAATATCGTGAAAGTTGTTAATTTTCTATTTTATGCCATATTTTCGTCCAAATTCCTCTCATTTAAGCCCATGAAAGCAATTATACCTGTAAACATACTTGGAGAAAATGAAGTACCAAATATGCGATAAAAATATAAATATCAAGCAAAATACATCAATTATAGGTGGTTAAATATAGTTAAATATACATCTATTAAACGTCCCCACACTTAACCTTTTTCTTATCCTCAAGTAAACCATAATCAAAATTATGAATTTCATAACATCAATCCATCATCAATCTTAACTTTTCCATTTATACTATACATCATAATATCTTATTGAATCAAATTAACATGCAATCAGAATCAAGTTATCCTAAAATTAACATTAATAATAATCACATCAACAATCACATTAAAATCAAAAGCATATCTATTTACACCCTCACCAAGATTTCACTCAATTCGCCCAAGTGTTTAGGGAGAAAAGCATCAAAACTCTCAATCAATGCATAGTAGAATCCTTACCATAGGCTTGCAATAAAATCACATCTCCACCATTTATGTATAAACTATAAAAAAAATCAAAAGGTCTTTATAGGGTTGTAATGTAGCTTAAGTATAGTATGGTTGGGATAATAAAGAGGTTGAATTGAAGGAAATTTACTACACTAAAGTGAAAAATGTGTTTGAACTTTCTCAAGTTCCTACACCATATACATCATTACGAGATATATTATTAGACTACTGTCCTGAATCATATGCTTAGTTTTCTCATCCATATCCTCTTTGAAAAAACGCTGACTTTTTCATAAGTCTACCTTTCAAAAGAATGAGGATATTAATCCTACTAAAGCTACACATTTGGGGATGAACCTTGATGATCTCAAACTCACACAAGATGAGTGTGCTATCCTTCTGAAGCAAGGACTTATTGAACCTACAAAGTCAAATTAGGCTTGCCAAGCTATGTATGTGAACAAACGTTCAGAGCAAAAGCGCGGTAAAAAGATATTGATGATTGATTACAAGCCTCTAAATGCATTCTTACAAGATTACAAGTTTCCTCTCCCTAAGATCAGTACTCAGGTATTGTTTTTAAAAAAGTTGTTATCTTTTCCAAGTTTGATCTTAAAGCAGGATTTTGGCAATTGGGGTCACCCAACTGAGCGATACAAAACTACATTCTACATTCCCAATGCACAATACCAATGGACCGTTATGCCATTTAGGCTTAAATTGCCCCATCATTGTTTCAAAGAACCATGATTAAGATCTATGAGCCTATCCTCAACAATGTAATCATCTAGATTGATAATATTCTCCTATTCTTAAAGACCTGTGAAGAATATCAAGCCTTACTTCAACAATTCTTAGATCTTACTAAATAATATAGCACCATTCTTTTGGCCTCTAAAAGCATCATTACTATAAAGTAAATTGAATTTTTAGGTATGCATTTCAAAGATGGATTCTACTAACCTGGTCCACATATTGCACAAGAGTTATTACACTTTCCTGATGAAAATCTCACTATGAAACAAATATAACAATTCCTCGAGATTGTTAATTACATCCGTGAGTTCATACCATACGTGCCAGCTTATACTTCATGTTTATCTAAGTTGCTCAAACAAAATCCACCCTAGCCTCCAAATATTTTCTTTCCTTCTTCTCATTATAAATATCTTCTTCCTCTCAGCGAGGTATCTTCTTCTCAAAACTTTTATCTTTTAAAGTCTTTGATTGTTAAGTTCTTATGGCTCATCCAACCCTTTCTGCTATCATAAAGAAATACTTTCCTCCCATTGCTAATACACCTACTAATGTTTCTGAAGTTGCCTCACTTACTCGTATGAGTTTGTTTTATTATTTGCATTATTTTCTCAGTGAAACCAACTCTCTTGGTAGTTCCACAACGTTCAACCTCAAAGCACCTTACCTTAATATGAATTTTCTTCATGATCCCCTTTCTGAAAGCACATTATGGTATGTGGCACCCCCTACCGCAGGGTACGCACCGAGACGCCCAAAGGTCATTCCGGTACATATCCTACGATAAGGGCGATCTATGTTAAATCACTACATTCTATTCATATGGCATCATATCAATCTTTACTTAAAAAAAAACATCGTAAGAAATCACAATATTTTTTAAACTAACTTTTCCTCATTTCAAAAATCGAAAGTCTACGTTGTGTCTTTCAACCTTTACTACATACATCAACAAAACCTAGTACAAAAGTACTACATAAAAGAGAATAATATATCAAATCTATCTAAGGCATCCAAAAATCCCAACTGAATGACCTTTGAGCCATAACTTCTCTGGTCAAATCACAATCTACACGGCAATAGAGCCTCTCAATAGCTAGAGTCATCCCTCGGTCCTGAAAAGACAAAGTTGTAATTTTGGTGAGTTTTGCGAACTCAATAAGGTAACCATCATCGATGGTTCACTCAATTTATGCAACACATCATTTCACATAACATATAATCATATTGTTGCATATTTGATCACGTTTCACATTTTCACTTAAGCATAGGCAAATTATGCATTTCAATCATTCAAACATACATAACCAAATGGATATGAAATGATAGTGAGACTCTTTTCCAATTGTTACGTTGTTGTGACCGAGTGCTTGAACTGTTCTATACCCATTTTGGATACTGGACTCATTAATAACTATCCCTTATTCGATAAGGATACAAGGCTTATTACACGTTGAGCTTGAGGCTCTGAAACACTTAGGAGCTCGAGGCTCATTTTCACTCGTTGAGCTTTAAGCTCTGATCATTGGCTACTTTAGTCATAAATTCCATTATCTGATTATGCATTCATGATTGGAATGCATGTAACACAATCAATCACATTATATAGCACATAGGTCTTC
>JANSVA010000001.1:7563367-7575024 GCA_025504915.1 Erythroxylum reticulatum | reverse complement strand
ATAATAAAAATGTGAAAAATAGACCTAAATTTAACTAATAAGTAATTAATAGGAACAAAATCTAAGTTAGAATTAAAATAAATAAGGGATGACTGATTATTATTTTCTTTCTTCTTGTTTTCTAGCCAAGTAGTAAAACACAATTATTTGCTTTTCTTATGCCTTTTTTTCATATAAAACGCACTCGACATTTTTATTAAATGCACCTTTGGAACCTTTAACATTTTAAGTATGATTATTATTGTGCTTCTTAGTGTCTTGAATTTATTTAGAAGTATGATGATAGGATTTGTTTTAGTTCTTTCATTTCTTTGGAAAACAAGATTTAAGTTGTGAAATAAGAAAAAAAACTTCAATCTTTTATTTATAAAATTCCCCTTTTTTTATCAATATACTTAATAACTTGTACTTATATTCGAGGCTTGGTTATTAGTTAGCAAAGCAGTTCTGATCTAGCTACTCTCAATATGTAAGAAACTGGGGCTAGGTAAAAAACATGGTAGAAATGACAAGTGAAACATTTTTTAGTTTAGCCTAGATTTGGACCACTTTTTATTGTACCATCTAACCCCTTTTATATTGTTATATCTCATATTTATTAAATTACTTATAAGGATTTCCGCTTTTGACATTGTTGAAAACTTTTTTTGAGAAAATAAAAGATTGAATTAATGAATAAGGATTTATCTCTTAGGATATAAGCATAAAAGTAGATATGCAATTTTTCTAACTAGGTTAAGGGTAAACAATGGAGATTACTCTATATTAGTATGGAGACAAAGAAGAAAACTAACCTCAAGGCTAGTAACACTATTTGTCTCTACTAAGATTGTTCGTGCTTATAGAAGTTTTAAGAGCCCTGAACAACTTAGAAGTTTCAAATATATGATATCTATTGCTTCCTTATTAGCATTGCATCAAAACGGGTAACCTTATTTAACAATGAAAGCTCCCCATCTCTCCCTAAGGTTATTGACTAATTTCAAAGGAAATCTAACAGAAGAAAATTGTGGATTTAAGGCATATCCTTATACTAGGCTTCATCTTACTAATCAATACAAGGCAATTCTCCATTTAGCAGCCTCACTACACCTATGATCAACTTTAATGAACTATCAGTAGTATTTTAACTCTTTCAAGAATCCTTACTTTTGAATTACCTTCTTGTGAAATATTCTCTAATTTGTTTCTATCTATATAAAGTATACTACATTTCAAAAGGAAATTTTCTAGATTAGGAAGTCTCCTTCACTAACATTGCATCTTCGACATATCCAGTTGATCATTCCTTGCTAGCTTATCAGGGGGGAGCTTAAGTTACATAACTATTATATATTTTCCAAAACATATAAAGAGAAGCTACATTGAAAGAAAATAAGCTCAATAGATTTAGGCTTATGTTTGTATAAAATTAAATTATCTAAAGAGTCTTTTATGCTAGTAAGTATATTATTTTTGCTTAGCCTCCCCCTTATGATAAGCTATAAAATTAAGGAAATTCTTAGGCTTTCTTGATTAAACCACAACTAAATCTTCTGCTAGTTTACCTTTCAAGCTTGATTTCTTAATAAAAATTTAGAAGAGCCATTTGTGAATATTCTTGAAAGATATAAACTCCATTAAGTTGAATCATTTCTTTTAGAGTTGAGCTGTAGTTATTGAGATGAAGTGTGATTGTAATCCTTTGTAACTGATCTTGGAAGCTTTGGTTGTTACGTAAGACATCCTTCACTAAAGCATTATCTAGAATAGAGTTTTTGATAGTTGTAAGCTTAGCTAACCTAATTAAAAGACCAATATTAGACCAATTATTGTGCCAATCCATACAAAAGTCCCATTACCAAGGTTATGATTAAATTTCAATCTAACTTTCTCTCTCAGTATAAAATGTGCAACATTGTTCAAGAAGAACTAAAATTAGGATGAATATTCCATAAAATTTTCTCCTTAAATAGTGAGCATGGATCTATCTCACTTAAAACACCTACTTGTAATTTAGGATCCTCCATAATTTTCTAATTATTAAGACCTTGTTGGTAATTCTGATGGAAGTTGTACATAATCCCTCTCCTTTTTTCATAGGTAGACACCACTCTATATATATTTAGCTATTGATCTTTTGGAGATATCTCCAGACCATATCAATATCCTCATAATCTGCTCTAAATTCTTAACTATGCTAATTGAAAAATATAATATGAGAAGGGTAATACATATGGAGGCTATTAAGAATTAAGTTGATAAGTTGTATTCTTTTTGCTAATGACATATTATTATTACACTAATTGCTAACTCTCCTCTAAATTCTTTCAATAAATGGATGAAACTCATTATAAATTGATCTTCTAGAGGATATAGGAATGCCTAAATATGTAAAGGGTGGCTTTATAATTTCAAGACCTATCAAAATGGAAAGCCAATTAAAAAGATCTGAAGCCCCCTAAAAAGATAAAAATCTGGCTCTTGTCTTTGTTCATTACAAGACTAAAAGCTCTTTAAAAGAATGAATTGCAAACATTATAACACTAATAAAGCTTGCATTAATTCCTGAGAAAAGAGTCAAATCATCTACAAATGATAAATTGCAGATTCTCAGTTTTTTACATTAGTATGGAACTTAAAACTCCTTTGTTGGTTGATTACTAGGCTAATAATTTTGTTTAGCACTTCCATACTTCAAGTGATGATGTATGACGAATTCCTCTTTTAATAAATGGATAAACTCATTGTAAGTGAGTCTTCAAGAGAATATGGGAATGCCTAAATATGTAAAGGTTGTCTTCTTGATCTTAAAACTTATCAAATTAGAGAGAACTAAAAAGATGTGAAGCCTCTTAAGAGATAAATAGTTGGCTCTTATCCTTGTTCATTTTAAGACCTGAAACCTCTTTAAAAGAATGAACTGCAAGAATTAGAGTATTGATAGAGCTTGCATCAGCTCTTGAGAAAAGAATCAAATCATTTGCACATGATAAGTTGTAGATTCTTAGTTTTTTACATTTGTTATGGAACTTAAAACTCTATTTCTAGTTGCTTTCCTAGCTAATAAGTCTAGTTAGGAATTATACACTTGAAGTAATGTGATATAGGATAAAGGATAATCTTACCTCAAGTCTTTTACACTTGATAAGTTTACTCTCATCATTCATAAGGATACTATAGAAGACAATTGTGATACATCATTAAATCCACCTTATAAATTTTGTTAGGAAACCAAATGTCTTTAATGTATTCAAGATGAAGTTCCAATGAATGGAGTCAAAAACTTATAAAAGTTAATCGTAATTGTAGTATTCTTGCTTGAGTGTCTCATATTGTAGTTTTTGAATAATTCTTAAGCTAGTAATATGTGGTCTCTATTTTGCCTTCTTTTAATGAAAGCCCCTTCTAAAAGATTGATATAATAGGCTAGTACAACCTTAAGTTTAGAAGCTAGGAGTTGGGAGATGATCTTATAGATTGTATTGTAATAGGAAATGGATCTTAAATCCCTAAAAAAATTTTGGATTGAGAACTTTGAAAATGAGGCTAATAAAGTTATCAATTCCTTCAACTTCTTACCATGACTGAAGAACTTTAAGGCTAATTTGTGACCATGAGCTTGGTATGAGACATGTGTTTTAAAAGAATTACCAATTTAAGCCATCAAAACCACGTGCTTTATTAGGTTTAAGTTTAAACAGAGCTTTATCCACATCACTAATCTAACCAAAAGTTCAACCTCTAGACTAGTAAGTTGCTTATGAATGAAAGATTGAAGGACTTACACAAACAAAAAGTTGTTAATATGTGTCCTAAGTATTTGAGAAGTATGAAAAAGCCTCTTGTAATAAGTTGGCTTGTTAAACAATCTGAAGACCATTGTCCTTCTTAGGTGAGGCAATTTTATTTTGATTTCTCCTTAAGAGAATAGATTTTAGCAAAAAGTTGGTGTTTCTACCTCCTTTTTTAAGCCACTAAATACTTGATCTTTATTTTAAAAGGGAAAAAGTTTGCTTTTGCTACCTGATTGTAGTTAAGAAGAGTTATTTTTTTCTTCTTCTTCTTTATATTAGAGTTATTTTTTCTTCTTCTTATTTATCCTTATCTAAAAGAGAATTGTGTATGTTTGTTTGAGCCTTGATCAACTTCTCCATGGTATCAATGATAATCTAATAGGTCTTACTATACCTTTTGCAATTAGGAAGCTTAAGTTCTTCCTTAACCTTCTAAATTTTTCTTATATAAGTGAATAATTTATGCTCTTGCAAATCATTTGCTTTAGTAACTGCTTCTTCAAAGCCTTCTCCTTCAACTAAGGAATTATTGAATATGAAATAGCTTTTCCTTTTATAATTAGAGACAAGGTTTTGTATCATAATAGGAGTGTGATTAGAGATTACGGAAAATATTAAAGGAAGCTTACTTTCATGATAAATTGTGAGCCATTGTGTATTGACTAAGACTTATTTAAAATTTTTTCCTTAAAGACCATCTTCTTCTTCTTTTTTTTTTTTTTGGCCTGTCAAAGACTTTGTACACATTTCCTATAATAGGTCAAAAGTTTCAAATATTATGTCTTAAATTGGCTACTAAGAAGGTCTTAGATATTGAGTGGTTCATAGCAATCAAAGTCAAATAATTAGGCCTTTTCCACCTAATAGGGATATATTTCTATTCAACAATACTTGCATCCATTAGTTGAGGAGAAATATCCTTTTGCAGCATTCAACAAATATTAGCTATCCTTAAAATGTACCGAACAACTTATTTCTACTTCTTTTAATCTGACTTATCCAAAATCTTAATGGTAGCATTATTATCATTAATACTAATGTTAATTGAAATATCATAATATGAACACGAAAAGTTAAAAATAGACAAAATAACTAAATCAAATTGTAAATATTTTAATTATCAAGAGTATCCAATACATCACTTTAGTATAAACATATACATATATTACAATAATTCATAATAAAGTATCATAATGACATTATGCAAATTCAAATTTTTAATTTTAAAACTTTGTTTATATTAAATAGAAATGCTTTATACAAGTGGTAAAGTTAATACCTTGAGTTATCTTATTTAGGTAGACAATTGAACTTATAATGTTGATATGTCATTATAAAAATATGAGAAAAGCTTTAGAGATTTTTAACTAAATCATTTTAATGATGATCATCAATAAATTATTATAATTAATTTATAATAGGATAGGAATGAAATTATCCAAAAGACTAAAGTGTATGCAATTATGAGCAAAACTAATTATAGTTTCCATATATATATTTCTAATAAAGTTCAACATTAATTTTAAATTTGTATTAGATTATTCATAAGGCAATTAGTGTTTAGTTGCTTTTGACGTTGGTGTCTTGGAAGATGGTAAGTCAAGAGTAAAGATCAGTTGAGCATATTAATACTCACTAAATTGAGCTTATCACTTGATTTCAAGTCGGTGACTCGGCAAATGTCTTATTTATAATATGTAATTTGTGATCTATTATATACACCTAATAATTTATTTAGAGCATATCTAAAAAAAGTCGTTACGGATTCCACTATTATAAAGAATTTAGTAAATTAGAAGAATAAGTTCCCTAAACTCTCTGGCAATCCATCTCATTGGTCATTTTTCATCTTGTCATTGCCAGTACCTTATTTCTGACATCTTTATATACACTGATCTTGATTCCCCATCTTAGTAAATCAGAAATTTCGGGTAGTTAGTGATTATCAAATAGAAATTTGGGAGCAGACGTAATTTCTTTTCCGCTATTACTCAAAGTTTCTCTACTTAAAAATAAGGTTTTAACAAAAATTAGCCAACTTGGTCGAACTCTGGAAAGAAAATAAAATGCGACTTGTATTATCTTCTGAAAAGTAAAGAAGGATATTCGCTTATGGTTATCGATCAATAAATCGCAAATGGTTGCATAGAGAAAACTCGTTGCTTTGAGGAAAAGGTAAGGCCACTGGGAAGTCGATGGAATGGAAGAGAGAGGCAGCGCCGCCCCTATGCGCTGTAAACGACAACAAACACTTGTTAATGTAACTGCCGAGAATCATAAATTCATAATATAAAATCAATGTTCAACACACGTGTTTACTACGGGCGGCTCCACCTTTAACCTTTCGGTATCGGAGAAATTTGAGAGCACGAACTGAAAGCACGTCTTGAAATTTGGCTGTGTAGTCAACTTTTCTATTTTCCTGGTAAAACGACTATCGTCACTTCGGCTCTCCTTCTTCCGATACAAGGGAACGTTTTCACATTAATCGAACTTACGTATGCATAGTGTAGATTTGACTTTATTATATTATCACACGCGATCAAACAGCACAATGCTTTTTTGTTTTTGTTTTTAAGATATAATATTTCAAGCAATTAGAAATCGTTTATGTGTTCTCCAGTTCTATATGTACACAAGTTACGTAGAAGCGACTATAATTAATCTGATATGCACCAAGTGTACTTGTGAAATTGTAAGTGAAAGGATTTAATATATAGTATAACCGAACAAATAGAATATCTGTGAGTGGTTAACTTTCAGCTTCTTTATCTTCTTCTTCTTCTTCTTCTTTTTTTTTATTTATAATTTATATAATCCTAGAGAGCCATCATATAAATGGTACATGGTTTAATTTTAGCTCACCCTGTTAAATTCTTATTAATTGTTTTGCACATGAAATTTTTATATGCTCAGTTAAATACAGGTATACGCTAGAAGCATGATGTCAATTAGATGAGTACGTTAATTTGCCAGTAACATAAATGCTTGTCGCATTAACCAAGTTGAAGTAATGGAGTCTTATTATAGAAGATTTTCACATGTGAATTACGTTTACTGTTGAATTAAAAATGGCAAATTAAACTATTTGAACGACGTAATTAAATAATGAAACATAAACCAAAGACGGGAAATCACAAACCAGAACACATGTTCTGACCAAGAAGCAGCTGATCCCATAGATTGTTTGACCAGGATCAGGATGGAGCTTTTATTGGACGAGAAACATTAGCAACGCTGCATATTGGCTCCCCTGCCACATGCTCATATGGATTTTCTTATCATACAAATTATAAATCCGAGTTGAATATCATCCAGATCACTGGGTTCAATTAACAACTTGAATAAACTAGGCTATTACGGAGGAGCGCATTCTGAAGATAGAAAGCAGCAACATCAAAAACGAAAAGTCTTTATGTCCACGTTACTTTCTAATTTGGTCAGACACACGAGACACCGGGGAAGGGGTGGGTAACGGACTAGTCAAGCCAAATGCTTAATGATACGTTACCATTTCCCTGTTATACTAACATACCCATATTTGAAGCATAAAATGCCAGTTAAATTTACCTTTTATTATCAAGCATTTTCAAATTTATAGTTTCAATTAATTGTAAGACCATGCGGTTCTGCAAGTTTTGGGGGGGCGGGGGAATTCTTCAAACAACCGTAGATTTTTGCGCAATGTTATGAATATAGTATCGATAACATATCAAACTTAGTTCAAGTATGATATGGTACTATATCGGTACTAGTTAATATTAAATATTATTGTAGATTTTTTTTTAATTTATAAAATAGTCTCCAAATTTCTTTTAAATTACAAAATAGTACTTCTTGTACTGTAAAATTTATAATTTTTATACCAACTTTGTCTTCAAAAATCATAATAATAAAATTTTAAAATAATAACAATTTATTTATTTTTCTTAATATTATTTTCACATATTTTACATAAATAAAAACCACAATTTTAGTTAAAGAAAAAATTTAAAGTAAAATTATATTATTAATATAATCAAATGGATACTAAATATAAGAATCTAAATCATATAAATTAAAATATATTAGTTAAAAAATAATAATTACAATTAAATTAAAATTAATACAGACATCATTAAAATTTTTTATTATAATAAGTTTTAATTTTGACAATAAAAATAATATAATTATAATTATAAATTAAATAGATAACCTTTTTTTTGTCTTAATTATATTTTATAAAATTAATTAATTAAAAATATATTAAAATTTATTTAATAATTTAAATTTTACAATATATAATTTATTTTCAATTTTAGAAAATATATGTATATATATATATGAAAAGAAATCCATATCTATAAAATTATAAGTTAAAATTAAAAATAGTGAAAATTTTTAAGGTAAATTTATATTATTAATATAATCAAAGAGATACTAAATATAAGATCAATCTAAATCATATAAATTAAAATATGTTCGTTAACAAATGATAATAATTACAATTAAATTAAAAGTAATACTGACACGATTAAAAAAATTTATTATAATAATTCTTAATTTTAACAATAAAAATAATATTGTAGTTATAAATTAAAAAGATAAATCACTTTTGTCATCTTAATTATATTTTATAAATAAATTAATTAAAAATATATTAAATTTTATTCAATAATTTAAATTTTACAATAAACAATTTATTTTCAATTTCATAAAATTTTTAGAGAATATACAGAAATAATGAAATGAAATTCATATATATAAACCTATGAAAAAAAGAGAGAGAGAGAGCAGCTTGCGTTGGGATGAGCCGGGAGGTTTTTTTTTTTTTTTTCACAAAACAGTCCTAGATTTTAAATTTTACAACCAACTATTACCATCCGAAATTATCGGTATCTAACAGTACTGATAATTGGTATTTATATACTTAATTTTGTACCATTTTTTTTAATTGATACGGTGCGAAAAATAAAATATTATCTTCCAAACACTTATATCCTCAAATAAAATTACCGAAACACGTAATATTGTTTTGGAGACACTTACATCGTCAAATTAAAATATGTAATTCCATTAATCTTGGTGGAAAGATAATTCTTAAATACCGGTAATTATCAGCGTTTGCGTGCCGATTACGCCAACAAGCATGGGACCAGAAGGATTTACCACTGCTAGCCATCGAGCCGCCTTTCACTGATGATATAATTTCTGCTTTCTTCCAACTTTATCAGCCACAAAAATATCACTTTCTTCTACAAAACCACGCTTCTTCTTCTACTACTAATCTCCTGTCCTCTACTTACACATCTCTAAAATGGAGAACTATACGTCCTTTGTTCGACTCCCCTCACCCACAACTTCAGCTAATAACTCTTCCATATCACTGAGCATTAATGGCAATTCACATAGCCTTAGCGACTTTGAAGGCATCAAGGGAAATGGTTTCTTGGGATTGATGACTGGAGAGGAAATGAATGTTGATACAGGTTCAAAAGAACACAAGAATCCTGATCAGGGCAAAAGCTTCGCTGGGTCTGCTCAATATGAAGTGATGAAGTTTAGTAAGAAGAAGGGAGAGAGAAAGGTAAGAAAGACTAGATATGCTTTTCAGACAAGGAGTCACGTTGACATACTTGATGACGGATATCGATGGAGAAAGTATGGACAAAAAGCTGTGAAGAACAACAAGTTTCCCAGGTCAGTCCTTTTTCTTGTATAGTTGAATCTTATTATCATTCTGTGATTTGTAAAACTAACCATAACGAGTCTAAGGCATTCATTATCGACGCAATATACACTAAAAAATATCAATATCCATCTCTTTCTTAAGAAGTAATGTTGATCAGAATAGGCTTTCTACAAAATACGCTATGCGACTTCCAGAAATTAGCACATTAGCGCACAGACTACTCTCTCTATATATGTTAACGAAACTTGTTAAAGAGTTTGAGTAGAGCAAGAATTATATTTCTCTGGAACAAAGAGGAATATGTTCAGATGCTACTGATAGAAAAACAGTTCAAATGATTAGTACGGTATGCATAAACATGTCAGCAGAAGTGGTGTATATACAATTCATTAGGTAATTTAAATTCATACTTTATATTATTAGAAAGGCATGATACCGATCGACAATTCCATGCATCCGTTCTTGATTATAATCTGAATAGTTTTTGCTAGTTTGGTCCACTAACCTTACCCTATTGTGAAAGCGAATGACCACTCATATAAGAAGTTGAATGTGACGATTCTGAAAATTGTATTATTACTTTGATAGCTGATAAATCTCGGCACCGATCGACTATACTATAATACCTGGTATCAAATAACAAAACACAGTCACAAATATGAGAGAGAGGGAGAGAAGAGGGAAAAGAGAATAAATTCAATCCCAAAATACATACAACCCAGTAGGCTTTGGTTACACTCCTTTTATAGGAAACAAAAAAATTATAAAATACTAGAATTTTTATAAAATACTAGAATTTTAATTATACAAACAAACATCTTATTGGACCAAAATTTTGGTCAAATCATATGGAATAATTAAGGAAGAAGAAAGCCTCTCTCCATTTGCTTAAGTACATGATTTTGGTTACAAGTTGTTTTCTCTCTTCAAGTACATGATTTTGGTTACAAGTTGTTGTCTCTCTTTCCACTTGCTTTATTTGTTGTCGACTACCATTTAATGAAGATGCTTGTTGTCTCTCTTTTTCATACATAGCTAGCTTGATTTATTTATTGACTTGATTTATTTATTGACATTGTCTCCCTTAAATCAAGCAAGTAAAATTTTATCATCTTCAACAATTTCTTTAGTTTGTGAAACTACTCAAATTGCAATGGTTTAATAAAAATATTTGCAACTTATTATTCAGTGTGAAATTATTTACACTATTTCCTTTTCAGTTATATCTCGCGAATTTAATGAAACCGAATGTCTATGTGCTTGGACTAGCCATGAAAAACTAGATTTTTACACAATGCTATTACGAACTTATTATCGCATAATAATTCTATTAGAGCGTCTTGTTTTTGATGTAGTACTTTAAACATTTTTCTTAGTTATACTGCCTGTGTAGTACAACTAATTGTTGCAATATATTTTGCTTCAGCTGTAGATGACCCAACCATGGGTTGCTTTTTTTAAGATTGTAATATTACACCAGTGCCAAGATGAAAAATATGCCCTAATGTACTTTTTCTTATTTCTATATCTCCACTATAATCACTATATATGCAACCTACATGATTCATATAATTGATATTTGCATTAAAAACTCCTTCAGTCAAATCATCATTAGCACCCAGTTGAAGTCCTCTTAAAGTATGGAGTCTAGGGATATCTAATAGTACGCAGCTTTATCCCTACCTAGCAAAGAGACTATTTCCGAACTCCTTCATTCAAAGTACCTTTGATATATCGAAAAATTCTCTTTGCTCTTTGTAAATGAGGTACGAGGCTCCTCCATAAATAAGCTAAATAATTCAACTCCAAAAACTAAATCCGATCTGGTTGCAGTTCAATACCTCAGACTTCCAGTTAAACTCTTGTCGTACACTAAATTTATAGGGTGCCCTTTATCTTCTTTTAATTTGTTTCAATTTCTCTTCAATTGGGGTAAGAGCTGGTTTTAAATTCTTATATTAAATTTCTTCATAATATCATTCGCATACTTCCTTTGGGAAATAAAAATTCCATCATCCTGATGAATTACCTCTATTCCAAGGAAATAAGAGATTCGACCTAAGTCTGTCATGTCAAATGATTGTTGAGATATGGAGCTTGATAATATATATCATTTGCATACTTCCGTTGGGAAATAAAAATTCCATCATCCTGTTGAATTACCTCTATTCCAAGGAAATAAGAGATTCGACCTAAGTCTGTCATGTCAA